>JAUIMM010001586.1:762500-1092592 GCA_031769625.1 Taudactylus pleione | reverse complement strand
CCACCCCCACATCCTGCACCCCACACTACCTACTCCCCACTCCCACACCCTGCACCTCACACTACCTACTCCCCACTCCCACATCCTGCACCCCACACTACCTACTCCCCACTCCCTCATCCTGCACCTCACACTATCTACTCCCCACTCCCACTTCCTGTACCCCACACTACCTACTCCCCACTCCCACATCCTACACCCTACACTACCTACTCCCCACTCCCACATCCTACACCCTACACTACCTACTCCCCACTCCCACATCCTGCACCTCACACTACCTAATCCCCACTTCCCACATCCTGCACCCCACACTACCTACTCTCCACTCCCACATCCTGCACCCCACACTACCTACTCTCCACTCCCACATCTGCACCCCACACTACCTACTCTCCACTCCCACATCCTGCACCCCACACTACCTACTCTCCACTCCCACATCTGCACCCCACACTACCTACTCCCCACTCCCACATCCTGCACCCCACACTACCTACTCCCCATTCCCACATCCTGCACCTCACACTACCTACTCTCCATTCCCACATCCTGCACCCCACACTACCTACTCCCCACTCCCACATCCTGCACCCCACACTACCTACTCCCCACTCCCACATCCTACACCCTACACTACCTACTCCCCACTGCCACATCCTGCACCCCACACTACCTACTTTCCACTCCCACATCCTGCACCCCACACTACCTACTCTCCACTCCCACATCCTACACCCTACACTACCTAGTCCCCACTCCCACATCCTGTACCCCACACTACCTACTCCCCACTCCCACATCCTGCACCCCACACTACCTACTCCCCACTCCCACACTACCTACTCCCCACTCCCACACCCTGCACCTCACATTATCTACTCCCCACTCCCACATCCTGTACCGCACACTACCTACTCTCCACTCCCACATCTGCACCCCACACTACCTACTCTCCACTCCCACATCCTGCACCCCACACTACCTACTCTCCACTCCCACATCTGCACCCCACACTACCTACTCCCCACTCCCACATTCTGCACCCCACACTACCTACTCCCCATTCCCACATCCTGCACCTCACACTACCTACTCTCCATTCCCACATCCTGCACCTCACACTACCTACTCCACACTCCCACATCCTGCACCCCACACTACCTACTCCCCACTCCTACATCCTACACCCTACACTACCTACTCCCCACTGCCACATCCTGCACCCCACACTACCTACTTTCCACTCCCACATCCTGCACCCCACACTACCTACTCTACACTCCCACATCCTACACCCTACACTACCTACTCCCCACTCCCACATCCTGTACCCCACACTACCTACTCCCCACTCCCACATCCTGCACCCCACACTACCTACTCCCCACTCCCACACTACCTACTCCCCACTCCCACACCCTGCACCTCACATTATCTACTCCTCACTCCCACATCCTGTACCGCACACTACCTACTCCCCACTCCCACACCCTGCACCTCATATTACCTACTCCCCACTCCCACATCCTGCACCCCACGCTACCTACTCCCCACTCCCACATCCTGTACCCCACACTACCTACTCCCCACTCCCACAGCCTGCACCCCACACTACCTACTCCCCACTCCCACACTACCTACTCCTCACTCCCACATTCTGCACCCCAGACAGCCCCTACTCCCCACTCCCACATCCTGCACCCCACACTACCCCTACTCCCCAATCCCACATCCTGCACCCCAGACTACCTACTCCCCACTCACACATCCTGCACCCCAGACTATCCCTACTCCCCACTCCCACATCCTGCACCACCCACTACCTACTCCCACATCCTGCACCCCACACTACCTACTCCCCACTCCCACATCCTGCACCCCTCACTACCTACTCCCCACTCCCACATCCTGCACCCCAGACTACCTACTCCCCACTCCCACATCCTGCACCCCACACTACCCCTACTCCCCACTCCCACATCCTGCACCCCACACTACCTACTCCCCACTCCCACATCCTGCACCCCACACTACCTACTCCCCACTCCCACATCTTGCACCCCACAATACCCCTACTCCCCTCTCCCACATCCTACACCCTAAACTACTTACTCCCCACTCCCACATCCTGCACCCCACACTACCTACTCCCCACTCCCACATCCTGCACCCCATACTACCTACTCCCCACTCCCACATCCTGCGCCCCACACTACCTTCTCCCCACTTCCACATCCTGCGCCCCACACTACCTACTCCCCACCCCCACATCCTGCACCCCACACTACCTACTCCCCACTCCCACACCCTGCACCTCACACTACCCCTACTCCCCACTCCCACATCCTGCACCCCACACTACCTACTCCCCACTCCCACATCCTGCACCCCACACTACCTACTCCCCACTCCCACATCCTGCACCTCAAACTATCTACTCCCCACTCCCACTTCCTGTACCCCACACTACCTACTCCCCACTCCCACATCCTGCACCCCACACTACCTACTCCCCACTCCCACCCTACCTACTCCCCACTTCCACACATTGCACCTCACATTATCTACTCCCCACTCCCACACCCTGCACCTCACACTATCTACTCCCCACTCCCACATCCTATATTCCACACTACCTACTCCCCACTCCCACATCCTGCACCCCACACTACCTACTCCCCACTCCCACACTACCTACTCCCCACTCCCACACCCTGCACCTCACACTATCTACTCCCCACTCCCACACCCTGCACCTCACACTATCTACTCCCCACTCCCACACCCTGCACCTCACACTATCTACTCCCCACTCCCACACCCTGCACCTCACACTATCTACTCCCCACTCCCACACCCTGCACCTCACACTATCTACTCCCCACTCCCACACCCTGCACCTCACACTACCTACTCCCCACTCCCACACCCTGCACCTCACACTATCTACTCCCCACTCCCACACCCTGCACCTCACACTATCTACTCCCCACTCCCACACCCTGCACCTCACACTATCTACTCCCCACTCCCACACCCTGCACCTCACACTATCTACTCCCCACTCCCACATCCTGCAGCCCACACTACCTACTCCCCACTCCCACATCCTGCACCCCACACTACCTACTCCCCATTCCCACATCCTGCACCTCACACTACCTACTCTCCATTCCCACATCCTGCACCCCACACTACCTACTCCCCACTCCCACATCCTGCACCCCACACTACCTACTCCCCACTCCCACATCCTACACCCTACACTACCTACTCCCCACTGCCACATCCTGCACCCCACACTACCTACTTTCCACTCCCACATCCTGCACCCCACACTACCTACTCTCCACTCCCACATCCTACACCCTACACTACCTACTCCCCACTCCCACATCCTGTACCCCACACTACCTACTCCCCACTCCCACATCCTGCACCCCACACTACCTACTCCCCACTCCCACACTACCTACTCCCCACTCCCACACCCTGCACCTCACATTATCTACTCCTCACTCCCACATCCTGTACCGCACACTACCTACTCTCCACTCCCACATCTGCACCCCACACTACCTACTCTCCAGTCCCACATCCTGCACCCCACACTACCTACTCTCCACTCCCACATCTGCACCCCACACTACCTACTCCCCACTCCCACATTCTGCACCCCACACTAACTACTCCCCATTCCCACATCCTGCACCTCACACTACCTACTCTCCATTCCCACATCCTGCACCCCACACTACCTACTCCCCACTCCCACATCCTGCACCCCACACTACCTACTCCCCACTCCCACATCCTACACCCTACACTACCTACTCCCCACTGCCACATCCTGCACCCCACACTACCTACTTTCCACTCCCACATCCTGCACCCCACACTACCTACTCTCCACTCCCACATCCTACACCCTACACTACCTACTCCCCACTCCCACATCCTGTACCCCACACTACCTACTCCCCACTCCCACATCCTGCACCCCACACTTCCTACTCCCCACTCCCACACTACCTACTCCCCACTCCCACACCCTGCACCTCACATTATCTACTCCTCACTCCCACATCCTGTACCGCACACTACCTACTCCCCACTCCCACACCCTGCACCTCACATTACCTACTCCCCACTCCCACATCCTGCACCCCACGCTACCTACTCCCCACTCCCACATCCTGTACCCCACACTACCTACTCCCCACTCCCACAGCCTGCACCCCACACTACCTACTCCCCACTCCCACACTACCTACTCCTCACTCCCACATTCTGCACCCCAGACAGCCCCTACTCCCCACTCCCACATCCTGCACCCCACACTACCCCTACTCCCCAATCCCACATCCTGCATCCCAGACTACCTACTCCCCACTCCCACATCCTGCGCCCCACACTACCTTCTCCCCACTTCCACATCCTGAGCCCCACACTACCTACTCCCCACTCCCACATCCTGCGCCCCACACTACCTTCTCCCCACTTCCACATCCTGCGCCCCACACTACCTACTCCCCACCCCCACATCCTGCACCCCACACTACCTACTCCCCACTCCCACACCCTGCACCTCACACTACCTACTCCCCACTCCCACATCCTGCACCCCACACTACCTACTCCCCACTCCCTCATCCTGCACCTCACACTATCTACTCCCCACTCCCACTTCCTGTACCCCACACTACCTACTCCCCACTCCCACATCCTACACCCTACACTACCTACTCCCCACTCCCACATCCTACACCCTACACTACCTACTCCCCACTCCCACATCCTGCACCTCACACTACCTACTCCCCACTCCCACATCCTGCACCCCACACTACCTACTCTCCACTCCCACATCCTGCACCCCACACTACCTACTCTCCACTCCCACATCTGCACCCCACACTACCTACTCTCCACTCCCACATCCTGCACCCCACACTACCTACTCTCCACTCCCACATCTGCACCCCACACTACCTACTCCCCACTCCCACATCCTGCACCCCACACTACCTACTCCCCATTCCCACATCCTGCACCTCACACTACCTACTCTCCATTCCCACATCCTGCACCCCACACTACCTACTCCCCACTCCCACATCCTGCACCCCACACTACCTACTCCCCACTCCCACATCCTACACCCTACACTACCTACTCCCCACTGCCACATCCTGCACCCCACACTACCTACTTTCCACTCCCACATCCTGCACCCCACACTACCTTCTCTCCACTCCCACATCCTACACCCTACACTACCTACTCCCCACTCCCACATCCTGTACCCCACACTACCTACTCCCCACTCCCACATCCTGCACCCCACACTACCTACTCCCCACTCCCACACTACCTACTCCCCACTCCCACACCCTGCACCTCACATTATCTACTCCCCACTCCCACATCCTGTACCGCACACTACCTACTCTCCACTCCCACATCTGCACCCCACACTACCTACTCTCCACTCCCACATTCTGCACCCCACACTACCTACTCTCCACTCCCACATCTGCACCCCACACTACCTACTCCCCACTCCCACATTCTGCACCCCACACTACCTACTCCCCATTCCCACATCCTGCACCTCACACTACCTACTCTCCATTCCCACATCCTGCACCCCACACTACCTACTCCACACTCCCACATCCTGCACCCCACACTACCTACTCCACACTCCCACATCCTACACCCTACACTACCTACTCCCCACTGCCACATCCTGCACCCCACACTACCTACTTTCCATTCCCACATCCTGCACCCCACACTACCTACTCTCCACTCCCACATCCTACACCCTACACTACCTACTCCCCACTCCCACATCCTGTACCCCACACTACCTACTCCCCACTCCCACATCCTGCACCCCACACTACCTACTCCCCACTCCCACACTACCTACTCCCCACTCCCACACCCTGCACCTCACATTATCTACTCCTCACTCCCACATCCTGTACCGCACACTACCTACTCCCCACTCCCACACCCTGCACCTCATATTACCTACTCCCCACTCCCACATCCTGCACCCCACGCTACCTACTCCCCACTCCCACATCCTGTACCCCACACTACCTAGTCCCCACTCCCACAGCCTGCACCCCACACTACCTACTCCCCACTCCCACACTACCTACTCCTCACTCCCACATTCTGCACCCCAGACAGCCCCTACTCCCCACTCCCACATCCTGCACCCCACACTACCCCTACTCCCCAATCCCACATCCTGCACCCCAGACTACCTACTCCCCACTCACACATCCTGCACCCCAGACTATCCCTACTCCCCACTCCCACATCCTGCACCACCCACTACCTACTCCCACATCCTGCACCCCACACTACCTACTCCCCACTCCCACATCCTGCACCCCTCACTACCTACTCCCCACTCCCACATCCTGCACCCCAGACTACCTACTCCCCACTCCCACATCCTGCACCCCACACTACCCCTACTCCCCACTCCCACATCCTGCACCCCACACTACCTACTCCCCACTCCCACATCCTGCACCCCACACTACCTACTCCCCACTCCCACATCTTGCAGCCCACAATACCCCTACTCCCCTCTCCCACATCCTACACCCTAAACTACTTACTCCCCACTCCCACATCCTGCACCCCACACTACCTACTCCCCACTCCCACATCCTGCACCCCATACTATCTACTCCCCACTCCCACATCCTGCGCCCCACACTACCTTCTCCCCACTTCCACATCCTGCGCCCCACACTACCTACTCCCCACCCCCACATCCTGCACCCCACACTACCTACTCCCCACTCCCACACCCTGCACCTCACACTACCCCTACTCCCCACTCCCACATCCTGCACCCCACACTACCTACTCCCCACTCCCACATCCTGCACCCCACACTACCTACTCCCCACTCCCACATCCTGCACCTCACACTATCTACTCCCCACTCCCACTTCCTGTACCCCACACTACCTACTCCCCACTCCCACATCCTGCACCCCACACTACCTACTCCCCACTCCCACCCTACCTACTCCCCACTTCCACACATTGCACCTCACATTATCTACTCCCCACTCCCACACCCTGCACCTCACACTATCTACTCCCCACTCCCACATCCTATATTCCACACTACCTACTCCCCACTCCCACATCCTGCACCCCACACTACCTACTCCCCACTCCCACACTACCTACTCCCCACTCCCACACCCTGCACCTCACACTATCTACTCCCCACTCCCACACCCTGCACCTCACACTATCTACTCCCCACTCCCACACCCTGCACCTCACACTATCTACTCCCCACTCCCACACCCTGCACCTCACACTATCTACTCCCCACTCCCACACCCTGCACCTCACACTATCTACTCCCCACTCCCACACCCTGCACCTCACACTACCTACTCCCCACTCCCACACCCTGCACCTCACACTATCTACTCCCCACTCCCACACCCTGCACCTCACACTATCGACTCCCCACTCCCACACCCTGCACCTCACACTATCTACTCCCCACTCCCACACCCTGCACCTCACACTATCTACTCCCCACTCCCACATCCTGCACCCCACACTACCTACTCCCCACTCCCACCCTACCTACTCCCCACTCCCACACCCTGCACCTCACATTATCTACTCCCCACTCCCACACCCTGCACCTCACACTATCTACTCCCCACTCCCACATCCTGTATTCCACACTACCTACTCCCCACTCCCACATCCTGCACCCCACACTACCTACTCCCCAATCCCACACTACCTACTCCCCACTCCCACACCCTGCACCTCACACTATCTACTCCCACACCCTGCACCTCACACTATCTACTCCCCACTCCCACACCCTGCACCTCACACTATCTACTCCCCACTCCCACATCCTGCACCTCACACTATCTACTCCCCACTCCCACATCCTGCACCCCACACTACCTACTCCCCACTCCCACATCCTGCACCCCACACTACCTACTCCCCACTCCCACACTACCTACTCCTCACTCCCACATTCTGCACCCCAGACTGCCCCTACTCCCCACTCCCACATCCTGCACCCCACACTACCCCTACTCCCCAATCCCACATCCTGCACCCCAGACTACCTGCTCCCCACTCCCACATCCTGCACCCCAGACTATCCCTACTCCCCACTCCCACATCCTGCACCACCCACTACCTACTCCCCACTCCCACATCCTGCACCCCACAGTACCTACTCCCCACTCCCACATCCTGCACCCCTCACTACCTACTCCCCACTCCCACATCCTGCACCCCAGACTACCTACTCCCCACTCCCACATCCTGCACCCCACACTACCCCTACTCCCCACTCCCACATCCTGCACCCCACACTACCTACTCCCCACTCCCACATCCTGCACCCCACACTACCTACTCCCCACTCCCACATCTTGCACCCCACACTACCCCTACTCCCCTCTCCCACATCCTACACCCTAAACTACTTACTCCCCACTCCCACATCCTGCACCCCACACTACCTACTCCCCACTCCCACATCCTGCACCCCATACTACCTACTCCCCACTCCCACATCCTGCGCCCCACACTACCTTCTCCCCACTTCCACATCCTGCGCCCCACACTACCTACTCCCCACCCCCACATCCTGCACCCCACACTACCTACTCCCCACTCCCACACCCTGCACCTCACACTACCTACTCCCCACTCCCACATCCTGCACTCCCACACTACCTACTCCCCACTCCCACATCCTGCACCTCACACTATCTACTCCCCACTCCCACTTCCTGTACCCCACACTACCTACTCCCCACTCCCACATCCTGCACCCCACACTACCTACTCCCCTCTCCCACCCTACCTACTCCCCACTCCCACACATTGCACCTCACATTATCTACTCCCCACTCCCACACCCTGCACCTCACACTATCTACTCCCCACTCCCACATCCTGTATTCCACACTACCTACTCCCCACTCCCACATCCTGCACCCCACACTACCTACTCCCCACTCCCACACTACCTACTTCCCACTCCCACACCCTGCACCTCACACTATCTACTCCCCACTCCCACACCCTGCACCTCACACTATCTACTCCCCACTCCCACACCCTGCACCTCACACTATCTACTCCCCACTCCCACACCCTGCACCTCACACTATCTACTCCCCACTCCCACACCCTGCACCTCACACTACCTACTCCCCACTCCCACACCCTGCACCTCACACTATCTACTCCCCAGTCCCACACCCTGCACCTCACACTATCTACTCCCCACTCCCACACCCTGCACCTCACACTATCTACTCCCCACTCCCACATCCTGCACCCCACACTACCTACTCCCCACTCCCACCCTACCTACTCCCCACTCCCACACCCTGCACCTCACATTATCTACTCCCCACTCCCACACCCTGCACCTCACACTATCTACTCCCCACTCCCACATCCTGTATTCCACACTACCTACTCCCCACTCCCACTTCCTGCACCCCACACTACCTACTCCCCACTCCCACACTACCTACTCCCCACTCCCACACCCTGCACCTCACACTATCTACTCCCCACTCCCACACCCTGCACCTCACACTATCTACTCCCCACTCCCACACCCTGCACCACACACTATCTACTCCCCACTCCCACATCCTGCACCTCACACTATCTACTCCTCACTCCCACATCCTGCACCCCACACTACCTACTCCCCACTCCCACATCCTGCACCCCACACTACCTACTCCCCACTCCCACACTACCTACTCCCCACTACCACACCCTGCACCTCACATCATCTACTCCCCACTCCCACACCCTGCATCTCACACTATCTACTCCCCACTCCCTCATCCTGAACCCCACACTCCCTACTCCCCACTCCCACATCCTGCACCCCACACTACCTACTCCCCACTCCCACACTACCTACTCCCCACTCCCACACCCTGCACCTCACATTATCTACTCCTCACTCCCATATCCTGTACCACACACTACCTACTCCCCACTCCCACACCCTGCACCTCACATTATCTACTCCCCACTCCCACATCCTGCACCCCACGCTACCTACTCCCCACTCTCACATCCTGTACCCCACACTACCTACTCCCCACTCCCACAGCCTGCACCCCACACTACCTACTCCCCACTCCCACACTACCTTCTCCCCACTCCCACATTCTGCACCCCAGACTGCCCCTACTCCCCACTCCCACATCCTGCACCCCAGACTACCCACTCCCACATCCTACACCCCACACTACCCCTACTCCCCACTCCCACATCCTGCACCCCAGACTACCTACTCCCCACTCCCACATCCTGCACCCCACACTACCCCTACTCCCCACTCCCACATCCTGCACCCCACACTACCTACTCCCCACTCCCACATCCTGCACCCCACACTACCTACTCCCCACTCCCACATCTTGCACCTCACACTACCTACTCCCCACTCCCAAATCCTGCACCCCACACTACCTACTCCCCACTCCCACATCCTGCACCCCACACTACCTTCTCCCCACTCCCACATCCTGCACCTCACACTATCTACTCCCCACTCCCACTTCCTGTACCCCACACTACCTACTCCCCACTCCCACATCCTGCACCCCACACTACCTACTCCCCACTCCCACCCTACCTACTCCCCACTCCCACACCCTGCACCTCACATTATCTACTCCCCACTCCCACACCCTGCACCTCACACTATCTACTCCCCACTCCCACATCCTGTATTCCACACTACCTACTTCCCACTCCCACATCCTGCACCCCACACTACCTACTCCCCACTCCCACACTACCTACTCCCCACTCCCACACCCTGCACCTCACACTATCTACTCCCCACTCCCACACCCTGCACCTCACAGTATCTACTCCCCACTCCCACACCCTGCACCTCACACTATCTACTCCCCACTCCCACATCCTGCACCTCACACTATCTACTCCCCACTCCCACATCCTGCACCCCACACTACCTACTCCCCACTCCCACATCCTGCACCCCACACTACCTACTCCCCACTCCCACTCTACCTACTCCCCACTACCACACCCTGCACCTCACATCATCTACTCCCCACTCCCACACCCTGCACCTCACACTATCTACTCCCCACTCCCGCATCCTGAACCCCACACTACATTCTCCCCACTCCCACATCCTGCACCCCACACTACCTACTCCCCACTCCCACACTACCTACTCCCCACTCCCTCACCCTGCACCTCACATTATCTACTCCTCACTCCCATATCCTGTACCCCACACTACCTATTCCCCACTCCCACACCCTGCACCTCACATTATCTACTCCCCACTCCCACATCCTGCACCCCACGCTACCTACTCCCCACTCCCACATCCTGTACCCCACACTACCTACTCCCCACTCCCACAGCCTGCACCCCACACTACCTACTCCCCACTCCCACACTACGTACTCCCCACTCCCACATTCTGCACCCCAGACTGCCCCTACTCCCCACTCCCACATCCTGCACCCCAGACTACCCACTCCCACATCCTGCACCCCACACTACCCCTACTCCCCACTCCCACATCCTGCACCCCAGACTACCTACTCCCCACTCCCACATCCTGCACCCCACACTACCCCTACTCCCCACTCCCACATCCTGCACCCCACACTACCTACTCCCCACTCCCACATCTTGCACCCCACACTACCTACTCCCCACTCCCACTTCTTGCACCCCACACTACCCCTACTACCACTCCCACATCCTGCACCCCACACTACCTACTCCCCACTCCCACATCCTGCACCCCACACTACCTACTCCCTACTCCCACATCCTACACCCCTCTCTCACACCCTGCACCTCACACTACCTACTCCCCACTCCCACTTCCTGCACCCCACATTATCTACTGCCCACTCCCACATCCTGCACCCCACACTACCTACTCCCCACTCCCACATCCTGCACACCACACTACCCCTTCTCCCCACTCCCACATCCTACACCCCTCTCTCACATCCTGCACCTAACATTGCCTACTTCCCTCTCCCACCCCCTGCAAGTCACACTGCCTTATTCCTTCTCTCACCCCCTGTCCGGCTTCTCCTCCCTGTCTCCCGGCTGGCAGTAGGCTCTTGCGGGCGGTGCATCATCAGGCAGGGGCACTGATTAGCACTGGGATGGAGCGCCAGGGAAGTTGCGGTGGCGATTTGGACTTGGTGCCGGCTGTGAACCAATCACGGCACGGACAGGCAGCCAATCAGAAACAGCAAAGTGGCTGATTCTGATTGGCTGCCGGCCCGCAAGGCGAGATTGGTTAGCGCCCGGTGCCAAATTTAAAAGACCACCACCGATGATTCTTTTTATTTGGCTGTGATTGGTTCACGACCGGGGCCAGGGTTGTGTACTGCTGCTGGTGCACCATCTGTCCTACCGTCGGCCCGCCGAGACCTGTCATCCGATGCTCAGTGCTGCTTAGAGATGTGTCTCCAGTGGGACACATCTCCAGATATTACTGCAGTTTCTCTTTTTTGCTGCCGCAGGGGTTGCTGGCTGAAGTGGCGGTATGGCATACCACCGTATACCCGCTCACTTTAAACCCTGGTACACATTAGAAATTATTGATGTCAAAGAGACTCTGGAGGTTCTCAGGAAACAGATAGAATGATATCTGCAGCCTGTCCAGAGCACCAGATATAATAGTGTGAATCTCATCGCATTACTACAGTAAGGGTCTGATTCTGAGTCACACACATAGGCTCTCATTCAGAGGCGGTCGGAGGATGCAAGCGGTCGTTCAGAAGAGATACACCCCCATTTTTAGTTATGTGTATCTGTCTGTATTGTTACTCTTATGCAGTGCCCCTAATGCTGTGCCCCCAGTAGTTTTGTCCCATATGCATGGCCCCCTAAAGTGGCCCCCTTAAGTAGTGTCCCTTATGCATGGCCCCTTAACTAGTGCCCATTATACAAGCCCCCCCCCTCCGCCCAGTACTTACCTCACCACCACGCTGTCTCCCGCTTCGCCGCTGCTTTGGTTGGATCAGGCTCTTCACATCGCGCAGGTGACGTCATGATGTCACCCGCGCAGTGCATCACTGGGAACGCTGGCCTCTGAAGCAATCGGAGGCTTCTTTAGCCTCCGGTCTTTTCTGAGGCCAGCGTTCACAGTGCAGGGAGCCACAGAGGTCGGAGACGGAGCGCTGTCTCCGTCTCTGAAAAAAAGAATTTTGGATCATCAGGGGGGGTTTCTGGGTTTCTGGGTTTACACCCACAGCTCTAATGACCGCTAGGGTGATGGTTGCGATGGTCATAGACCATCGCGACCATGGGGGCTTACGACGACACCCTAGGGTAGGGTCTCACTTGTTGTAAGCCGGGGAGAGCTTCTAGCTCTGTCAGAGCCGGAAGCTCTCCACTGACATCACTAGTGATGTCAGTGGGGCCTCCCCCAAATGGCAGGCGTTCCCATGGGAATGCCTCCGTTTGGGCTGCCACCCACCCTGGCCCGCCTTCCAAACGGGGCGAGCTGTCAATCAACATCGACAGCTCGCCCCCTTTGGAAAGAGACCTGCTACGACTGGCGCTGTCGGTCGTAACGGGTCTCACGCATGCGCATGAAGGAGCCGGCTCCCTCGTGCGCATGCGCACTGGACAAACATCGAGGCGGCTGAGCGGTAGACGGTACGGCCGCCTCTGAATGAAGCCCAAAGTGCTGTAGGTGCAGGCAGCCCTGGAAGCCTGATTTACTGCCTTAAGCTAATGTGAGATTCTGCCGCTACTGTGTATATGGGCATTTGAACCAGCTCCAAGCTAAGTGCAAGAGATCCGTCAGAAACAGGATTCCCTTCCCCATACACACAGGCCCAGCGACAGGGGGGGGGGGACGGGGACACTTGTACAGGGCCCCGAGATTAGATTCTGAGGGGCCCCCAAACCATCAGGAATTACGGGAGCCCGGATGATGTGTCCCCCTTGCCTCTGCAGACTGCTACATGCATGGCCCGGCAGTCATGACGATTGCAGCTAGTTCCAGGCCCCGGCAAACACAGGAAGGCTGGACCGGCGCAGCGTGCGTGACGTAATGACGTTGCACTGCTGAATCAGACCGAGGAGCCCGCCGGGTGTGAGAGCCGCCATAGAAGATAGAACAATACTGACAAGCGCAGCAGGTAAGTGTTGTTAGAGGCCGGGCTGGGCTAGAGAGAGTCACGGGTCGGGTAGTGGGGAGCGATAGATGAAGGGGGTGTCAGATACAGGGGCTGGGAAGAGCGGTGTGTGTGTGTGTGTGACAGGTTTGGATAAGGACTAGGAGAGAGTATAGGGGGCCCCAGAAACGTGTAGTGGGCCCCAAGATTTCTGTTACCAGCCCTGCATACACATATCTAAGAATCGCACTGAGCTTTTGATACAACGCTACGACACTCACACAGGACAAGGTTGCTCGGTGTGAATGCACTGGTGCCGCCCAGTTGCCATCCCAAAATTCCAGATTTCACAGACAGATCCGTATGACTCAGAAAAGGATGGAGATATGCAAAAATGCATAAAATCGCATCTGCGCATTCGCTATATGCAATAACTCATCCAGAGATCTGTGCAACTCAGCCTGCAGCACTGATTGGTTACTTATGTACTTTTAACATATTACACTAGAGGGCGCCCTCTGCAGCTTTATTTTTCAGAGCATACACTATGTACTCTTGCATTAAAAATTGAGCTTTTAATTTCCCCTACTATATTGCTTTACCTGTAGAGCCAGTAGCGCTATACTTCCTGGTGCCAGTAGCCCCACCCCCTCGATGGGACATCATAACATCACATGTTCATGGGGCTGGTGTAATACCCCACTATGTGAGTTATTACGTCCGACTTGGCATTACATAGGCAGACAATTCCCAGCAGTCTCTGCAGCTGCTGAAGAGGTCAGGAGCAGCAGGTGACATGACCAGTGTCAGGCAGGTGTCAGCTGGAAGGGAGCAGCAGTTGGCAGTCCTGAGGCAACAGAGGAGAGGACCAGACCTGCGCACCTACCTGGCAGCAGTCGGCAGCCAGAGATGGGATAATCTGCAGATGGAGCACCGGGACTGACTGGGAACGGAGAGGCAGTTACCTCGCAGAGTCTGCCGTGATCCTGTGCAGAGGTTGGAGTATATCCTGGTTGTGCCGGCTGAGCGGTAAGCGGTGACACCGGCCCCTTTGTGAAGCCTCAGACAATCAGTCAGCAGGTAGACTGTGAGCCTCAAGTCCGTAAGGCTGCAGCTTAACTACCATCCACCCTTACAGTATCAGAGCGGCTCCACTCAGTACTGACTATTAACACTGGATGGCACCCTATTAAGAAATACTGCCAGCCAAATTGCTACAACAGTGGAGTTAGAGAGAGAAATAGCACAATGGAGACTTAAATTGAGATTGGATGAGTTGCACCTCCTAACCAGGGACATTGGACCTCATTCAGAGACGCGCATCACAAGTGATGTCAGTGGGGCCGCCCCAAACGGCAGGCGTTCTGTCGGGAATGCCTCCATTTGGTAAGCCACCCACCCGTCCCACCTACATAACGGTGCGAGCCACCCCCCGCCCCTTTTCTCTCTCGCTCCGGGGCTTGCGCACACGCAGTGCGGCCGCTGCACGTGCGCAGGGCCTCTACATCGACCCGCTTGCGAGCGTATCGGCGCTTGCAAGCAGATCTGAATGAGACCCATTGTCTTAACTAGTATAAAATAGCCTCCGTCAGAGTCATCAACCCAGGAAACGATGCATGCATAAAAGTGAGAATAGCGCTGAATTGTTATTACTGTGGTGAGCTCAGATACCGTTTTAGAAATACATAGATTTAGGTCTAGAAAGATAAGAGACTGCAGATTAACTTAATTTAGTTTTATGCAGGGGCGTTTTAAGAGAGGAGGGGGTCCATGTGCAGCCTCCTTTTGGGCCCCCTCCTCTCTGACGGTGGCTCAGCGGTACTGAGCGCTGTAGATTCTGGCTTCATGCCAGAATATACAGCGCATACGTGGGTCTCTGGGAAAATGGCGCCCGCTGCCGCCATTTTCCCAGGGAGTGTTTGCTGCTCTACAGCGCCGGTACGGCGCTGCGGAGCAGCACTTCGGGAATCGGCGGAGAGGTAAGTATAATTGCCTATGGGTGCAGGGTGTGCGGTGTGGGCCACCCTGGACCCGGGGGCCCGTGTGCCCCGCACAGCTTGCACCCATTATAGATACGCCCCTGGTTCTATGGCCATTTAGAGAGTTAATACATGTTGAGTGTTCCATATGTTATGAATTTATATGGTGTTGGATGCACTAAAATTTTACCGCCGACAGGGTTTCGGTGCAAAATTGCAGTAGCAGGTTCCAGTTAGTTCCTGTAAAATAAAATTAACCAGGTGTTTTTGCTTATTTGTGTGAACTAAAGTAAATAGTATAGTAACAAATGGATTATTTCATTTTGTTGTTCTTTTCGTTATTCTACAGATATATGTCTGATTATATCAAAATATTGTGTTCATTTATGCCAATAAAAGTGAGTTGTAAATTCAAAGAATTTGGATTTACTCAAGCCAGGAACCTCACCTGTCAGGTAATTAATAAGACAACTACTAATTCACAACACATATCAGCAAGTAAGAAGTAGAGTTTATCACACTGGGCCGACACTGGGCGGCACAGATCCCTGCACTGGTACTGGACGCCAATGTTAACTCTGCAGAGAGTGGGATAATCATCCTTCACCCCAGAAAAGTGTCAAATAAGATAGCAGGGCAGTGTAGAAGGCTGGTAGCAGCCATAAGCAAAGTATTGGAGGCTGATAAATGGTGTCAAATGGCTGATTCTTGTAACTTTTATAAATGCTGGAAAAATTATTACCAGAGAGTGTTTTCCAGCAAATAAAAGTGTCTAGAGTATTTTGGGGTGCATTAAAATCAGAGATGGCAGTTCAGGTCGGTGGTTGCGGTCCAGGTTACATATGCATTGTATGTGTGCAAAAAATTGAAATAAAGTAAAGCAGGGGGTAAAAAAATGCACCTGCACACATAAATCGGCTTATAGGGACTGCATAGGGAGAGAAAACAGTGGGCCTGATTCAGAGCCGGACGCTCTTTGAGAGCGCTCACTCTGAATCAGGGCGTTCCTGTTTTTTTTTAAAAGACTGCCTCCTGGCCGCTCGCTAAGCTGTGGGTGACCACAGCTTTAGCGAGCGGCCGGGTGATGGTCGCGATGGTCACGACCATCGCGACCATCAGGGCTTGCGACGAGACCCTTGTGGTAGGGTTTTGTTTCCGCAAGCCCCAGTGATTAGCAGAAAGAGCCCCAAGTCTGCTAGTGCATGGACTGGGGACTTGATGGTTGTTTATACTGGGTGGCTACAGTCCTGCAGCCCCTAGGTAATCAGTGCCAAAACACGGTGCCAGTACGCCCTGTGCTGACCCTGCCTCCTAAAATCATGATATTATGACATAATGCCCATATTTACCGACTTTCTGACTGCTTCCTCCGCCAGATCGGCTGACTCATCTCAACAGGGGGTGCTGCATCGACATAGGTGCGTACAGTGCGTACTGATTTTCGGGTGCCCCCAGCCATTCTAGGAGAGTGAGCAAGCATGGCCATGCCGAGGGGGTTGGGTCGCCGGCTCTGGAAAGTAGAGCCCCACAGACTGAAGGGTGCATGCCAGGAGTGTCTCTTGATGTTTCGGGTGGCCCTGCTGTAGCACTACTGGTTGCAGGGTGTTGTTCCAGACATGCAGGTGCCCTGTGGCAGAGATGGTGCCACCTCTATGGCCCTGCGCCCTGTATGATGGCACCACTCACACACCCCAAGTTACGGCCATGTATCTATAGTGATTTTTAAGTTTATATATACAATATATATAGTATAGGGGTGTGCACCGGCCACTTTTCGTGTTTTGTGTTTTGGTTTTGGATCTGGATCTTTCTTCGTGTTTTGGATCTGGATTGGTTTTGCCAAAACCACCCTTCCGTGTTTTGGGTTCTGGGTTTTGTGTTTTGGATCTGTATTTTTTTGAAAAAAAGCATAAAAACAGCTAAAATCACAGAATTTGTAGGTTTTTCTGCTCCTATGCTATTATTAACCTCAATAACCTTAATTTCCACTAATTTCCAGTCTATTCTGAACACCTCACACCTCACAATAGTGTTTTTATGTCCAAAAGGTTGCACCGAGGTAGCTGGATGACTATGCTAAGTGACACGAGTGGGCGGCACAAACACGTGACCCATCTAGGAGTGACACTGCAGTGGCAGACAGGATGGCAGTTAGAAAAACTAGGCCCCAAACTGTACATAATGCAAAGAAAAAAAAGAGGTGCAAGATGGAATTGTCCTTGGGCCCTCCCACCCACCCTTATGTTGTATAAACAGGACATGCACACTTTAACAAATCAATCATTTCAGCGCCAGGGTCTGCCACACAACTGTGGCTGAAATGATTGGTTCGTTTGGGCCCCCACAAAACAAGCTGGCAATTAATGTGTCCCTGCACAAACTGGCTCTACGGAGGCAAGATGTCATCCTCATCCTCCTCATCCACCGATTCCTCACCCTCTTCAGTGTGTACATCCTCATCCTCACAAAGTATTAACTCGTCCCCACTTGAATCCACCACCACAAGTCCCTCTGTACCTTCTGGAGGCTGGTCTCCCTGGAAGAGCTGATAATTCATTTTGATGAACATCATCTTCTCCACATTCTGTGGAAGCAACCTCCTACGCCTTTCGCTGACAAGGTTCCCGGCTGCACTAAACACTCTTTCGGAGTACACACTGGAGGGGGGGCAACTCAGGTAAAATAGAGCCAGTTTGTACAGGGGCCTCCAAATTGCCTCTTTTTCCTGCCAGTACAGGTATGGACTGTCTGACATGCCTACTTGGATGCTGTCACCGATGTAATCCTCCACCATTCTGTCAATGGTGACAGTATCATATGCAGTGACAGTAGACATGTCAGAAATTGTTGCCAGGTCCTTCAGTCCGGACCAGATGTCCAAACTTGGTCCTGCCTGCCCTGCATCACCACCAGCGGGTTGCTTAGGATACCTAAGTTTTTTCCTGGCAGCCCCAGTTGCGGGAGAAAATGAAGAAGGAGCCGTTGACGTGTCACGTTCCGCTTCAGCTGACAGTGTGTTCACCAGCAGGTCTTTGCACCTCTGCAGGCTTGTGTCGGCCCGGAAAGAGAGACACCACATAGGCTTTAAACCTAGGATCGAGCACGGTGGCCAAAATGTAGTGGTCTGATTTCAACAGATTGACCACCCTGGAATCCTGGCAAAGCGAATGAAGGGCTTCATCCACAAGTCCCACATGCCGAGCGGAATCGCTCCGTCTTAGCTCCTCCTTCACTTTCTCCAGCTGCTTCTGCAAAAGCCTGATGAGGGGAATGACCTGACTCAAGCTGGCAGTGTCTGAACTGACTTCACGTGTGGCAAGTTCAAAGGGCTGGAGAACCTTGCACAACACGGAAATCATTCTCCACTGCGCTTGAGTCAGGTGCATACCCCCTCCTTTGCCTATGTCATTGGTGGATGTATAGGCTTGTATGGCCTTTTGTTGCTCCTCCATCCTCTGAAGCATATAGAGGGTTGAGTTCCACCGCGTCACAACCTCTTGCTTCAGGTGATGGCGGGGCAGGTTCAAGAGTGTTTGCTGGCGCTCCAGTCTTCGGCACGCAGTCGCTGAATGGCGAAAGTGGCCAGAAATTTTTCGGGCCACCCACAGCATCTCCTGCACGCCCCTGTCGCTTTTCAGAAAATTCTGCACCACCAAGTTTATTGTGTGAGCAAAACATGGGACGTGCTGGAATTTGCCCAGATGTAATGCCCGCACAATATTGGTGGCGTTGTCAGATATCACAAATCCCCAGGAGAGTCTAAGTGGGGTAAGCCACTGGGCGATGATTTCCCTCAGTTTCTCTAAGAGGTTGTCGGCGGTGTGCCTCTTACTGAAACCGGTGATACACAGCGTAGCCTGCCTTGTAACGAGCTGGCATTTCTGAGATGCTGCTACTGGTGACGCTGCTGCTGTTGCTGCGTAAGGTGATACATCTACCCAGTGGGCTGTCACAGTCATATAGTCCTTAGTCTGCCCTGTTCCACTTGTCCACATGTCCGTGGTTAAGTGGACATTGTGTACAACGGCATTTTTCAGGACACTGAGGACACTTTTTCTGACGTTTCTGTACAGTCTCGGTATCGCCTGCCTAGTGAAGTGGAATCTAGACGGCATTTGGAACCGGGGACACACTACCTCCATCAATTGTCTAAATCCCACTGCACTAATGGCGGATACCGGACGCACGTCTAACACCAACATAGCAGTCAAGGCCTCAGTTATACGTTTTGCTTCAGGATGACTGCTGTCGTACTTCATCCTCCTCGCTAAGGACTGTTGGAGGGTCAATTGTTTAGTAAAAGTAGTGGTGTTCCTACTTCCTCTCTGGGATGATGAACAACTCCCAGCAGCAGCAACAGCAGCAGCGGCAGCAGTAGGCGTAGCAATGCAGGATCCTCAGGAGGAATCCCGGATAGGAGAGTCAGTCATGCCAGTGACATGGCCTGCAGGACTACTTCCGATCCTGACTAAGGAGGAAATTGACGAGGAGGGAGTTGACGGTGTGGTTTGCAGGCGCTTGGATACAACAAGACAACGGGATTTAGGTGTCCCTGGACTGCTTACGGTCTTAGCCAAAGTTTCTGAACTTGACAGTAACTTTTTATGAACGCGCTGCAGGTGCCGTATAAGGGAGGATGTTCCTAGGTGGTTGACGTCCCTACCCCTACTTATTTCACCTTTACATATGGTACATATGGCAAGACAGTTGTTGTCCGGATTTGGATAGAAATATTGCCAGACCAAAGAGGTGGAATGTTTGGTCTTCTGCCCAGGCATGACCGTGATGGGCTTTTTCATCCCACGGACAACAACTGTCTCCCCCGGAGCCTGATTTAAACAAACCACATCACCATCAGAATCCTCCTCGCCAACTTCCTCCTCAGCGCCAGCTACACCAGTATCCTCATCCTGTTGTACTTCAACAGTGACATCTTCAATTTGCATATCAGCAAGTGGACTGTGGGTGTTCCTTTCAGCACTTGCAGGTGGCGTGCAAATGGTGGAAAGAGCCACCTCTTCCCGTCCAGTGCTGGGAAGGTCAGGCATCGCAACCACCACCACACTTGGACTCTCCTTGGGGATTTGTGATATCTTCTTAGAAAGCACAGTTCTTCGCTGTGCTTTTGCCAGCTTAACTCTTTTGATTTTTTTAGTGGGAGGAGGGCTTCCATCGTCTTGTGAAGCTGAACCACTAGTCATGAACATACTAGGGATCGACCTTAGCCGTTCCTTGCTACTCCGTGTCGTAAATGGCATATTGGCAAGTTTACGTTTCTCTTCAGCTGATTTAAATGTCTTTTTCAAGGTCATTTTCCTGAACTTTGCCATTTGGGATTGTATGTGCCCTCTACTATGACATTGGGCATCGGCCTTGGCAGACAACGTTGATGGCATGTTATCGTCTATGTCATGACTAGTGGCAGCAGCTTCAGCACTAGGAGGAAGTGGTTCTTGATCTTTCTCTATTTTATTTTTATCGGAGAAAGTTTGGTCCTCCATTTATGTTATATCAATTTGATATATACGTGCGGCTAAACACAGAAAATAATTTTTTTTTTGGTTTCGACTGGAGTGTACTTTCGGGGGTTACAGCACCCTTAACGGTCAAGCCAGCCGGCCCTTTACTTATGACACAGGCGCACGCTTGGCACTACTTTGTTGATGCACGTGCGGCTACTGCGCACACAATTCACAAACACAGAAAATAATTTTTTTTTTGGTTTGGACTGGAGTGTACTTTCGGGGGTTACAGCACCCTTAACGGTCAAGCCAGCCGGCCCTTTACTTATGACACAGGCGCACGCTTGGCACTACTTTGTTGATGCACGTGCTGCTACTGCGCACACAATTCACAAACACAGAAAATAATTTTTTTTTTGGTTTGGACTGGAGTGTACTTTCGGGGGTTACAGCACCCTTAACGGTCAAGCCAGCCGGCCCTTTACTTATGACACAGGCGCACGCTTGGCACTACTTTGTTGATGCACGTGCGGCTACTGCGCACACAATTCACAAACACAGAAAATAATTTTTTTTTTGGTTTGGACTGGAGTGTACTTTCGGGGGTTACAGCACCCTTAACGGTCAAGCCAGCCGGCCCTTTACTTATGACACAGGCGCACGCTTGGCACTACTTTGTTGATGCACGTGCGGCTACTGCGCACACAATTCACAAACACAGAAAATAATTTTTTTTTTGGTTTGGACTGGAGTGTACTTTGGGGGTTACAGCACCCTTTAACGGTCAAGCCAGCCGGCCCTTTACTTATGACACAGGCGCACGCTTGGCACTACTTTGTTGATGCACGTGCGGCTACTGCGCACACAATTCACAAACACAGAAAATAATTTTTTTTTGGTTTGGACTGGAGTGTACTTTCGGGGGTTACAGCACCCTTAACGGTCAAGCCAGCCGGCCCTTTACTTATGACACAGGCGCACGCTTGGCACTACTTTGTTGATGCACTTGCGGCTACTGCGCACACAATTCACAAACACAGAAAATAATTTTTTTTTTGGTTTGGACTGGAGTGTACTTTCGGGGGTTACAGCACCCTTAACGGTCAAGCCAGCCGGCCCTTTACTTATGACACAGGCGCACGCTTGGCACTACTTTGTTGATGCACGTGCGGCTACTGCGCACACAATTCACAAACACAGAGAATAATTTTTGTTTTGGTTTGGACTGGAGTGTACTTTGGGGGTTACAGCACCCTTGAACGGTCAAGCCAGCCGGCCCTTTACTTATGACACAGGCGCACGCTTGGCACTACTTTGTTGATGCACGTGCGGCTACTGCGCACACAATTCACAAACAGAGAAAATAATTTTTTTTTTGGTTTGGACTGGAGTGTACTTTCGGGGGTTACAGCACCCTTAACGGTCAAGCCAGCCGGCCCTTTACTTATGACACAGGCGCACGCTTGGCACTACTTTGTTGATGCACGTGCGGCTACTGCGCACACAATTCACAAACACAGAAAATTTTTTTTTTTTTGGTTTGGACTGGAGTGTTCTTTCGGGGGTTACAGCACCCTTAACGGTCAAGCCAGCCGGCCCTTTACTTATGACACAGGCGCACGCTTGGCACTACTTTGTTGATGCACGTGCGGCTACTGCGCGCACAATTCACAAACACAGAAAATAATTTTTTTTTTGGTTTGGACTGGAGTGTACTTTCGGAGGTTACAGCACCCTTAACGGTCAAGCCAGCCGGCCCTTTACTTATGACACAGGCGCACGCTTGGCACTACTTTGTTGATGCACGTGTGGCTACTGCGCACACAATTCACAAACACAGAAAATAATTTTTTTTTTGGTTTGGACTGGAGTGTACTTTCGGGGGTTACAGCACCCTTAACGGTCAAGCCAGCCGGCCCTTTACTTATGACACAGGCGCACGCTTGGCACTACTTTGTTGATGCACGTGCGGCTACTGCGCACACAATTCACAAACACAGAAAATACATTTTTTTTTGGTTTGGACTGGAGTGTACTTTCGGGGGTTACAGCACCCTTTAACGGTCAAGCCAGCCGGCCCTTTACTTATGACACAGGCGCACGCTTGGCACTACTTTGTTGATGCACGTGCGGCTACTGCGCACACAATTCACAAACACAGAAAATAATTATTTTTTTGGTTTGGACTGGAGTGTACTTTGGGAGTTACAGCACCCTTTAACGGTCAAGCCAGCCGGCCTTTTACTTATGACACAGGCGCACGCTTGTCACTACTTTGTTGATGCATGTGCGGCTACTGCGCACACAATTCACAAACACAGAAAATATATTATTTTTTTAGCTTGGGGGGAGCACCCCTGATGGACAGAGCACCCCCTGGACAACACTACAGCACCCCTTTAGGACTGGGACACTGCAGAGGACTTTGGAGTGGACACAGCCCCTATGGAGAACTGACTGCACAACACAGTCCAGCCAGCCCCTATGGACTTTGAAGTAGTGGACACAGCCCCTATTAACAACAGCAGCACAGCACAACACAGCCAGCCCCTATGGACTTTGAAGTAGTGGACAACAGCAGCACTACACTACACTACACAGCCCTAACTCCCACCCTCCCTCTTCACTGTCCACAGCCGAGTGAGAAAATGGCGCCGACGCGGGTACCTTATATAGGATCCAAAACCCGCGAGACTCGGAAGGCGGGATGATGACGTTTTGCCTCGATTTCAGATCCGAGTCAGGCGGGAAAAGTCGAGCCTGACTCGGATCGGACTCGGATCGGGGGGGCTCGGGGGGGGTTCGGATTTCAGAAATCCGAACCCGCTCACCCCTAATATAGTATATATACAAGTCTGTAAAAAGTTGAAAATAAAACAAAAACTCTTTTCTGCATGTCCGAAAAAACCCATTTCCCATGAATACACCTCTATATACTGTACATGTCCCACGTCATTGCACCATTTTCATGCTCTTTAGAGAAGCTGACATGTCTCGCAGTTAGCTGAATCTGCCCGAAAGTGCCAAAATATCTAACTGATATGAGAACACAACACATATAGACACACCAATGGCATCACAGAGGTTTCATGCTCATTAATATCCCCACGCTGTCACACATGAACGAGCTGCAATGTGTACATAACAGGCTGCAGTAATAATCTGTAAGTATTTGTGTACACTGGGCCTGATTCATACATGTGCGCTAATGGAATCGCAGCTGCCATCCCGTATATATACTAATGCTGTAGTAGCCGTATGGGAATGTATTGAGATGCCCGCGGTGGCTTTAGAAGATCCAAGCCAGTGCATGCAAACACTTAACGGTGGTCGCAGATCCTTTTATAACCGACAATCGGAATAACCCTATGACCGCAGGAGCTGAGACACTGGCGCCAAGTTTTCTGCATATTGAGTCGCAGTATTATGCTGAGACACACCTCAAAAATGGCCGCGACACACCTGCATTTTTGCCGACACTCCCCGTAATTGCCCCCTTATGGTTCCTGAATGTCGATCACTTTGCAAAGATATCCTCACCTAGAGCGGCATCACAAGGATATCTTGGCGCACGAGCAGTGTGACCGCGATGAATGCACAGTCGGTAAATAATCTCTTAACCGCGTAAATAATATCGGATTTGCGCACAACCGAACCAGGCCCAGTGTGCGCTGAAAACAAGTAATCGGTGACAGAGGCAATTCCCAAAACAATGACTTGTAAGAGGACTGTTCTATACAGACAATACTATTTGCACTCATGGCTATGTGTATGTAGGCAAAATCCTGTATTATTGCCATTATTGTATTTCAGCCTCATTTCTATACCTATAGGGATATGCACACACATGTCCCTATATAGCTGTCTTCCATACAGAAAAGAACTTCAAAGTATAATACTAAGCTCAACCACAAACACCAAAGTGCAATAATACCACAGTATTCAAAAGATATGATACATAGGTCTAGGTCTAAAGGTGCATACACACGGGACGATCTGTACCACCAACGATATGAAAGATATCTTTCAGTGAAGTCCTCCTGCCACATCTCTGAACAGGCAAAGTTGACGATGTCGTCCAGATTGGCCTGCATGTATGGACGATCATAGATATAGTTATTGTTCATATATATTGTACCGTGTGTATGCACCTTAACAGTGTGGACTGTCCTATTCTTATCCACCATCTGTTATTCATTCCTACCTACCTTGTCTCTTCCAGGCTCTGTGGTATATGACTCTTTCTGCAGGAGAGCTGCTATAGAAACTCTTATCTGTGCCGGCTTTCAGAGACTGGTATCTCGTCTGCAAACAGGCTCCGGGAATCATTGAACAGCAAGGTTATATATTATTATATTACACTCAATACTGCATAATTATTAGGGGTGAGCGGGTTCGGATTTCTGAAATCCGAACCCCCCCGAGCCCCCCCGATCCGAGTCCGATCCGAGTCAGGCTCGACTTTTCCCGCCTGACTCGGATCTGAAATCGAGGCAAAACGTCATCATCCCGCCTTCCGAGTCTCGCGGGTTTTGGATCCTATATAAGGTACCCGCATCGGCGCCATTTTCTCACTCGGCTGTGGACAGTGAAGAGGGAGGGTGGGAGTTAGGGCTGTGTAGTGTAGTGTAGTGTAGTGCTGCTGTTGTCCACTACTTCAAAGTCCATAGGGGCTGGCTGTGTTGTGCTGTGCTGCTGTTGTTAATAGGGGCTGTGTCCACTACTTCAAAGTCCATAGGGGCTGGCTGGACTGTGTTGTGCAGTCAGTTCTCCATAGGGGCTGTGTCCACTCCAAAGTCCTGTGCAGTGTCCCAGTCCTAAAGGGGTGCTGTAGTGTTGTCCAGGGGGTGCTCTGTCCATCAGGGGTGCTCCCCCCAAGTGCTAAAAAAATAATATAATTTCTGTGTTTGTGAATTGTGTGTGCAGTAGCCGCACGTGCATCAACAAAGTAGTGCCAAGCGTGCGCCTGTGTCATAAGTAAAGGGCCGGCTGGCTTGACCGTTAAAGGGTGCTGTAACCCCCGAAAGTACACTCCAGTCCAAACCAAAAAAATAATTATTTTCTGTGTTTGTGAATTGTGTGCGCAGTAGCCGCACGTGCATCAACAAAGTAGTGCCAAGCGTGCGCCTGTGTCATAAGTAAAGGGCCGGCTGGCTTGACCGTTAAGGGTGCTGTAACCCCCGAAAGTACACTCCAGTCCAAACCAAAAAAAAAATTATTTTCTGTGTTTGTGAATTGTGTGCGCAGTAGCCGCACGTGCATCAACAAAGTAGTGCCAAGCGTGCGCCTGTGTCATAAGTAAAGGGCCGGCTGGCTTGACCGTTAAGGGTGCTGTAACCCCCGAAAGTACACTCCAGTCCAAACCAAAAAAATAATAATTTTCTGTGTTTGTGAATTGTGTGCGCAGTAGCCGCACGTGCATCAACAAAGTAGTGCCAAGCGTGCGCCTGTGTCATAAGTAAAGGGCCGGCTGGCTTGACCGTTAAAGGGTGCTGTAACCCCCAAAGCACACTCCAGTCCAAACCAAAAAAAAATTATTTTCTGTGTTTGTGAATTGTGTGCGCAGTAGCCGCACGTGCATCAACAAAGTAGTGCCAAGCGTGCGCCTGTGTCATAAGTAAAGGGCCGGCTGGCTTGACCATTAAAGGGTGCTGTAACCCCCAAAGTACACTCCAGTCCAAACCAAAAAAAATATTATTTTCTGTGTTTGTGAATTGTGTGCGCAGTAGCCGCACGTGCATCAACAAAGTAGTGCCAAGCGTGCGCCTGTGTCATAAGTAAAGGGCCGGCTGGCTTGACCTTTAAAGGGTGCTGTAACCCCCAAAGTACACTCCAGTCCAAACCAAAAAAAAAAATATTTTCTGTGTTTGTGAATTGTGTGCGCAGTAGCCGCACGTGCATCAACAAAGTAGTGCCTAGCGTGCGCCTGTGTCATAAGTAAAGGGCCGGCTGGCTTGACCGTTAAAGGGTGCTGTAACCCCCGAAAGTACACTCCAGTCCAAACCAAAAAAAAAATTATTTTCTGTGTTTGTGAATTGTGTGCGCAGTAGCCTCACGTGCATCAACAAAGTAGTGCTAAGCGTGCGCCTGTGTCATAAGTAAAGGGCCGGCTGGCTTGACCGTTAAGGGTGCTGTAACCCCCGAAAGTACACTCCAGTCCAAACCAAAAAAAAAATTATTTTCTGTGTTTGTGAATTGTGTGCGCAGTAGCCGCACGTGCATCAACAAAGTAGTGCCAAGCGTGCGCCTGTGTCATAAGTAAAGGGCCGGCTGGCTTGACCGTTAAGGGTGCTGTAACCCCCAAAAGTACACTCCAGTCCAAACCAAAAAAAAAATTATTTTCTGTGTTTGTGAATTGTGTGCGCAGTAGCCGCACGTGCATCAACAAAGTAGTGCCAAGCGTGCGCCTGTGTCATAAGTAAAGGGCCGGCTGGCTTGACCATTAAAGGGTTCTGTAACCCCCAAAGTACACTCCAAAACAAAAAAATATATATTTTCTGTGTTTGTGACTTGTGTGCACTGTGGCTGCACGTGCATCAACAAAGGAGCAGCGCCAAGCGTGCGCCTGTGTCCCATAAGTAAAGAGCCGGCTGGCTCATTTCTTAAAGGGTGGTGTAACCCACAAAGTGCACTACTCTCCAGCAAAAATAAAAAAATATTTTCTGTGTTTGTGTGCGCTTTAGCCGCACGTATATATCAATATAACATAAATTGAGGACCAAACTTTCTCCGATAAAAATAAAATAGGGAAAGATCAAGAACCACTTCCTCCTAGTGCTGTTGCTGCTGCTGGGAGTTGTTCATCATCCCAGAGAGGAAGTAGGAACATCACTACTTTTACTAAACAATTGACCCTCCAACAGTCCCTAGCGATGAGGATGAAGTACGACAGCAGTCATCCTGAAGCAAAACGTATAACTGAGGCCTTGACTGCTATGTTGGTGTTAGACGTGCGTCCGGTATCCGCCATTAGTGCAGTGGGATTTAGACAATTGATGGAGGTAGTGTGTCCTCGGTTCCAAATCCCGTCTAGATTCCACCTGCATCCTCAAAGCAGCAGCGACAAGCGTGCGTCTGTCTGTTAAAGGGTGGTGACACCCTCAAAGTGTGCTACACAAACAATTAAAATATTGTTCTTTTTTTTTCTGTCTTTGTGAAATGTGTGGGCTGTAGCCGCACCTGCATCCTTAAAGCAGCAGTGACAAGCGTGCGTCTGTCTGTTAAAGGATTACATCGGTGACAGCATCCAAGTAGGCATGTCAGACAGTCCGTACCTGTACTGGCAGGAAAAAGAAGCAATTTGGAGGTCCCTGTACAAACTGGCTCTATTTTACCTGAGTTGCCCCCCCTCCAGTGTGTACTCCGAAAGAGTGTTTAGTGCAGCCGGGAACCTTGTCAGCGAAAGGCGTAGGAGGTTGCTTCCACAAAATGTGGAGAAGATGATGTTCATAAAATTAATTATCAACTCTTCCAGGGAGACCAGCCTCCAGAACGTACAGAGGGACCTGTGGTTCCAGCAGGGACGAATTAATACTCTGTGAGGATGAGGATGTACACACTGAAGAGGGTGAGGAATCGGTGGATGAGGAGGATGAGGATGACATCTTGCCTCCGTAGAGCCAGTTTGTGCAGGGACAGATTAATTGCCAGCTTGTTTTGTGGGGGCCCAAATGAACCAATCATTTCAGCCACAGTTGTGTGGCAGACCCTGGCGCTGAAATGATTGGTTTGTTAAAGTGTGCATGTCCTGTTTATACAACATAAGAGTGGGTGGGAGGGCCCAAGGACAATTCCAACTTGCACCTCTTTTTTTTCTTTGCATTATGTACAGTTTGGGGCCTAGTTTTTCAAACTGCCATCCTGTCTGCCACTGCAGTTTCACGCCTAGATGGGTCACGTGTTTGTGCCGCCCGCTCGTGTCGCTTAGCATAGTCATCCAGCTACCTCGGTGCAACCTTTTGGACATAAAAACACTATTGTGAGGTGTTCAGAATAGACTGGAAATGAGTGGAAAGTAAGGTTATTGAGGTTAATAATAGCATAGGAGCAGAAAAACCTACAAATTCTGTGATTTTAGCTGTTTTTATGCTTTTTTTCAAAAAAATACAGATCCAAAACACAAAACCCAGAACCCAAAACACGGAAGGGTGGTTTTGGCAAAACCAATCCAGATCCAAAACACGAAGAAAGATCCAGATCCAAAACCAAAACACAAAACACGAAAAGTGGCCGGTGCACACCCCTAATAATTATTAATATTAATATTGACATCTCTAGTTCTCAGTATTTGTTGATTTCTGTCTTTGACACTTGTTCATCCCTATAAAAGTTGATTCATAGGATTTTAACTATGAAAGACTTAAGAAAAAAAACAAACATGTTATTGCCTTAAGAAGACTCCATAAAACATAGGGCCTGATTCAGACCCGCTTGCGACCACTGAGCGCTCGCAAGCGGGTCGATGTTGGCCCAGTGCGCATGCGCACGATGGAAGCGGCTCCGTCGTGCGCATGCGCGAGACCCGGATAGCGACAGGCAAACCGTCGCTCCGGTTCTCGCTACAAAGGGGGCGTACTGTCGATGTTGAGTGACAGCACGCCCCCTTTGGTGGGCGTGCCGGGGGCGTGGCTGCCCAGACGGAGGCATTCCCATGGGAACGCCTACCGTCTGGGGCCGGCCCCACTGACATCACAAGTGATGTCAGTGGGAGTGCTCTCGGCTCTGATAGAGGGTCTCGTCGCAAGCCCGATGGTCGCGATGGTCTTGACCATCGCGACCATCTTCCTGGCCACTCGCTATAGCTGTGGGTGGTCACCCACAGCTATACGAGCGGCCAGGAGGCCGCTCTAAAAATTAAGAGGGACGGCCCTTATTCAGAGCGCGCGCTCTGTCAGAGGGTCCGGCTCTGAATCAGGGCCATTGTGTTTATTAGCATCAACATTTCGGGGTGCGGCAACCCCTTCCTCAGGATACACAATGAAAATGCTGAGGAAGGGGTTGCCGCACTCTGATACGTTGATGCTAATAAACACAATGTTGTTTAACTAAACTGAGCAAAGACTCCGCTATTCATTGGCTGGTACCTATACATTGGGGACGCATACTCCTGGAGGAGGGCACCCGGAGCAAGGTAAAGGTCCCTAGGGACCAGCAGAGTGTCGGACTTTTTTGTGTGGATATATATAGAATATGCATGGAAGCCGGCACTCCAAATCACATTAAACCACAGCCGTGGTGCCAGTCTTATGTAAGTAATGTATATAGAAAATAGCGGCACTCGATACGGACTTCTTGAAAAAAATAGTGAGGCGCTATTTTCTATATATATAAAAATGTACCTTTGAAGCAAACAGTAAACAAATAAGTTAACTGAAACTTGCAGCAAACGAATATAAGTTCTCACCATGTATACTTCATTGCCCTCTACTGCAGCTGCAAAAACTTACCTTATAGCTTTAAGCAGTGCTTAAAGCTGACTGATCCCTTCAGCTCTCCTCTTCATCAGTGGTAGGCAGCTGTCAGCCTGTGTCACAGCTAATCTCTCAGTATCCGTCACAGAGGCATCCTCCTGATAGTGAGTGGCGCTCCCCCTCGGTGCTCTGTATCAGTACTCTGGCTCTTCACTACAGTCACACAAAGAGCGCGCGTGCGGTGACATCATCACGTCACGACGCACACGTGACCAGTCACCAGCCGAATGCCCGGCTAACCCGGACCACTCCACTTAGTTTAACCCGGGGCCGGCAGGGTCCGACCGCAACCCCCCCCTCCAACTGCGGCGGGGGTGATAGCAGGAAGCAGACTGACAGATGCAGGCAGTGGCGGCAGCACGTGCGTGGGGTGTGGGCAGGAATGTGGTGACGTGGCTGGGCGGGCAGGAATGTGGCGACCTGCCTGTCTGGCGTTCAACCTCTTGGCGGTCTCAATATAGGAAAGAATTTTATGATTGGTGAGCACCGGGACGACATGATTTGCTCCTTCCAGCCAGTGCCTCCAATCCTCAAATGCCCACTTGATGGCCAAAAGCTCACGATATCCTACATCATAATTCCTCTCTGCAGATGCAAATTTCCGGAAGAAATAAGCGAAGGAATGGAGTTTGCCATTTTTAGGATCCCTTTGTGACAATACAGCCCCCACGCTGATCTCCGAGGCGTCTACCTCAACAATAAATGGAAGGTCTGAATTAGGATGCTGAAGAACTGGAGCGGAGGTAAAGGCAGTTTTTAAGGAGTCAAAGGCTTGAAGAGCTTTGGCTGGCCAGTTCACCACATCAGCTCCTTTCTTGGTAAGCTCCACAATGGGTGCAACTATGAATAAATAAATAAATCTCCTATAATAATTGGCAAAACCAATGAAGCGTTGTATAGCTTTAAGATTGGTGGGCTGAACCCAATCCAAGATGGCCTTAACTTTGCTCGGATCCATCGAGAATCCCTGAGAGGAGATAATGTATCCCAGTAATGACACCTCTTGAATTTCGAAGTCACTTCTCCGGTTTTGCATATAAGTTGTTTTCCAGGAGTTTGAGCAACACCAATCTCACATGCTTGTGGTGTTCTTCCAGGGAGCTGGAATAAATTAGAATATTGTTGAGGTAGATCACTGCAAATACCCCAAGATACTCCCTCAACACATCATTGATGAAGTCCTGGAAGACAGCTGGGGCATTAGACTGGCCGAACGGCATCACCAGGTATTCATAATGACCGGAATGGGTATTAAAAGCTGTTTTCCACTCATCACCTTCTCTAATGCGGACCATATTATATGCACCTCTGAGATCTATCTTGGAGAAGATGGAAGCCCCCCTGAGCTGATCAAACCACATAGAAATCAAGGGCAATGGATAGGAATTCTTCACTGTGATGTTATTTAGTCCTTTGAAAATCTATGCACGGTTGAAGAGAGCCATCCTTCTTCTGCACAAAAAAAGAAGCCCACTCCGACCGGCGATTTGGAGGGCCGAATGAAGCCTTTCTCCAAAGCATCCTGAATATATTCTTCCATAGCCTTGCTTTCAGGAAGACATAGAGCATAGAGTCTGCCTTTGGGAAGTTTTGCTCCGGGAAAGAGGTCAATTTCACAATCATAGGAGCGGTGAGGTGGAAGGGTATCTGCATTTTTTTTTAGAAAAAAACCTCTGTCAAGTCCTGATAAGGAGCCAGAATCCTAGAAGCCGATTCAGGCTGGACGGCAGCAGCTAGACGGACAGGTAGCGTGATGCAGGTAGAGGAACAGGTCTCACACCACTGAAGAATTTCTCCAGTATGCCAATTAATGACAGTTATGTCTTCTGAGCCAGGGAAGACCTAACACTAATGGGGCCAGTGGACACTGAAGCAACAAAAATGTGATCTCCAATGGATAACTGGATTGGAGATGTTTGAGAGACAACGATAACTTTGGAGTGTTTTTCACCATTAAGCCCCACTACAGAGAGAGGTTGTATAAGAGTTTCGGATGCCAGTCCCAATGAGTCGAAGCAGGAGATATCCATAAAATTTCCTGCTGCACCACTGTCTAGAAATGCCGGAACTGAAACTTGACCATCTTTTCCTTGAATTATTGTGGAAATTAGGACTGAGTTTGTGGGAGAGACAGATGCAAGGCCTAGGTGTAGCCTTCATAAAACACCTAGACCTTGCCTTTTCCCGACTTAACTGGTCAATTCAGGGCTGAATGACCTTTCCCACCACAATATAGGCAGAGGCCCTGGGAGCGTCTTCTTCGTTTCTCCTCGGCGGAGAGCCAATAGGCACCCAACTGCATGGGTTCTCCAGAATCCGGAGGAGTTACACAAATTGGAGGCCGAGGAGCAGGTGTAGGAAGCTCCTTCTCCATTCTTCATTCTCGGATGCAGCGATCTGTGCAAATAGAGGGATGTATGAGGTCATCCAAAGTCTCTGGAGCAGTATGCTGGACAAGGATATATTTTATCTGATCAGAAAGACCAAGACGGAATTGACTCCGTAGTGCAGGGTCGTTCCATCCTGTGTCATTCGCCCACTTGCGGAATTCCATACAATAGTCTTCTGCGGCTCCTTGTTTCTGCGACAGAGCCCAAAGTTTTGAGTCCGCTAATGCCGCCTTATCTGGGTCATCATAGAGAAGGCCTAGAGCAGCAAAAAAAGCATCCACTGTCTGAAGAGCACTGTGAGCCGGAGGCAGACCAAAGGCCCAGGTCTGAGGGTCACCTCGAAGCAAGGTAATTATAATGCCAACTTGTTGAATCTCGGGCCAAGAAGTCTCAGGCCAAAACCTAAAGTACAGTTTGCAACTTTTTAGAAAATTAAGAAAATCCTTACGGTTACCAGAAAATTGATCCAGCAGATTAAGTTTAGGCTCAGGGGGCTGAGCTGGAGCAGAAACCGAAGCTGAGGGTGGAGCTGCCCGTGTTTCCTCCACCTGGAGGGATAGCTCTTGGACCTTTTGTGTCAGGACCTGTATTTGGGCCACCAGAATTTGAGCTGGATTCTGACCGAGATCCATGATCGCAACCTGTGGCTCTACATATCTGTATGGCCGGTGATAATATAATGATTCCTGAAGGGAATAACCAAGGTTATGTAGAGTTACTGATGACAGCCTTGAGGGCTGGAATGTATAGTACTAGTTGTGGCCAAGGGTTAAGGATTTGGTTGCAGCCGTTGGACTGTTGATGCTGCCTTGGGGCTGATTTGCTTTGACTAGTTGTGCCGAGTGCAGGAGGTGTGATGCAGCCTTTAGGCTGTTGGAGCAGCCTTGGGGCTGATTGCAGCCTTTATAGTCATGGCCAAGAGACTGATGGTGTGATGCAGCCTTTGAGCTGTTGGAGCAGCCTTGGAGGCTGATTGTGGCCTCTCTAGTCATGGCCAAAGGACTAATGGAGTGAAGTTTGCTTTGGGCTGTTGCAGCAGCCTTGAGGGCTGACAGTGACCTGTGGCCAGGAGAGGTATGCAACAGAGAACATGGGGCTGCTACCAGTGCCTCCGAGATGACACTAAGCGCGGTGTACTGGACCACGCATCTGGAATGCAGAAACGCTACCAGTTCCGCTGGGATGACACTGGCTACGGTGTGCTAGATTGCGCACCTGGAACGCAGAGCTGCTACCAGTGCCGCCGTGATGACACTGGTGACGGTGTGCTGGATTGCGCACCTGGAACGCAGAGCTGCTTCCAGTGTCGCCGGGATGACACTGGCAACGGTGTGCAGGATTGCGCACCTGGACTGCAGAACTGCGACTAGCGCCGCCGGGTTGACTCAAGCCGCTGGATGGTGACAGGTGCTTCAGAGGTAGGAAGCACTCCATGCTGCCCATATGGTACAAGCAACATGCATGGATGGAATACAGGTGGAGCTGCCTGAATGGAACAAACGGCACACATGGAGCACAGCAATACTGATTCTGAACTCGACTGACAAGCTGGATACTGGAAACCGGAACTACAAAGAAACGTCTATAACCGGCATGGAGTGAAGGGCTGGCTGGGTTTTAACAGGAACAGGCCCCAACCAGAGCAGCCTCCCTTAACGATGGAGCTGTGCTGTGCATGAACATTGCTCACAGACAGGCAGTAATTAATGCAATGCCTCAGGCTGGAAGCTGCAAAAATAAGATCTTCTTAACCACAGATCCTGACACCCTTTCTCTTTCAAATAGGCAGCCCCCATTGTCTCACCTGCCAGCACCCCTCTCTCTGCCTAGCCAGCCAGCCTGCACTGTCTCACCTGCCAGCACCCCTCTCTGTCTCTCCTGCCAACTCCCATTGACTCTCCAGCCATCATCCTTCTCTCTGTCTCTTAGCTAGCCCCCACTGTCTCACCTGCTGGCGCCCCTCTTTGTGTCTTCTGCCAACCCCCATTGTCTCTCTAGCTGGCAACCCTAGTGTCAATCTAGCTAAAACCCCGCTGTCTCTCCAGCCAGCACCCCTAGTGTCTATCCAGCTATCCACCCTCTGTATCTCCAGTCATCCCCCAATACCAGCCCCCCTCTCTGCCATGCCAGCTAGCCCCCACTGACAGCACCCTCTTAGACAGCCCCCACTGTCTCACCTTCCAGCGCCCCTCTCTGTCTCTCCTGCCACCCCCATTATCTCCAGCTAGCAACCCTAATGTCTATCCAGCTATCCCCCTCTGTATCTTAAGTCGGCCCCTTTTTCCAGCCCCCTCTCTGCCTCTTCAGCTAGCCCCCACTGACAGCCTCCTCTGTCTCTCCTGCAGCCCCCATTGTGTCTCCAGCCAATTCTCTCTTCAGCCAGCCCCCATTGTGTCAGCTGGTAGCCCCCCTCTCTCTGTGTCTCCAGCCAGCCCCCACTGTCTGTGGAGCCCCTACATACCTTCGGCTCCACTTACCTTCTCCAGCCTCTTCTGGCTGTGTCTTCCAGCATGTCTACACACCACGGCTCTTCTGGCTGCTGCAATGCGTATCTGGAGGCACCTCCGGTGCTTGGTTTAATAAAGTTGTTTTTGCTTATTGAGACTTGCAATAAAAAAAACAACATTATTGCTCTGCCACCAGCCAACGCTACTTGAAGAGGAGACAGCGAGTCTATGGACGGACTCCACAAATAGATCCATCTATAACCGCTGGCAGCAGTTATAGATGAATGTATCTGTGTACTCCTGCTGCCCGGTGCCCCCCTGACAGCTGGTGCCCTGAGGCCAGTGACTCCACTGCCTGCGGGACTTCCGCCACTGACTTCAGCTAGTGTATATATATATATATATATATAGATATAGCTAGACTTTTTGGTGCCCTGTGCCAGAGAGAGCATTGGCGCCCCCCTCATTTTCAAACGTACATAATGCACCCAAAAAAGGGGAATGGCCTCATGGGGAAGGGTCAGGGAAGAGATAGGAGAGGCCAGGAGATAGTGGGGATGAAATTAGAGGAAGCTACAAGTGAGAATGATAATAAACAGAAATTTGACAGGCCCAAACAGCGCCCCCTGACCTGTGGTGCCCTGTGCGATGGCACCGGCCGCACTACCCTAGCTACGGCCAGGGCCGCCAAGAGCCAAGGCGGGCCCCGGTAATAGGGGGTGTGGCCTAATCTCGGGAGGCATGGCCACGCCCCCTTGCCAAAAATAAATAAATAAAGATTTGCAGCGCCGGGGAGGGGGGCGCTCTGAGCCCCCTCAGCCCGGCATAAAGCCAGGGGGGGCGCGATCAGTGTGATCGCTCCCCCGCACAGGCATAGGAGACTGCTTGTGGCTGCTGCTCAGCAGCCACGAGCAGTCTCCAACTGCAGCTCAGCACACGCTGTGTGCTGGGCTGCTGTGAGGGAAGGGGGGGCGGCGTCGGACCCGGGCCCCTGCCGGGCCCCTCAGGAAGCCCGGGCCTGGGTAATCTGTACCCGCTCCCCCCCTCTCGGTGCACCTGGCTACGGCCCTGTATATATATATATATAATATATATATATATATATATATATCTATATCATACAGGTGGTGTGGCATTCCATAAGAAAAACTATCTTCAGGTCAGCGCTATAAATATCAATGTCTCAAATCTTAATTAAACTTTTTCATCAGGATATGTGTATATATGGTAGGAAGTAATTTTTGCTATTTGTTTTTCCAAAATTTTACCCTAGTATTTTTTAATGTGCTGGTCTATTAAATGTTGTTGTTTAGTTTAACATACTACCCTATGAGCTTTTTATTACATTTGGACCTTCATTGAGTAGACACACTGGAAAGATGGCGTCCTAGAGAATTTTTAGAAGTGGACATGTTGCTCATAGCAACCAATTAGATTCTAGCTATTATCTTCTAGAAGGTGCTAGTTAAATATTAAGTAGAATCTTATTGGTTGCTATGGGCAACATCTCCACTTCTCAAATCTTGCACTTTAGTCAATGCACCCCTAAGTATTCTTGAGAGAAACCTTGATTTGCAAAGTACAAGAATTAGTTGTGGAAGCCTCTCACCTAGATGGACAAGTGTCTCATTCTTAACGTGTTTTCATCTTTATTTCTTGTTTGGTGGGATTTTCCGATTTATCTGATGACAACTTTTCTTGGTTAAAATTTTTAAAAAAATTGGTGTCAGCATATATACTCATAAGGACTTGTCCCAATCTGTACTTTGTCTGTGAGACTGTTCTAACAATGGGGTCACTTAACTTTCTCCTTCCCCCCTTGCACACCAAGGGCGGGATGCACTAAACAGAAAATGCTGTAAAAACCCCGTTTATCGCATTTTCCGTATGCACTATTCAGGGCCGGCTCCAGGGGTGGAGCACCCTGTGCTGGCCCTTGAGAAGGCGTGACCAAATTTGGGTGTGTGACCTAATTACCATAGGCCACACCCCCTAATTGATGTTATTTGGAGGCGTGCCTGCATGGCACGCCTCCAAATAACGTCAGGCTGGGGGTAAAGCCCAGCACTCCGTCACTGGCTGGGCTTCCCCCAGCCCTCTCCCGACAGTGAATGGTTGCCGCGCGCATGCGCACAGCATCCATTCACACTCCGGGGGGCACAGCTGCGGCGGTGGGGGTCCCCAGCCTCCTGATTTGACGGCCCGCGGGTGGAACAGTGGGACTGCACTGTCCTGTTGAAATCTGGATGCTGGGGAGGGTTGCGCTCTCTACGGGTGGCACCCCTGTGCGACCGCACTGGTCGAACACCCCTAGAGCCGGCCCTGGCACTATTGTCCTGGTCGATGGTCTCCGATGCGGTGGGTAACGCCAGCTTTTGCTTGCGTTACCCTATAGAGGTCTATGGGCTTCTACCACATTGCACTGCTATGAGGGATCCCTCCCAGCATGCACTGCGGCCGCCGCGTCACTCTGCGCATGCGCAGATGGGCTCCCGGGTCAGAAACCCGGAAGTCCAGGACGCAGGGCAGATCGCAAAGGACAGCTCTTATCAGAAGAGCTATCCTTTGCTGTACTGATCTCATATGTTAGTACATAAGTGATCAGTACAAATGCGAAGCATGGCGGTAAGTTTTGCACTGTGTTAGTGCATCCCGTCCTACGAGTGATACATATCTGAAAGATTTATGCTATGTGGAATTGTTCTCTGGTTTACTACATGCTTTGGAGCTTTGTAAATGCCACTATAAATGATATCACATGGAGATTACAAGATCTTTCTGATGCTGGGACTATATACACGTTGGGACTATATACCTATTCTTGTGTATTATGTTGTTTATGTGGACAGGGTCAGACTGGCCGACAGGGGTACAGGGGAAATCCCTGGTGGGGCCCTTCCCTCCTCTAGGGGTATGGTTCCAGATTGTGCAATGAATTGTACACTGTTACTCTATTGGAGGGTCAGTTACCTTGTGGAGCAGGACCACTGAAGAATATCCATTCTTGGTCTTCTTCTATAGCAACTACACCAATATTTGCCTAATGGTTAGCCAAGCAACTGGAGTGGCTGGCCATAAACCTTCTGGTGGATGACATTCTCCTTTATGCCCCAGTCCGGCAGTGCATATGGGATTATTAGAGAGTTGTGAAGTGTCTCTTGTCTACACAAGAGGCAGCTGTATAGATAGCGGTTAAGGAACCTGTGTTTATTTCCATATTTATATTCTCTGTAAAGAGCTGCAGAATACAGTATATGTGCACTATATAAATGGGGATGTGGTCATTATCACGGCAAGGCAGGTTCCGGCGCTTAGAATACCGGAGCCAGAATCCCGACACCTATCAGGATACCGACTCCAGCATTATGACCACTGGATTCTCAAGGGTAAATAGTGGGTTGGGGGAGGGTTAAGTTTAGGGGTTATGGTTAGACACTAGGGGGTGGGTTAGGCACTAGCAGGTAGGGATAGGTTTAGATTGTGGGCGGGGGGGTTTGGTTTAGGCACTGTGGGAGGGAGGGTTAGGTTTAGGCAGCGGGGTGGGAGTGTATCCTTCCTAACCCTGTCGAGATGCCTGCTTCAGGATTTTGACCACCAGGATGCCGAGCACCGGCATCCGGTACCCAACCTATATGAATAACTTTTAACAAATAACATAAGAAGAAATGATAACAAGGAAACTGAAACAGTAGATATTTTAACTTGACAAATAAGGGACAAAATAGTTGATTTTTGCATGCTTTATTGTGGTACAAAGACCCAGTGTTGTAAGGACATTATTACACTGTAAATTACTTTATCTGAGATTTTATTTTAATTCTGCTCTTATATTCACACGTTCGGGATAACTGCACCAATGACTTTACATTTAAAGATTTCTCCTTTCAGTGAGAGAAGCCATAGGAAGCCAGCATCATAGGTTACGTGCTTGACACTGAAACAAAAATTCACTTTTGTCCACGATGTTCCAGTAGGATTCGCAGCAGTGATGCCCTCCCTGGAATAGAGAGGGAAGGAGGATTGAGTATAGGACATTGACATGATTATTGTAATAATAATATGATAGGTGACTTTCAATCTAATTTTTTTTCTATTATCACTATCACGTCAGCACACCGGTGGCGGCAGACATTTTGTGAACTGGAGCAATAGTCATGAGAATGCTATTTACCACTGCCATCTGTGTGCTATTACATGAGCTGAGCCAGTCAGTATTCATGAGAATATGGGGCCTATTCATCAACACTAAAATAACGACATTTCCCTTAATTACCGTTATTTTAGTATTCATTAACACACTTAACACAGGAGATATCACTTATATCTCCTGGTTGTCTGCCTGCGTTAATTTCCACACTCCCCATACATTAGTACATTAGTATGGGGATGTAGTAATTAGGCTATTCATCAAATTCCGAAAACGATGTATTTTTGGAAATTGATGGTGTAAGTATACGCCATTGCTTGGACTGCTGCTGCCCCGACTCTGTTCTCCCGGCAGAACACAGTAAAGTTTAAAAAAAAGAAATAAATTATTATTATTACTTTTTTTTTTTCATTTTACTATTTTATTCTCTTTAGACGGGAGGTCGGGGGTCCGCGGCTGCCGGGGCCAGGTAGGTGGGGGACAGTGAGCGGAGGGGAGGAGGGGGGGTTGGGGGGGACACAGAATTACCACAGCTGTTGGCAGTGCTGTGCAAGCGCCGCTTTTGGGAATGTAATGGCGCATACGCAGCACTGATTACAGCAGCGGTAAGGTAGAGCAGGCAGGGAAAAGTATCTATTTCCTGATAAGCTGTCATCACAAAAATGACAGCTTTTCGGAATAGTTATGGAGAGGAGGAATGATGAATTCCTATGGTAATTAGGTAGAACTCCATGCGAGTTCTAAACCTAATTACCTCCATCGATTTTTTGACGAATAGGCCCCTGAGAATTCACATTGTCACTTTAGAGCGATAAAGTGGACAGAGATAAAGTACCAACCAATCAGCTCCTGTCATTTTTCAAACACAGCCTGTAACATGAGCTGATTGTTTGGTACTTTATCTCTGTCCACTATAATCTAAGGATTAGTAAATAGACCCCTAGGTACCAGAATCCTCTCTGAGGGGAAAAATTTATCCAGGGCTGTCTTAACAGCAGTGTGGGCCCTGGGCAAAGCAATGCACTGGGGCCCCTACCCACCCATTATGCCCCCAGTAGTAAGCCTCTTATATAGTGCCCCCAGTAGTAATCCCCCTATGCAGTGCCCCCAGTAGTGGTACACCCTATGCAGTACCCCTTATATAGTGCCCCCAGTAGTAGTCCCCCCCATGCAGTGCCCCCAATAGTGGTAGCCCTTATGCAGTGCCCTTAAATAGTGTCCCCAGTTGTAGTCCTCCCCTATGCAGTACCCCCAGTATTGCCCTTTATATAGAGCCCCCAGTACTGGTCCCCCGATGCAGTGCCCCTAGTGATAACCTCCCCCTATGCAGTGCCCCTAGTAGAAATCCCCTCCCCTTGTAGTGCCCCTAGTAGTAGTTCCCCCCTTGTAGTGGCCCCAGTGGAGGTCCCACCCCCTATGCAGTGCCCCCAGTAGTGGTCCCCCAATGCAGTGCCCCTAGTAGTAGCTCCCCCCTTGTAGTTCCTCCCTTAGTAGTAGTTCCCCCCTTGTAGTGCCCCCAGTAGTGGCCCACCCCTAGTAGTCACATACGTAATCCGCTCCTCCATCCGTCCTCCCGGGCCGGCCCGCTCTGCATTATGGGAGAGATGTCATGACGTCATAATGTCTCTACCATTATCTCCCATTAGCTCCAGCACGGCTCCGGCAGTGGGCGCAGCAGTCAGTAAGAGTCTGACAGACTCTCATTGGCTGCTAATTAAAACAAACACCCAGCTGCCGGCGCCGGCGGCTGTGTGTTTGTCACTGTAGTGCTGACCGAACTCCGTCTGGTCAATGCTACAGGCGCGGTGCAGCTGTGTCACAGAGACACAGTCTGCCCGTGGCCGGCCCGCATGGTCGCAGCCGAGGGAAGGACGGCGGCAGGGGCGTATTTATAATGGGTGCAGGGTGTGCGGGGAACACGGGCCCCTGGGTCCAGGGGGGCCCCAAACCGCACACCTTGCACCCATAGTATTACTTACCTCTCCGGAGTCCCACGTCGGCGCGGGGGTCCTGGCGCTGTGAAAACGACTGTAAAAAATGGCCGCCACCGCCATTTTCCCGTCGTTTGCGCATGTGCAGTACAGGGAGAATGGCCGCCATGGCCATTTTCCCGGGGACCAGAGCATACTCTATAGACTCTGGGTGCACTCTAGTGCCCAGAGTCTATAACTCCGGTGCTAGCCGCACACAGCTCAGTGCGCTGCCGGCCGCCGGACAGAGAGCAGGGGGCCTGTGTCGGAGACTGCACACGGGCCCCCTCCTCTTTAGAAACGCCCCTGGACGGCGGCGTCACAGCTCAGTACACCAGAGAGACATGTGGCTGCCGGGACTGAGGCTACTTCGGCGGCAGCTCAGCACGGCGGCGGCCCGAAGCCTGGTGTACGAGAAGCACGGGGAGCCCACGCAGGTGTTGCGGTGAGACATCCATATGAAGAATAGTGGCCTATAGGAGCGCAGCATCATGGAAGAAAAGGCAAGGAGAGGGAATGGGAACGCTGAGCATGTACAATACTTTTCTACCAGTGCGCATGCACCTGACTCCTGTTAAAAAAATACAAATTTACGTCAGCGCTATATACAGTACATATGTATAATAGCACTGACAAGACTCAAATTTATTAGCGCTCGCACAGAAACCGGGGATTAATAAATACTGATGTCAAACTAAAAAATAACACAGAGAATGATAAACATAATTAACACTATGCTACCCACTCGTTAGTAAATGGAGCCCCATATGCTTTGCAGTTCTTTGTAACGCTGAAGTAGGCAGTAACCTCATTTTTGATTGTATGTGTTGATCAATTTTAACTTTTCTCATGTTAAATGGATTTTATTGGTTTTCCAAATGTTTATTAATTGTTTTTTTTTTCAATACCACTGACATATTCTTTACAGTAACAGCATGTCACATCACATGGGGAGGGGGGAGGTATGTAATAGTTTACGAGGTTATGGTACCAGAGTGATTTTGGAGACTTTGCCACTCAATTTAAAGCGGTAATCAGTTATAAGACTGGTTTTGCCTTATAAATGATTGCTGCTTTAAAATTAGTACCCAAATATCTGTAATCTCAGCATCTATTACATAACCCCCCATGTGCTGGAAGATGCTGTTACTATAAAGAATATGGCAGTGTCATAACTGGAAAAGTTATTTTTATTTTATAATTCACATTTCTCTGCTTTGCAAATGATTAAAGGGTCAATATAAATCATACTTGCCTACACTCCCGGGATGGCCGGCAGCCTCCTGAAAATCAGGTGGTGCTCCCAGCCCCCTGGAAAGATTGGGCAAGTCTCCTGGCCGGCCCGCAATGCCGGCGTCTGATTTCCCCTTGCAAGCGTATTGAGTCATTGTGGCCCCTGCCCCCTGCTGCACAATGCCGGCAATCTTGGCATTGTGTAGCGGGGGTGTAGCCGCTCTGCCTTTCCCCACCCACTCAATCCGGCTCTGTTATAGCTGCAGTACTGCTCTTCTGTCCTGCTCCCCATCCCTCCCCCGCCCGGTTATCTCTCCCAGCTCCCATCACAGGTCACACCCCCCCAGAGCACTACTACAATTACTTGTTTAGTCAGGGGGAGGAGATGTAGCCGCTGCTGTCCCCAATGTAGCAGGAGAGAACCGACGTCTCTCCCTGCACTGACAGTCACACAGGAGGCTCGCTCTGCTTGCTGGGGGAGGCGGCCAACATTAGCCACAACCCTGCGGTGCGTGGCCAGGCAGGCATACTGCTAGCGCGAAGAGGGAATAGTCATGTCCTGCCCACCACATCCGGACCTGGGCATGTACAGTCCGGATTTCACACGAAGCTGTGGAGAATGCGGGGGATTCATTAGTTTTGCGCGGCAGCGGGAGGTTTGTCAGAAAAACGGGAGCCTCCCGCAAGATGCGGGAGTTTTGGCAAGTATGAGTCATAATGTCCAACACTCGCCACCCCTGGTCACCCCATCTGCTAGATAGAAAGATGCTATGTCTGTTTCACTAAGCTCCTGAAAAGTTTTTTTAAAATGTATTGTAGTTACATAATGTCATTTGCTTCAAAAAGTGACCCCAGTGCTATACCTGTAGAACACTTCACCAATGGGACTCGCTCCATACACAGAACCATCAGTGCCGACTTCCACCATGATTAGATTCCCTGGTATGTTTTGCCATAGAGTTCCCTGGCAGGCTGTGGGTAGCACATTGTGGCGGTAATATATGGCGTTGACGCTGTTTGCTCCCCAACAGCCATAGAGGCCACAGCTGTAGTATTTCAGACCCCCTGGTATGTTGACATATGATGCTAGACTTGTAGGCCCGGTGATTGTTTGTGGCTGGTTCAAGCAGTAAACTAAATCATTCCCATTCACACCAACCAGGAACTTGTTGCCTCCTGCATCCACCTGTTTCAGAAGACCTGTAGTGAGAGAGTGGACATGGATTAGTGTAACATGGATACATGGAGGCGATCACTTGTGTACTGCATCGGTCTTACAGACTTAGCAAAGGTCTTTACTGTGTATAACTATAGTATGTTTACAGGGTTCCTATATGTTCTGCTCATATTGATTTGTATCATACGGAAACATTACAAAGCACGATGTAAAAGAATAACAGGCCCGTATTCAATTAGGGAGTGAAACGTCCGTGCTGGACTTTTCGCTCCACATCGGAGCTTTTCTGGGGATAAAGTATCGGGCGCGTGCCCGCTTTATCCCCGTATTCAATTTGGAGCCGGCGAAACAGGAGCCTGCAGAAAGGTAAGTATTGGGAAAAATAGGGGAATTTTCAGGAATTAATCCAGGGATGCCCTAATGATGTCCAGACATGGGGGATCACTGTGGGTACCCCAGTTTAGCCCTGCAGAATGTGTTCTGTATTTTGAAATAGCCGCGGCAGCTGTTTTTTTTCCCGACATTAAAGAAGTGATGCAGAAGAGCACTTAGGACCACTTTTTAAAACTAAAAAAAAAACCTATGAAATTTGGGGTACATGAAAATGGGTACTAGCATATTTTTAAGTCCCTAAACTTATTTTTTGAAAATTCGGCAAAAATGCAGCTGCCGCTAATAGCCTATTCTAGAAAACACCTGCCGCATACTTACAGATTACCCCTGAACCTATTGCGCTATTTTTAAACACTGTTCCCCATTTTTTTTTCTTTACCCCCCAACAAAATATTATTTTTGGGGTGTCCCTATTTTTTTTATTAAACTTTTTGTGACACAGTTCGTTTTTAAGGGCTATTCCCAGGAATGCATGCTATTTTTTTTAAGGCCTGTACCCCTAAACCCCAATTCTGCACTTTTTTTCGCCATTTAAAACATGGTGAAAAGTTATCCCCGTTTTTTTTCAGACTTTTCGAACGTGCGAAAATAGGCGAAAATGACATCATCGGCTGACTTTTCGCAGCCTAATTGAATACCCCCCCTAGAGTTCCAAACCTCATGATGGTTGTTGTACTGTATATTAGTCTTCATCTCGCCCTTGTGATGAACAGTCAGAGTTCAGAATGTCTTTTTTGAGGTGGTCTAATTGTCATATACGCAGTCATTGGTAACTGCCATTTTGACGACTCCAGCAGACTGTGCTGATTAATTTGATATGCGACACTTGTATATCTGTGCGTGACTGAAGCTGGCCACACATCTAAAGATTATCTGTCCAACCAGCCAACTAGTTGATTGGTTGGAATGAAAATCTGGAAAGGTATGAAAGCTAATGACAATCAGCAATTTGCTCCCAAATGCCAGAAAATGGATTAAAAAATGTGGCTTGAACAAATTTTTTAGATCAAACATTTAACAAATTTGTCTGACGACCATTTTCATCTGTTTTCTGGCATTTAGGAGCAAATTGCTGATCATCAGTTACTCCCATACGTTACCAGATTTTCATTCCAACCAATCAACAAGTTGGCTGGTTGGTTGTAAGTTGGTCTAGTGTGTGGCCAGCTTGAGTTTCTGAATCTGTATACGAAGTACTACAATGTAGCGAATGCAACTTTTTTCATTCCAAGCTCCGTTGTGCTTCATTTGCAGACTCAGGTGCACACAGATATACAGGTGGCGCATATCACATTAATGTGTCCGATTAATGTGTCCGAGCTTTAGATGCAAAAGATGCCCGATGTTAGCAGAGTACCATGGGACCTGACTACTCACTCACGCCAGGCAAATCGCGCTGCGTTGCGCATTGAGGCTAGATGCATGAGGACACATCTGTAGGGAAAAGAGGGACTGTTACATTTACCATGCAGTTATATTAAAAGACTCGTGATTTTGTTTGACACTAGCAAAAACATATAGATTTTTTTTAACTTAAGAACTGTTTTGGGGTGCAGGTGATCGGGGATACCACCACACGCAGAACAGTAATATACCATGCATCACTCGTCTCAATACACACTTCTTGAAATACACAATATTTTTTCAAATGAATTAGAAAAGACTGCAGGGTTTTTTATAGACAACACGAATAAAATATATTTTATTTTTGCAAAAAAAGAGGTCTTCTTGGGGAGTATTTTTGGACAGATAATCAATATTGGGCCTGATTCGGAGCTGAACACTATTCCATTGTTCACACGTTTGAACATCAGTGGTCTGTGCATGCGTCACACCCACATTGCCCACATTGCCCACGAGCTTGCCGTGAGGATTCAGCTGGGCTGCTGACAGGTAAGAGGGAGGGAGGACGACGTCAGACCTGGGCCCCTCCAACAAGCCCGGGTAATTAGTAACCGCTCCCCCCCCCTCCCTGCGCCCCTGATACGGCCTACAACTCTACCATCGGCTAGACACTGAAACTAGATTAACCCAGGGCCGTAACTAGGGTACTGCGACCTGTGCCATGGCACAGGGCACTGCAGGGCAGGGGGCGCTGTTTGGGCCTGTCAATTTTCTGTTTATTATCAGTCTCACTTGTAGCTTCCTCTTCTTTCATCCCCAGCATCTCCTGGCCTCCCCTATCTCTTACCTGGCCCTTCCCCATGAGGCCATGGCCCTCTCTCAGGTGCACTATATTATGTCCCTATTTATCCCCAGCATCTCCTGGCCTCCCCTATCTCTTCCCTGGCCTTTCCCCATGAGGCCATGGCCCTCTCTCAGGTGCACTATATTATGTCCCTATTTATCCCCAGCATTTCCTGGCCTCCCCTGTCTCTTCCCTGGCCCTTCCCCATGAGGCCATGGCCCTCTCTCAGGTGCACTATATTATGTCCCTATTTATCCCCAGCATCTCCTGGCCTCCCCTATCTCTACCCTGGCCCTTCCCCATGAGGCCATGGCCCTCTCTCAGGTGCACTATATTATGTCTATTTATCTCCAGCATCTCCTGGCCTCCCCTATCTCTTCACTGGCCTTTCCCCATGAGGCCATGGCCCTCTCTCAGGTGCACTATATTATGTCCCTATTTATCCCCAGCATCTCCTGGCCTCCCCTATCTCTTACCTGGCCCTTCCCCATGAGGCCATGGCCCTCTCTCAGGTGCACTATATTATGTCCATATTTATCCCCAGCATCTCCTGGCCTCCCCTATCTCTTACCTGGCCCTTCCCCATGAGGCCATGGCCCTTTTTCAGGGGCACTTCCTCTGTCCCCATTTGAAAAATAATGGGGGGGGGGGGGGTAGTGCCATAGCTCCTTCTGGCACAGGGCACCAAACAGACTAGTTACGGCTCTGGATTAACCCTTCAGTAGCCAGCTGTAATTTACCACTATCCTATTGCCTAGAGGTTTAAGGTCCATCCTGCACACATTGGTGCCCTCTGTGTTCATATTGTCACTTTATGCATTAGCAATTGTGTCCCATGATTTAATGCCTGTCCATTTCTGAACTTCCAGATGGCGTTCCAATGTTGCAACACATGGTGAAATCGTTGAGGAGACCCACGGGGCATTCTGAGACGTATTTGTTGTACAAATTGGTGTAATAGACCATTGGACTAGTTATGATGCCGCTTGACTATAATATATGGGGATTTATTTGATCATGTTACTGCCACGGCGAACGCTTACTCAGCAGGTCAAAGGTCATAGCCTCCTTAAATATCAGCATTCCTACACCTTGACAGGAAGTGACTCACTTTGGAAACGCATCTTTTGTGCCTGAGGATCTGGAGGACCTGTTCTGCCATAAGTAGAGGTTTATCCCAGGATTCCATCGAGGAGGGACTATCTCTTTTGATGTGCTCAGGACTAACATCTTTCTTGCAGCGAGACACGTGCACTCAGTGGGAATTTTATTGTGACATTTGATATCCTCTGTATTTTATAAAATATACTGTATGTGAGTGCATAGTGTTTTGGATTTTATTTTGCACCTGTTGATCCATTTTACTCTTGCCATGCTTGATACCATTTTGCAAATAAACAGATAGTCATCTGCATTTGTAATGTGCCTGATTTGATCCCTTCTGTGAATGCAATCATTACCATACATACTGTGAGACCTTGTATACAGAACTTCGCTACACTGTGTGTGTTTCTCTAATTTTATATAATCACTTTACATCTGAGTATATCAACAGTTTATGTTTGTGCAACAGTTGTTTGGTTTTGGAAGTAAAAGATGGTGTGGTTCCACATTTAGTTTTATTACAGAGTGAATTTGGGAATTGCATGAAGTCCCCAATGTGTTATTGATACTATACCATTATTGATTGTAATAATGGTTTATTTGTTTTCCTTCTTTTTCCCCATTTTACTCTTGAAATTGAATTGCATTATTTTATAATTTATTGGGGTTGTTTGGTGCGCCTGTTCACCAAGAACCTTTTATTAGGATTGTAAAAAGAGGTGTCTGTGATATCTCAGTTTTTGTGTGTAGGCTGCACGCTTAGGGGCACGGGTATCGATTCTATTCCATGTGTCTCAAAGAAGCAGGAGAAACTCATAACCAACTGGCAGCAAAACTAATAATGATAGAGCACTTGTATGTGTCTAGTTAAAAAAGAAAAAAGGAAATAAAGTATAGCGCAGTACCTGTGGAATTAAATGATTAATTAGCATGAGTGTTTAAATAGCTGCTTTTCTGTGTATTTAGAATGTCCATACACAGGAGACTTGGGTTCAGATGCTGCCGGCTATTGTGATGCTCCAGATACTCAACTAGCTCAAAGGAAGGCCAGTTGTATAGGTTCACTAACGAGCAAACCCATTTTCAGCTGTGGTAACATAATTGCACAAGAGTTTTCAAGGGTTTTCTAATTATCAGTTAGTCTTCTAATGCGCATACCAAACACAATGTACCATTAGAACACTGGAGTGATGGTTGCTGGAAATGGGCCTCTATACACCTATGTAGATATTCCTTTAAAAAACAGACGTTTGCAGCAAGTATAGTCATTTACCACATTAACAATGTATAGAGTGTATTTCTGATTAATTTAATGTTATTTTCATTGAAAAAAACAGTGTGTTTCTTTCAAAAATAAGGACATTTCTAAGTGACCCCAAACTTTTGAATGGTAGTGTATATGTTTAACCCTGCGGGCTGTAGGGACTGCATGAAATATATCAATTTTGTCTCTTTTTTCTTCAATTCCTGGGATATGTCCCGTCCTCTCCAGTTTTTTGATCCTTTTTGGATTCCCATAAATTTCAGATCTATAGGGTTTTTACTATGGAAATCCATAAAGTGTTTTGAGATGCTGTGGGTTTGCAGTCGTTTCTTAATGTTAAATATATGCTCCACAGTCCTGGTTTTTAGTTTTCTCTGTTTGTTCTATATATTGGTAACCATATTTACACTCTAATAAATATGAGTCCCTCTGTTTCGTAAGTGATTCTGTCTTTTATTTTATATTCCTCTTTCGTTACATTCGACTGAAATGCAGTTACAGATTGTGTGGTTGTTTTCTTTATTGTTTTGCATCCTAAACAGTTTAGACAGAAGAAACATACTTTCTTCTTTGTCATTTTGTTGTCAATCTTTGCTGTTTGAGTAAAACTTTTGTCCAGTTCTTGTTTTAAGTTGTTCACTTTTTTTTTACAGTATATGTATTTTGAGTTCTTTCTTGGATGAATGGTTTTGTTTATCCAGATGTAGGATATGCCAATGTTTCTTTAATATCGGCTCAAATACATAGTACTGACTATTGTATTGTGTTATAAAAGCTGTGTTGAGATCTTCCTGACTTGATCTTTGTTTATATTGTATCTTCTCTTTTCTATCCAGTAAGGGTATTTTTTCAATTTCTTCCTGTAGTTTTATTTCTTCATACCCTCTCTGTGAAAATTTGATCTTCAATTCTTTACTCTGTTGTAAAAAAGTTTCATGCTGGGAATAATTTCTTTTCAATCTTCTAAATTGGTCTCCAGGAATGTTTTCGATCCAATTTTTATGATGATTGCTGGTCCGTGAAAGTGTGTTATTTCCACTAATTCCTTTTATGCGATTTTTGTATTTATGGTGTTGTTCAGTATAAGGATTTCCAAATCCTGGTAAACTACCGTCTATTTGCTCGATGTTGACATAAATTCCAGTCCAAAATGATTGTCTCCTAAATATTTAGGGAAATCCATCGGTGTGTGCTCTATTCCCTCCCACACAAAGAAAAGGTCATCTATGTAGCGTCTCCAAAAAATTACATTGTTTTCGAATGGGTTGTTGTGCCAAAAGTTTTCTTCCTTTCATCTTGCTAGATTCGCGTAGCTAGGTGCAAAAACGAACCCATCGCAGTTCCTTTGATTTGATAAGAATAGTCCCTGGTTCCAGAAATAATTTTGATGTAGTCGATACCATCGTATCAAGAATAGGTTTCTTGTCAAGCTTATCAAAATACATCGATTCATATCTAGAAGACCTGGTACAACAGCAACAGAGCTATTTAAGAGACACGTTGCACATCCTTCAAGATCTAATAAACATCCAATGGAAAGAGAGCTACATTCTTTGCACAAGTGATGTTCATTCACTCATTCCTGTATAGCCCATGACATTGATTGTGAGGCGACCAGATTCTTTCTCTCCAATCATACATCTCTACCAAATGCCCAAATAAACTTTATTATGAGCTGCATCGACTACATCCTACATCAAAATTATTTCTGGAAAATTCATGCTAATTAATAATTTTATTCCACAGGTATTGTGCTATACATTATTTCCTTTTTTATTTTTTACTAGACACATGCAGTATTCATTTTATTGTAGTTATTGAATGTGGAACAGCTTATCCCACAGCCTACAGCAGCTCAGTTTTACAAACAATAAAAACCAACTGGCAGCAACACAAAGGCAGTGAAGTGGACCAATTTAAACTGCACTGTTATATCTGGGGCATTAACTGAGCCCTAGAAGCCCCAGGAAGCAGTGACAACATGACTTCCTATTTTCCAACATCAAGACACCATTTCTAAGCTTTGTTTTTCATATATATATATATATATATATATTTTTTCAAAAGGTATAATCAGTGGTTACAAGGCACAATGATCCCTATAACTACATACATTTTCATATAAGGTTTCACTTGGACAATTATATGGAACCCCTTGCAATACATAATACATGAGCAAGCCCTGAAAAGTATCAATGTGTTTTCATCAACAAGTAGATCTTACTGTAACTGCTTTGGGTCTCATTTCCATTTGGATGAAAGTCAATTTTATGACACGCCCCTCATATGTAGAAGTACACGCCCATTTTACCTCCGCGCACGTAGGTGTTGCTTTCACAATCTCCCTAAAATACTTTTTCAAAAGTAGCCAAGTAAGCTGTGGTGGAAACACCCAATGTCAGAAATTTACATTTATATGAATATTGGCCCTCATTCAGAGCCGTACGCTCTGAGCAGAGCGCACGCTCTGAATGAGGGCCGGGCTCCATTTTCATGGAGCGTCCTCCTGGACGCTCGTATAGCTGTGGGTCACCACCCACAGGCTATACGAGCGTGCTTTTTGATGGCCGCGATGGTCGAGACCATCGCGACCATCGAAATTGCGAGCCGGAGCCTGCGGTTGAGGTTTTCAACCGCAAGCTCCGGAGTGATTTTGGCTCTATCAGAGCCAAAATCACTCCCACTGACATCACTAGTGATGTCAGTGGGCCGGCTTCTGACGGGAGGCGTTCCCGTGGGAACGCCCCCGTCAGGGAGGCACGCCCCCGGCACGCCCACCAAAGGGGGCGTGCTGTCAATCAACATTGACAGCACGCCCCCTTTGATCGGACACAACGAGCGAAGGACTTTCCTTCGCTCGTCGCGTCTGGCGCATGCGCACGACGGAGCTCCCTCCGTCGTGCTCATGCTCAGTGCATAACATCGACCCACTTGCGAGCGGACAGCCGCTCGCGAGTGGGTCTGAATCAAGCCCATTATTTACAAATATGTCAATATACTGGGTTCATCTTTATTACACTGTTCACTGACAGTTTATAAATCCCTAGGTCCTGGTAATTTTTCTATTAAAAGTTTTGGTGTTCTTACCTGGTACAAGCTGCCAATTGTTATTTTGGTACTTGTAGACTTTATTAAGTACGTTGACTCCCCAAATACCGGCTGGGCCAACAGTCACATGGATGAGCGTTCCCGAAACCGTCTGCCAGTTATTACCAGTCCAGCTATAAATTATGCCATTATTATTCACACCGTACACTTTACCGACACCAGCATCCACCTGCTTCAGGTTTCCAGGAATCACCGTGCATTGGTATTCTAGGAGGCAAGGAGAATAAAAAAAAAACAAGGTGACCAAGTCAATGTAATATAATGCCTATAATGTTCTTTATATATATTGTGATACTTTGGGTTATTTAGCTCGGTAGACCGGGGTCAGTGGTGCAGAGAGTAGGTGCAGAATTAGAGTCCACATGTAGCATTCCAGTTAAATAAACATAAGTGCTGCTTTACTTCCAGCATGTGAAATCAGGAAACAGAAAAATAATAAACAAACCTAGCCCTTGTTTAGGGCACTAGCTCACTTCTTGAACCCTCTCTACAGAAGCAGCTACTCTGCATGAAAGTCTCTCACAGTCTCTGAGAGTGGTGGTCCTTCCTGCCACATGCAAGACTGGACACTGGCCTCCTGGCCTGGTATAGCTTCCTTAGCTTGTTGGCTGCTGCCTCTCACAGTCTGGCCTGCTTCCTTGCAGGTACCATAACTCAGTCCCAGAGTTTGATAGCCTTCCCTATCCTACCCTATAACACATAGGTCTAGGCTCAGGCCTCCTGGCCCTCACTGGCTCGCTAGCACAGTGAGCTCTGTCTGACTGGTCTGCCTCAGTCCTCCCTGGACTGTTCCCTCAGCAGCCATTAGGCATCTTCCCACAATGCCTTTCTAGTCTGTGTGGGCGGATCTCCCCTGCCCCACACAGAATCTGCTGCTCACCAGTGCCACCTCTGGTGATACTGCCACATATCCCCCTCCCCAGCTTGAAACCCCTGGGTTCAGCTACATGGGATGAGGCATTCTCATGACGATGTCCCTCTACACTCTCCTCATGAGGGAAATCCACTGCACCCACGATCATCCAGACTCTTGCGATCTCTGGGGGTCTGATCCTCCAGATTTCAGAATTTATTTTCCTCCCTTGTGGTACTTCTTGCTTTCTATATGAAGCACTTGAGATTCATTCTTGAGCATGTCAAGCTTTAAGGATTTCAGGCACATTTTCCCATAGTGTCCTACTTCCTCATAGACAAATCCAGCAGAATTGCAAGTTCCATCCTACTTGCATGAAGGCATTGTTTCACACACCTGAGTATTATACTTCACAAGACTCTCAGAATTAACCTTTTTTACGGTTCTGCTTTGCACTTCAAAACTGTGTGATTGCGTCACATTCACATCACCCTGAATCCATGGCAACAAGAGAGTCTCATTCTTTGAAGCCTTCACTATCTCCGTAGATGTCTGTACATCCTGTACCTTTGCTTGACAGGTCATGTGATCACCAACTGTATACGTTAGTTCTTTATAATCAACTTCAAACACGATTTTGCCATCTGGACCCGTGTCTCTTTGGGGGGACTTCACACCCTCAGCTATCACTGTAAGCTGGAAGTCACTGCAAGGAATCTCATCCACTCTTACAAGACAGACTTTTAGGGAATTTCCCAACTTTGATACAACTATTTCAGACGCTGCCACTTTTAATACACATTGCAACTCCAGTTCTTTGGTATTCCTCTCCACTTGAAATCTTTGCAACTGGTCCTGTGTACTTAGCAGACACTTTTCAAGGTTCTTCTTCTGTTCTTGCAACTTCCAAGCCCTGGCATGGGCAAGGTTAAGCTCTCTCTCCAAAGATTCACTTTGCTTTGCGGCTTTATGCAAACTTTCCTCCAGGAATACATTTCTTTCCGTCAAACATTCTGACACTGCTCTAGCTGCAGCTAAATCGGATTGGAGAGTTTGTACTTGCTCTTTACAGTTGACTTCAAGACGGACCATCTCCATCTCTTTTTCTTCACTGTCAGTTTCCCACTGAGCGTGAGTCTGCAGCATCTGGAGATACTTCTCTTTTACTTCACAGAACTCTTCAGCCAGGGAACTTTTCTCCAATTCGCAATCTTTATGTTTTACTTGTGTGGACACAATTAAAGAGTCTTTTCCTTTTAACACCAGAGCCAGATCTGCTACTTTCACCTGTGCATGCTCTGCATCACTCTGATGTCTCTGGACACCTTCTTTCAATTCTTCCACTACCTGCTGAAGTACCAGACACTTTTGCTGCAATTCCACAACATCCTGCTCTAATACGTCATTCTTTGCTAAGAGCACATCATTCTCATACTTTGTGACACATTGGAAAAATTTAGCTTCCTCAAGGCATTCAGACATAGCTGCCAATTTGAGGTCTGTCTCTTTAAGAACTTCACGCTTTTTTATTTCTTGCTGCTCAGATGCCATTTTCAAAGTGGCAAATTCACTCCGTAATTTATTTTCAGCTTATTCATGAACATTTCTCTCATCAGCTAATTGCTCCATTAAGTCATCAACCTTCCCAGCAAAATACACATTACCTTCATTCAAAACTTTAAGCATATCGTCAAATTCTTCCAGGCTGATATAGTCCTTCCTGGCTGGACCTTGCACCATACCCTGACCACTTTCTTTTTGGGCCTTGAGCTTTGCCTACTGCTGCTTGTTGGCTTCTTGCGGAGCTGCTGTAGCCATCTGCAATGCCTTCACCATGTCATCCATGTTGTCTGGTGATTTAAAAGTGAGGCAGAGTTCGGTATGAATAGATGTCAGCACCATTAAGAGCCTAGAACCAGTCTTTTCTTCCTAAAATAAATTGGGTGTCTGTCCCTTTAAATTTTAAACATTTTTTTTTTATTTTTTTTTAGCACAGTTCTTCTTTCACTTGTAACAACACTTGACTTTCAATTGTATTTACAGCACAATATAACACAGCACCTGCTTTCATTTCTGTGGAACTACAATGTCCAGCAATCAACATAGCACTTGCTCTTTTCTTTGCAAAAGAAATGTCCAGGCCACATAATTAGACACACCTTGTATTAATGAGCTTGATTTCAACAGAATAAACCACACAACTTCTTTTAACCTTTCCAGTGCTGAAGAAAGTGCACAACTTTTAGCAAACTTTGTATCACGGTTTTCAGACATGCATACAACTTTTCCATGAAATATTTCAAAACAGATTTTATCTTCACTCACCAACCTGATGAGCTTTGCACTGTTGAGTCCACTATGCAGGTGCAGTGAGTCTCCTTATGGCTTTCTAGGAGACTCCGATTATGCAGTGCAATAAGCATCCATATTTCCATTTGTATTCCACATTTTCTGCAGCATAGATCTTTTTGCGTAGAATCTGTATGTCCGCATTCTCCACCATATGTGATACTTGGGGTTAATTAGCTCGGTAGACTGGGTTCAGTGGTGCAGAGTCCACACATAGCATTCCAGTGAAATAAACATAAGTGCTGCTTTACTTCCAGCTTGTGAAATCAGGAAACAGAAAAATAATAAACAAACCTAGCCCTTGTTTAGGGCACTAGCTCACTTCTTGAACCCTCTCTACAGAAGCAGCTACTCTGCATGAAAGTTTCTCACAGTCTCTAAGATTGGTGGTCCTTCCTGCCACATCCAAGACTGGACACTGACCTACTGGCCTGGTCAGGCTTGCCTACCCTCCCGATTTGGTTGGGAGCCTCCCGATATCGGGTGCCACTCCCGACCCCCCCGGAAAGGCAGGCAAGCCTCCTGGCTACCACCATCCCCCCAGACTACTACTGAAAACCCCCACAGCGGGGGGGCCCAATGACGCGATTCGCGCTAAATCGCGTCATCGTAGCTCCGCCCCCTGCTTCACAATGCCTTTTTTCAGCATTGTGAAGAGGGGGCGGGGCCACAATGACACGATCATGCGTTCATGTCCTGGCCCCGCCCCCAAAATGACATCATGGCCCGGCCACGCCCCCCGCAGAATGCAGGCATTCAGCTCCCTCCCGGAAGGAGGGAGCTGAATGTCGGCAAGTATGGGCCTGGTATAGCTTCCTTAGGTTGTTGGCTACCGCCTCTCACAGTCTGGCCTGCTTCCTTGCAGGCACCATAGCTCAGTCCCAGCCCTCACTGGCTCGCTAGCACAGTGAGCTCTATTTGACTGGTCTGCCTCAGTCCTCCCTGGACTGAGTTCACTCGGCAGCCAATAGGCATCTTCCCACAATGCCTTTCTAGTTTGTGTGGGGGGATCTCCCCTGCCCCACACAGAATCTGCTGCTCACCAATGCCAGCTCTGGTGATACTGCCACTATATATATATATATATATATATATATATATATATATATATATATATATATGATGATGATGATTATCCGTTTAGATGACATCGACTTTCGGACACTTTATGGATCAGTGAACGCCACGCTTCTCTTTCTCTGACCGCTTCCTTCAGGTCATTTATGGGCATGTTCGTGTCAGCCTTTATTGTGTCCTGCCAACGAGTTCTTTGGCGTCCTCTTCTTCTGGACCCGCTGACGAATCCAAGCATTAGCGCTGTTTCGAGGGAATTAGCCCACATGACGTCCAAAATATGAGAGTCATTGTTTGGTGATCTTGCCTTCTATGATACTTTTGGTTTGACCCACTCTAGGATTGTCTTGTTCGTATTCATTGCTGTCCATGGTATGCGCAGCATTCGCCTCCAGCACCACAAGTCAAAAGCGTCAATTCTCTTGCGATCTGCCTTCTTGAGTGTCCAGGTTTCGCATGCATACATAAAGATCGGAAAAACAATTGCATTGACCAAGCGTGCTTTTGTTGCGCTGCTGATATCGTTGCTCTTCCATATCTTCGTCATTCCTAGCATAGCATTGCGGCCAAGTGCAATTCGTCGCTTTATTTCAGTAGGTGATTCTCCACTGCGATCAATCTTAGAACCCACAAAGAGGAAGCCTCGTACCGTTTTGACTTCCTCATTATCGATTGCAATATGGACTGCATCGTCACTTGCCGTAGTCATTATCTTTGTTTTCTTGATGTTGAGGTACAGTCCCATGCTCTCGCTTTCTTCTTTTATATATATTCACAATTGAAAGTAAAACTACAGATGACATCATACTATCAATACTATACTGTGCATATCATATACCATGTTTTGGGCATGGTGAGTTAAGCATTTATTTCTAATACCTATGACTCTTTATTAATGAGTCAATAGTCATCACTAATTATGTTCAAATACATGAGGTCCATAGTAATGACATTATAACCATCTCTGGTATTCCAACTGCTTTGCTAGTGAGATGATAATAATAAGCAGTGGCGTAACTTCATCCCAGGTGCCCGGAGGCAAGATAAATGTTGGTGCCCCCCCCCAAACTAAAATGTACCACCCCCCAGCACCTATGCCAGCCCCAGCTGCCGCCGCCCCCCTTATGCAGTTCCTTTTATATAATGCCCCCAGTAGTAGTCCGCCTATGTAGTGCTCCCCAGTAATGGTCCCCCTATGCAGTACATCCAGTAGTGAGCCCTTGGTAGTTGCCCCCAGTAGTGAGGCCCCTTGTAGTTGCCCCCAGTAGTGAGCCCCCTGTAGTTGACCCCAGTAGTGAGGCCCCTGTAGTTGCCCCAGTAGTGAGGCCCCTGTAGTTGCCCCCAGTAGTGAGGCCCCTGTAGTTACCCCCAGTAGTGAGGCCCCTGTAGTTGCCCCCAGTAGTAGGCCCCTGTAGTTGCCCCCAGTAGTGAGGCCCCTGTAGTTACCCCCAGTAGTGAGGCCCCTGTGGAGCGCTGATCAGTGGCGCTCCTTCTCCATGCAGCTCCCGGGGACAATGGAGCCAGGTGCCCCCTTCAGGGCTGACGCCCGGCGGCAAATGACTCCATTGTCTCCGGGAGATCCGCCACTGATAATAAGTATTTCCTGCCTAGTACAAAATACTGGTTATAGAACTTGAAAAGGACCTTTAAGATATAGGGGCCTATTCATCAACACTACAATAACGTTTTTAAGGACATTTTCCTTAATTACCGTTATTTTAGTATTCATGAAAACACTTAACACAGGAGATATCACTGATTTCTCCTGGTTACATCCGCCTGCGTTCATTTGCACACTCCCCATACATTAGTACATTAGTACATTAGTATGGGGATATGGAAATTATGCTATTCAACAAATTCCGAAAATTATGTATTTTTGGAATTTGATGGTGTTACTAAACGCCACTCTCAGGTGGCGTATAGCAGGTTACACTTACCTGCTGTCAGCTGGGCAGGTCCTCCAGCGTCTCCCTCTGTCACTCTGGTCGCTTCTCAGGCTCCGTCTGCTGTAATGACACTGTGTTCTCCCGGCAGAACACAGTCAAGTTTAGAAAAAAGAACAAAACGTTTTTTTTCTCCTAAACTTTACTGTGTTCTGCCGGGAGAACACAATGTCATTACAGCATATGGAGCCTGAGGTGGCTGCAACAGCCAGGTAAGTGGGGGACAGGTGGGGGGAGGGTTGGGGGGGACAGAATTACCGCAGTTGTTGGCAGTGCTGCACATGCGCTGCTTGTGGTTGTAACAGCGCATGTGGTTGTAACAGCGCATGTGGTTGTGGTTACAGCTGTAGTAACAATACAAATAGGGACACACAATGGCGCTTTGGATAAAATTAAAGTCCACACCTAAGAGGAACACCTCCTTTGGATCTCAAAATATCAATTCAGTAATCAGTTCACCAGAACAACATCTCTATTTTTCAATAGGTGTAGTCATGAAGTAACTTGTTCTTCCCAGATGTGTTTTATCTTTCCCTAGTCGCTGTGAGTCTGCCGTCAGCTATACCGGGACCACGAACCACGGCAAGTGAGGTGCGGCGGCTCCCTTCACCAGGCAGGAGATTAACAAGCTATCCCAGCACAAGAAGAACCGAGTGTCAGACTCGCAGGAACGGCGTAGAGCTGAAGTATCCCGTGCAACCACCGCAAGGCTTAAGGCTAACGGCAGACTTGGATATATTCCTCATAATACGGAGAACAAAAAGGCTTCTGAGGAACCAGTGCCAATTGCAATTGTTGCTATATTATTCAGAATTGTCACATTCAGACAAGCAGGAGTGGTTTTATGTTTCCTATTGATTCATGCTACACACGTTTCATTTAAATTGGTGTAATTGAAGCTAATATTTCATTATTAGAAGGATTCATTCCTTGTGTTTTATTGTTTTTATGTTGATGTTTATACATATTTTTATATATTTTTTATTTATTAATTATAATAATATTGCATTTTTCGTGCCCTTGTATATTGTTATTTGAATAAAAACATTTATGTGCAAACCAGAATTTTAGATTGGGACATTACCAATTGGACAATCGCAATTATATAATTTTTTTAATTTTCTACTTTACATTGGAGGGTGCAGATCCCTTTTTTAGTTGCAGTTGTCCATTTTTGGTTCTTTGTATATCAATAATTAGATACTGTAATTAGGCACCATCAGATTTGATCTTTTTGGTTTGTATTACTTAAGTCTCTGCTGCTTGCATCAATGGCAGGGGCGGATTGGGCCGCCGGGCCAGTTCCCGCTGGGCGGTCCCTTTGATGGCCACAGACGCCCTTCATTGATTGACCCCCCTCCTTTCCCCCGGACCTCCGCTCCCCCATCCCACTGCCACGCTCTGATCGGGCAGCTACACACCTTCTGCTCAAGTGCAGTAGTGTGTGCCAATGAGCTCAGAGGTTAGAAGAAAAAAAAGGCTGATGGGGAGCTGCCGCCCATAAGCCTTTGCGGAGACGGGGCCGTCAGTCACAACTGACGGCTCCGCCTCCAGCCCCCTGCGGCCCGCCTCCAGCCTCTGACCTGCAGTGAGATCACACTACACACAGTGCACAGACGCAGCAGCACAGTGCGGCAAGCAGCTAAACCATTGGCGGTGGCGCCGGCGGCTGGAAGCAGTGGCGGATCGCATCGAGTATATTCTGCCCACTCCCCCTAGACATAAACTGCCTCCCCCTCCTAGCCAATTTGACATACACTCCTACCCCCCACCCCAGGTACATGTACTACCCACCCGATCATGATCTTCCCCGCCCCCCCCTAATAAGTATAATATATGATATATAAAATAAATATGGTTGTCATACCCATATGAACCCTCTGCACAGATACATGTATTACCCACCCGATCCTGACACCCCCCTCGATCAATTAAATATAATATGTAAAATAAATGTTTATTTGTCATGCGCATATAACCCCCATACCCAGATACATGTACTACCTGCCCGATCCTGATCCCCCACCCCTCAATAAATGTAATATATGATAAATGTAAGTTTACTTGTCATGCCCATATAACCCTCCTGCTCAGGTACATGTACTATCCACCAAATCCCCCCTGCCCTAATAAATATATAAAATATATGTATTTGTCATGCCCATATAACCCCTCTGCCCAGGTACATGTATTACCCCTCCCCAAACCCCCCCCGCCATAATAGATATAATATATAACATAAATATATGTTTGTTTGTCATGCCCAGTGAAGTGATGATGTAATAAAAGAGAGCACGTACTACCTGCCCATCTCCCCCAGCCCTAGGGACATATACTAAACAACCTTGCCCCCCCCCGATCCCATAGACCTAAACTCCTCCTTACGTCCCCACCCTCTCCCTGGCCCCAGAGACATACACTACCTGCCCTACTACCACACCCCACCTCTCCGGCCCCAGGGACATACACTTCCCCCGGCCCTGACACCGTCTCCCCCCATCCCAGGTTACATACAATGGCACTGCTGCCAGCCTGGGCACCACAGTAATCACAATAAACTGCAGCGCCCAACAGCTCTTGTACCAGGATCTAAGCTGCTGAACACACATCGCTCTTGGGGGGCAGAGCCAAGCATGTCAGCAAGTACCTCAGACAGGTCAGTCTTTTGTGGGAGACTGGGGAAATTATGTATTATTTTTTCCTGTTGGGGCCAACGTGTTTATTTTTTTTCTTGTGGGTGCCAGTGTGTTATTATTTTCCTGTGGGGGAGTGTACTTGTTTTTTTAGTTTTTTTTCCCTGTGGGGGCCAATGTGTTTTATTTTTTTGTTGTAGGGGCCAATGTGTTTTTTTTATGTTGGTGGCCAATGTGTTTTATTTTTTTGTTGTGGGTGCCAGTGTGTTTTTTTCCCTGTGAGTGCCAATTTGTTTGTTTTTGCCAACGCAACAGCAGCAAAGAAGCAAGGAAAGCCGCAACTGTGTCCAACTCAGAATCAGGCCCTTGAGGGATCCTGCCCCCCTCAACAGACCACACCCCCTCAACAGACTCCGCCCCACTCAGGGCTGCTTCCATTAAACTTCCTGGGCTGGTTTTCCATCCCAATCCATCCCTGATCAATGGCCAGAGTGGATAGACCTAAATCTGCAGTACATTAGGAAATTGTGATGGGTGTATAACAACAACAGGGGGCACCTAGTTAACTTCAGAATATACAGTAATATTTATGTCTACAGCACAATTACATTCGCTCTTGTATTTACTACAGCAGGTAAGTAATAACCAATAATGGTAAATCATTATGAGAAAGCCGCAGTGTGCGGCGAAACGCGTTAAGTTCTCGGAATTGGAGTCCTGGAGTAGCCTCAGCTGATTGTTTCTGGTCCTCATTACGATGTACACTGTATGCACAAAAGGAAAAGGGAAGTGACACAGCCGGTCAGGCTGCACCAAGATCAGAGCTCCAGGCTGTGGCTGTGGTGTTCCATCTGCCGGTACTCACCTTACCACGGCGGATAACAACTAGTAGCTGACCGTGAGTCCGGTACACCCAGCCTCCTATTCACTGACAGGAGCAGCGGTCCCACAGTGCTGTCTGTGCCTTCCCAGTTGTAGATCAGCAATTAGGATCTAATACATCTGTGCACAGTGCTGTTACCATCATCCTGCATTACTATTCTGCAATTAGGGTTGGACTGGCCCACAGGGGTACAGGGGAAATCCCCGGTGGGCCCCACTGCCTAAGGGCCCACCACTTGATTTAATGTCAGGATCCAGACCGTGCACTGCATTTATATATTACTACTCTATTAGAGGGCCAGTTACATGGTCTCTAATGTCTGTCCAAGTCTCTTTGGGTCTGGCCTCATCCCCTGTGGTAACTGACTGCACCCCAAAGCATAGGGCCCTTTCACTGCATTCCCCTGGTGGGCCCTTCATGCCCCAGTCCGACACTGTCTGCAATGTATATGTCACCTCCCTCTGGAAGCACAACAACTTCTGCTTTATAAGACTGGTGAGCCATCCTACAGGAGACTTTAATTTTATCAGATACACCTCTTTACAGGAACACTCCACCGTTACATATTAGTTGTTCCCTACGTCTTGCCAAGTACTGATCACACTCAACAGAGTTGATATTTAAAGGTGTGGAACTATACGCTTGCTTTATCCTAAAGAATGGTTCATTTTTCCAAGTACTAAGAACTTTTGCGGACTGGATTATTTACCATTATTGGTGAACATTTTTATTGTGTGATTTTTCTTCTATTTTAATTTTTATTTTCTTCATATGTGCAAATTATCTTGAATACTTTTAATAAATCACTGTGATATATCAATTATTTCCGTTTGTATTTGCAGTGCGGCTCCACCATTTTTTCTGTTACCTATTTGTCTATTTGATAGCATTGACATTACTCTCAGGTGGTGTCCAGCAGCTTTCACCCTAGGTTCCCCGGACTATTGGCACCTGGATTATTTTTTGCAAGAAATAGCTATTAGTTATTTTGTTTTTTTAAATGTCCTATTCTGAAAGCTGAATTGCATAAACACACGTCTTTTCCCCCCAAAATAAACCATCACCTCATTCACCAAAACTAGATTGTAAACTCTACATACGGTCGCCAACCCAAAAAAACTGTTTCACTTTTATGAAAACTTACTGACTATTGTCATTTTTACTGACACAGTTTAGGTGAGGGCAATTTTTGTTTTAATTTTTACAAACTATGTAGCAGTAATGTGTAGATCCAGAAAAAAAATACCATTTAAAAAACACAATTGTATTTTATTATTACCATGAGAATTTTACTCATCAGACAAGAAGAGGTAAATTTACTAAAGTGAGAGTTTTTAGATGTAGGTTTTAGAAGAGATGTTGCCCAAAGCAACCAATCAGAGTCTACTTAACATTTAACTAGCACCTTCTAGAAAATAGCTAGAATCTGATTGGTTGCTATGGGCAACATCTCTTCTAAAACTCACTTCTAAAAAAACTCACTTTAGTAAATTTACCCCCAAGTCTATTGATGGTCGGCAAAACCTGGATGTTCCAGTGATGTCACCTGTAAATTCAATCTGTAACCTCAATGCACATTTTATAATATTTAAAATGATTATTACCAGACACTGGAACACAAGGTATTTAGTGGCTCCATACACGAGTTATAGAGTCCTAACAGTCAGGGGGACTAAGTAATGTGATTTATAAGAAGAGTGAGAGGTTACTGTACCTGCAGCGGCTCCTGTACACACCAGGAATAGAGCGAGGATTTGTAGCATGATGATTGTTTAATATGACCAGAGAGAAGTACAGGATCATTTATATGGTGACTCAGCCCCTCCCTCCATTGTGAGTGTGACACGATATAATTATAACAAAATAAATAATTGTATGGGATGCAGTGGTGCAAGGGGGTGAGTTGGGGGAGGATAGAGGGGGAGGGGTACAAGTATATATGTGTAATTGACTGATTGGATAAACAATATTAAATGATCGGGTGCCTTCCAATAAGATAATGTAAAGGTCAAATTTCTATGAAGAAAGAGGCGGAATCCCCCGCGGTAGTAATCCATGCAAATTTGTGGTCACATGGGCCTGGGGTAGAAACTGTGAGCAGCTGAGGGGGTGTGATTAGTGCTGTGTGGGTTTGGCCAGTACCATAGGGGTGTGTACTCCCCTTACACTATCAGCCCCAATGTTTCCCTAAGTACAGTATGTAAAAGTATAAAAATTTTGTGAGAAAAATAGAAATACAATTTTAATATTTTTTGTATTTTGGCTGACTATGGGGCATATACAATTGGGCGTGAGGTTTAGCGAGGTAAAAACCTTGCGCCCAATTTAGAAATACTGCAGGTATGCGCGCTCCTGATACACGCAGTATTCATTTCCAAAAATACTGAAAAACTGAAAACCCTGCGCTGCGTAATTTACTTTAAAACAAAAAAAAAACTTCACTTACCTTACCGGGCGTCTCCAGTGTCCTCCGCGGCTCCCGGTGGCCTCCCCTCTCTCTTCTTACTGGAGAGGGGGCTGCTGGGAGACCAAGGGGCTGGTGGGAGGCTCCAGGGGCTGATGGGAGGGGCAAGGGCAGCTGGGAGATGTAGTTCTCCCAGCGCCCATTCCGGGGGCCACACAAACACTGCAGGGGCATACTGACAGTGGGACACAGACACGCACACACCACACACACTGGCATACTCACCACAACTGCAGAAGAGCCTGCTCCCGATGCTGGATGAAGAAGAGAGCGCTGCAGGAGGTAAGCAATTAAGCACTAATTATGCTAATTGGATACTTCCAATTGTTTAATTAGTCGTATGGGGGAGGGGTTGCCATGGGGGTGTCAGAGCAAGTCCCAGTGATTTTACCTAAAATCATCGATTTTAGGAAAAATCACGCTTGCTCCGGAGGTGCGTGAAAAAAAACCTCCCGGAGCGTGTTTAAAAAAAACACCTAATAGAATAACAAAAAACCCGCACCTGCAGGCAAAAACCTTGCAGGTGCGGGATATTGGCTATTCTCACAGTTTATAGAGTATGCCCCATCTGGTCATTATTATGCTTTCATGATGATGGGCCTATTTTAATGTGGAGACCTGTAGCTGTAGCTCCATCTGCCCCATTATATGTGTAATATCCTGCAATAGGCAATGTACTGTAGTGAAGTCCAAACTCACGTACCTTTCAGCACTGAGGTGGACCTCTCTAGTATCTGGGGGTCTTCCTTTGACTTGCTAACTTTTTTACATAGCAGAGAGGTGAGGATGTTTCTTCCCAACCACAATAAAAAATACAACTGTTACACAAAACTTTTTTATTTGCTTGGAAATGGTCAAGTTAAGCTAGAACTACCCAATATAGGAATGCATACTCCAACACATCAACTTAGTGCATAAACATCAACAGTAATACACATAGGCCCTCATTCAGACCCACTCGCGAGCGGCTGTCCGCTCGCAAGTGGGTCGATGGTCTGCACTGCGCATGCGCACGACAGAGGGAGCTTCGTCGTGCGCATGCGCGAGACGCGACGAGCGAAGGACTTTCCTTCGCACGGAGTGTCTCATCAAAGGGGGCGTGCCTGCCAGACGGAGGCGTTCCCAAGGGAATGCCTACCGTCTGAAGCCGGCCCCACTGACATCACTAGTGATGTCAGTGGGAGTGATTTTGGCTCTGATAGAGCCAAAATCACTCCTGGCCTTGCGGTTGAAAAACTCAACCGCAGGCTTTTGCTCGCAGTTTCGATGGTCGCGATGGTCAAGACCATTGCGACCATCATCCTGCACGCTCGTATATGCTGTGGGTGGTGACCCACAGCTATACGAGCGTCCAGGAGGACGCTCCATATTAATGGAGGTGGGCCCTGATTCAGAGCGAGCGCTCTGGTCAGAGCGTCCGGCTCTGAATCAGGGCCATAATACCATATAACAAATGTATTTTTATGTTTTTCAAAAATATAAAGTTATGCAAGTAAATATTCACGTCACCCCTGCTGGGCCTATGGTCGACAGTCTAGGAAGTCTCAGGGGGTGGGGGGATGTGCAGAGTGGGTTGGAACACCTGTGCTGCGTCCCGCGTGTTGGTGCGAGTCTTGGCAGTACTTACCTACCGGTAGGTTTTCTGTTAAGGTGATGTAGGACTACGTTGCGGCCGTTGCAGATAAGTTGGAAGCTGCAGGTTTGTTGGTGAGCTGGATCAGCGTGCTGTTGGTGTGCTGCAGGTGCACGGCTGTTCTGATTGGTCTGCGGAGATCAGCGACCAGAGTGTGCAGCTGAGGTTGGCTCTTGGTCATGCCGCTGGTGGTGCGGAGCCAGAGGTGTGGATGGGTGAGCCGCTGGGAGGCTGGGTTTCAGCGTGTGTGCTAGGACCACCCCTGGGGGGGTGGTCTGCCCGAGATACTGATTTTTAAACATGCCAGGGAGGAGGGCGGGATATGGAAGGTGTGACCGGGATGGTGCTGGTCACTGGTGATGTTGGCTGTGCGGACTGGCGGCCGGATGTGCGGGGTGCTCTTTGCACTGACGGTCCCTCGTAGAAATGGGGATCAACGGTGGAGACAACCCTGGACAGGAGTCAGTTGTTAAGCACGTGTGGGAGGGGGGGGGGGGGGCTGGTCCAGGGTGGAGTCAGTTAGTGGAGGTGTGAGCAGTGCGGACCAGCAGGCGGGTAGGCTGAGAGCTTCCTGCACTGGCAGTCCCTTGTGGGGATGGGGATCTTAAGTGGAGGTCAGCCTGGGTCGGTGTCAGGTTTGATGTGAGGGTCCCCAATGCATTTCGGCACAGGTACCTTCTTCAAGGAGGTGGGCCGCCAGTGCAGGAAGCTCTCAGCCCACCCGCACGCTGGTCCGCACCAGTCACACCTCCAGTGACCGGCTCCACACCAGACCAGCCTCTCTCCCCCCCTCCCAGGCATGCTCAACAACTGACTCCTGGCCAGGGTTGTCTCCACCATCGATTGTAAAGCACAATGGAATATGCTGCGCTATATAAGAAACTGTTAATAAATAAAAATAAAATAAATCTCTTCCTCCGTTAAAATTTTTGGGGAGAGTTTAAAGACACCCAGTGTTTTTATCTGAGAGTAATGTTTTTTTTTTCTTTTTACATTTATGCTTTCTCCCTCCTAGACTGCCTCTAAATCTAATTCTATGTTTCTTGGTCTTTTTGGAACTGGGTCAATACTTCAAACCTGTTCTGGTGGAAAAACCGCCCTGATAATTCTTGATATTTTTCCCTTCTTTCTCCTTTCTCTTTTCTCAATCTCCTCTCTCTCTCTCTCTCTAAAAAGAGCTGGTAGTTAGTGGAGAGTCTTGTCTATAGTTGGTATGGGCATGATTTAGTTTAGAGCTAATTTTTGGTCTCGTGACAGGGATGTCATTCCTTTCACGTTGAGGTATATATTTATTCATGGGCCGATATGGATGATAAGAGGCTTGTTGTACATCCTCATTACAATGGGTATCTATAAATGAGGATCTTCTATTGGTTCTAGTATGAGATCTTCCTCTTTATCTAGAAAGTGAACGTGGATGTATTCTATGATAGGACCTTTCTCTATTTGAACCATAATCGAGGAGATCCCTCTTGAATTTCTTTTCTTTCCGTTCAATGATTTCTCCTTCATAGATCTCTAGTCTTTTGTTAACCAAAATTTACCTTTCTTTAAATGAGGGTTCATCTTTACACTTAAGTAGTTTATCATGTGTTTCTTTAATGTCTGTCTCCAAGATTTGTAGTCTGCTTTCTCTATAATCAATTAGTAGTTCCATTAGTGCAAAAGAGATTTTATCTAGAATGAAATTCCATTTATCCTGTAGTTCCTCATCTTCAATTCGGGATAAGGATTCAAAAATCCTTATTTCTCTAAGGATTTTGTTATGTTCTAAATATTTTTGTAAAGTGGTCTTATCCCCCCAGTGCCTAGCCTCTGCCTTCATCTGATCTTCTAATACATTAAAACTCTTAAACATATCGTGGCTGGTGTTACCACTATGGCTGGGATCACCATTTTCATACTTCCTTAAAACCTCCTGTCTCCTTTGTAGTCTATCTGCAAAACATGACATTTCCATTCAGATACAGGGTCTCTTAAAGCTGCAAGGTTTGGCAAAAAACAACTACAAAGATAAGACAAATTACCTCGCGCTTAATGAGACACCTGGATTTGACTAAATCAGGTGTCTTTAGCAGCCAATGAGCACTAACACGTGGAGAATGCCTATCTCCACAAAAGAGGAAAACGGATACAGAAAGACTTGTGTAGTACTCTGTGGCGCTCAAAGATACCAGAAATACTTGATAAATAATCACAAATAATTTAATATATATATAGTATATAATTAGTAATTACACAGTTTAAATGACTCCCGGGAGTAAAAAAGTAAAAATCAACAATAATGCACATTAAAATTGAAAAACATAAAAAACAATCAACTCAATATATAACGGAGTTGATTGTGCCGCAAGTGTGCGGATTAAAACCCCACTCACTGCTAGTTTCTAGTCATGAAATCACTATAGTGTTTAAGTCTGGGAAAGCGCCGACAGTGCCGACATTGACGAAAGTGTGAGTTTTAAAAAGCTCGAAGAGGCATTGGATGACATGAGACTGGCAATTGCTAAAACATCTATCTCTACCTGTCTTAAAGAAACTTCTTATAAATTGTGTTACCGTTGGTACTATACCCCAGTATGGCTTTCACATATGTTCCCTTCTGCTTCACCCCTCTGCTGGAGAAACTGTGGCCTCCGAGGTACCTTAACCCATATCTGGTGGACCTGCCCGGCTCTTGAGCATTTTTGGACCTTGGTCTATGCTCTTCTGGACACGGTCTTTGGAGACCCGATCCCAAAAGACCCATGGACCTTCTTTTTAAGTTACCCCCCTCCTGATCTCAGCAAACGCTCTGTTAAGCTGTTGGCCCACATTCTAGTTGCTGCTAGAAGTTTGATTGCCCGTAACTGGAAAAACCCTCTTCCACCGACCCTCTCTGCCCTAAAATCACAAATCCGACATATAGTGGAAATGGAAAATATTACCTACTATCTTCATGATAGAGGCCATATATTTTCAAGTTTGGGCTCCATGGGTCTCATATGACAACACTTCACTACCTCTGCTCCCTGCACTCACTACCCATATGTGATTCATGCGCGGTGGTTGACTTTGATCCATCTATTCCGACTTCCCTATGCAAACTTCCATAACTGACTGAATATTCTTCTTTCCTGTTCTCCAACTGGCACGTTTTTCTTTCTACCTTAAAACACTTCTTGCCCAGCATTTGGCTTTTTCTATGCTATTTTGTTTCTCTTGATAGCCCTGTTCCCAATCCCCCCCCAAATACCCTCCCACCCCTTCTGCTGATCCCCTCCCCCCCACATGCTTATTACTATTTATTTTATTGAAAAAATTGCTCATGTACACTGGGCCTGATTCAGACCCGCTCGCGAGTGCTATGCGCTCGCAAGCAGGTCGATGGTGGCCCAGTGCGCATGCGCACGACGGAGCCGGCTCCGTCGTGCGCATGCGCGAGACCCGGATAGCGACGGGCAAACCGTCGCTTTGGGTCTTGCTACAAAGGGGGCGTGCTGTCGATGTTGAGTGACAGCACGCCCCCTTTGGTGGGCGGGCCAGGGGTGTGGCTGCCCAGACGGAGGCGTTCCCATGGGAACGCCTACCGTCTGGGGCCGGCCCCACTGACATCACAAGTGATGTCAGTGGGAGTGCTTTCGGCTCTGTCAGAGCCGAAAGCACTCTGGGGCTTGCGGCCACGAGACCCTACCACAAGGGTCACATCGCAAGCCCGATGGTCGCGATGGTCTTGACCATCGCGACCATCTTCCAGGCCGCTCGCTATGGCTGTCGGTGGTCAACCACAGCTATGCGAGCGGCCAGGAGGCCGCTCTAAAAATCAAGAAGGCCGGCCCTGATTCAGAGCGAGCGCTCTGTCAGAGCGTCCGGCTCTGAATCAGGGCCACTGTTCATTATATTAGTGTTTTTCTGTGTTACTCTTTATGAGCTTTCTAAATAAAGAATACAAAAAAAAAGCACAGTCAGTTTGTAATAGAGACCCCACTTTTAAACAGAGCCCACTATCAGTTTCTAAAGTCATGAAATCACTATAGTGTCTAAATCTGGGATGCACTGTGTGTGACTCCCGACCCACTTAGCATGCGCAGTACTATGAGCCTCCCATCCACCACAGCATAGCGTGACTAGCTATGGAGCGGCTCCACTGGGCATGTGCCAGAGATCCCATTGCAATCCCCAGAGCTGGCAGCCACCACAGCGCCGACGTGCCGACAGTGCCGCAAGTGTGCGGATTAAAACCCCACTTTCAAACAAAGCTCACTACTAGTTTCTAAAGTCATGAAATCACTATAGTATTTAAGTCTGGGACAGCGCCGACAGCAGTGAGGATTTACAAAAAAATATATATATATATATTTTCCAGGTCTAGAATCTCTCATTAGAATAATTAACTATTCGACACATGATCTCTCAGGGCGGACACACCCATCTCCACCAATCACTGCACATCAGGAAGTGATTTAAACACTCCACACCAACATCTGGACATCCTTAACAAAGGCACTCAGGACCTCATTCAGAGTCGGTCGTTGCGGCCGCACGGTCGTACGCCACTGATGTTCGCTAAACTGCGCATTCGCAAAGTTCGCAATGCGCGTGCGCAAACTAGCTGCTACGATCAGAAATTTCTCTCTCCTTGAACACAGCCAGGTCGGTAGTTTGAGTGACAGAATGAGGTGTTTGTGGGTGGTAACAGGGGAAGGTGCTTGAAAACGGGGGAGTGGAGATCCGAATGCAGGCGTGCCTAATTATGCGAACGGCGTTTTATGGGAGTGCATAATTAACAAAGTAGTGTCATGGCACACGTGACATGGGTGTTTTGTACACTGACCTGATCGTAGTGCTTAAGAGAGGGTATGATCAACCTTAAGCTCTACGACTAGTTCCGATGGTTCCCGATGGTCTCGATTAATCCTTATATGCCCGGAGATGACGTGTAATGCGTACGAGAAGGGGGCGTATTTTTTGTCTTACGGCCGCATCCTCCCCTTGGTCGGCCAGCTAACGATCCGACCTTAAGGACGTAACTTGCGAGTGCATCATTTGCATATCCGGCCCCTTTTCCCTTACGACCGTGCGGCCGCAACGACCGACTCTGAATGAGGTCCTCAGTGCTGAAATGAGTTGGACCAGACACAAACAGACACACCACCTGTATCACATCCATGCTCACCCACCACAATACGGTACACTAACTCTGAGCTGGAATAAAGTCTATCACCATCTGAAGCAAAAGAAGCAATACCCAGGGGCTGGAAGTTAAGGCCGTGAGGCCCGCTGTGTCATCATGCTCCCTGCCTGTCACCAGCACCCCAGAAGGTTTTCTAGGAACTGGAAGTATAGGGCAGCTGGATCGCTGCAATAGCAAACCCCCAGCCCGTCACTAATACACCCATAGGTACCCACAATGGTGACTAACACCCGTGCCAAAACCACCATCAGCATCACAGTGGACAGCACAACAAGACGTAGCCAGCGCCAAACAACACCCCTGCCAGCACCACCATCAGCGTCACTGTGCGCAGCACAAGATAATGTAGCCAGCCCATCCTGGCCAACATCCAGATTACCACAGCCTGTGGTATACAGCTTCACGTGATCCCACTATAGGAGCCAGGACCGAGCGAGCACACATTATAGTGCCCCCAGTCTCACGCCAGCACACCACAGCGACGAGGACATGAGGCACCAGCAACTAAGTCCCTCAACCACCACACTTACCGGTAAGTGACCAAGTCTAAGCGGGACACCGCGTCTAGCACTGGACTATACCAAACTGGGTTAACCACAAACTCACCAGCTAATCGCATGATTGAGTTTATCACCATCAGCAGACGCAGGGTTTGAACGTACCCCCTTTAACTCACCAGGATCATCACATGGTTCTGAGTTTTGGGCCCGCAGTATCGTCGAGCACCGTGTCTCACTTTGCATACTGTTATTAAACATCTGTTCACCCTGTACACACTGTTTTAGTCTTCATTCACGTAATTACTACATAATACCTGCACACCACTACATGACTTAAGACACTAGTAGTGGGCTCTGTATGAAAATGGGGACTCTGTATTACAAACTCACTGTGCATTTTAGGATGTGCACTTGCGGCACTGTCGGCGCTGTCTCACACTTAGATACTGTAGTGAATGCTTGTCTTAGAAACTAGTAGTGGTGTCTGAGTGAAAGAGGGGTCCCTCGATTACAAACTGACTGTGCATTTTAAGAAGCACACTTACGGCACTGTGGTGGCTGCCAGCTCTGGGGCTTGCATATGGGAGCTCTGGTGCATGCCAAGTGGAGCCACTCCATAGCCATGTAGTGCTCTGCTAGTCGCGCTATGCTGTGGCATATTGGATGCTCATAGTACTGTGCATGCCCAGTGTGTCAGGAGTCACACACAGTGCATCCCAGACTTAGGGCCTGATTCAGAGCCGCTCGTTAGCGGCTGCTCGTTCACTCCGAGCGATGTTTGCACAACTGCGCATGCGTACGGATTGTAATACGCATGCGCGAACCAGTCTGTGCGGGGGAAAATTGTTTGTTCGCTAGATAGCGAGTGCCTGCTATTTTGAGTGACAGAATGAGGTGTATGTGGGTGGTAACAGGGGAAGGTGCTTGAAAACGGGGAGTGGAGATCAGAACGCAGGCGTGCTTAAAGGTCAAAGCGGACGTTTTATGGGTGTGCATAATTAAAACAGCAGCCTTAAGCGCTGCGATTGCATCCGATGGTGCTCGATGTTCCAATGGTTACAAGCACTTCCAAGTAATGACGTGCGCAAGTGGGCGTCTTATGAATGGCTGGTGGGCGTCTACATACACAAAGCAATCACAAGCCAAGACATAGTGGGTGTGCTTATGCCTTGCCGTGCGATCGCCTGTCATGCCATCACTTAGCCGAATTTGCATACGCTGGGAGCGAGCGTACGCATCTAGCGAGCGGGTCTGAATGAGCTCTTCTGTTTCAAAGTGGGGTTTCGGTATTACAAACTGACTGTGTGTTTTAAAGCATCATGTCCCTTCCCCTAAAGCAAGCAAGAGCCTTTCATTACCATAATAAAGGACGCTCTGTTACCCATTTAAGCAGTCAACTCAAGGTCAGTCCTTGTGTCCTGAAAAGGCGAGGAATGGTGACTATTGCCAAGGTCACCATCCCCCATCTGTTAGGACAACTAATGTACCGCTATGAATGTGTCAGTCGCTGCGGAACTGCAGAATACGCGATGGCATGTTTTAGCAATTTGTAGTATTGTCTTAACAGTGGTGCAATAATGTTGCAGAACTACTGTATATTGACGGCACTACTGTACATGTACATGTACTCTTGATTCATTACTGTCCAGTACCCTGCAGACACATAGTTAAGTGTTGAGGGTCTCGTTTTGGGGTCGCAAGTGGGTCGATGGCCGGGCAGTGCACACACGCGCGGCGTGCGCACTGCGGGTGCGTGAGCCCCGGAGCGAGTGAGAAATCACTCGCTCCGGCGCTCGCATCCAAAAGGGGCGGCTGTCACTGTTGATCAACAGCTCGCCCCGTTTTGTAGGCGGGTCGGGAGGGGTGGCTGGTCAAATGGAGGCGTTCCCGAAGGAATGTGTGCCGTTTGGGGGCGGCCCCACTGACATCACGAGTGATGTCAGTGGTGAGCTTCCAGCTTTATTAGAGCCGGAAGCTCACCTGGGCTTGCGGCAGATGAGACCCTACCACAAGGGTTTTGTTGCAAGCCCCAATGGTCGCGATGGTCGTGACCATCGTGACCATCACCTGGCCGTTGCTAAAGCTGTGGGTAGCGAGCAGCCTGGAGGCCGGACTGAAAAAAAAAAAAAAACGCCCTTCAGACCTGCGAGCTGCCTCCGGCAGTGAGCGGGTCTGAATCAGGGCCTCAGTTTTTGCGACAAGGGCTTTAGATGGCAGCTACATACTGTACAGTATCTATACTGATAAATGCTATGGTAACGTGCATAGCGTCGTGCGTTGTGAGTGCGTCATGCATCTTATAGTGGGTAAGATGGCTCCAAGGAGTAGGAGATTTACCCCAGGCGAGCTTCTTCTCCTGGTAAGGTGGAGAGACAGACCTGTCTCCAATAACCGGGAGAAGAGGCTCGCCTATATTAGGGCGAGAGATTCTGGCCATGATTGGCCGCCAGCGCAGTGTCGATGGTCAGACCTTGTGCGTAGAGATGCTCCACGACTATAGAACATCAGAAGGTGCCTCCTACGCAGTAAGTACAGTATTGCTGTACAATTACAGTAATTACAGTATACAGTACAGTAACAAATCCAAAGCAATACTGTTATATACAGTACACTGTACTGTAGGGTGTTGGATAACTGACAATGACTGACAGTCGTTACCTCGCACTCACATGACCAACAGACATTTGATTGACAGGGTCATTAGATCGACATGGACTCATAGGCGACACACTATGAGTCACAGTCAACCTTTTTTCCTGGTCGACCAAATCTATGTCGACCTAGACACTGTTTATCAGTCCGTCCCTGCCCCCTTTAAGTCTGACATTATGACATTATGACGTCACACATAGGTTAAGGTTTCGCCTTCCCTCTAAACTACAGTACAGTATTGCACTGTCCACAGAGTCTTAAAAATTATAAACGCCAGGGTGTGCCTATAGCATCCAAAGTACGCTTAGGGCAGCAATTCTGGCAGCAGGGTGGAGATCCTGGCACCCTGCAAGTCAAAAGCACAGCTCGTGGGGTGGTGACAGTGCCGCCCACAGAGCCTCTGTGTGAGGTGGCACCACTTGGGCATACAGTACCTTCTATAATTATACTGCATATTTTTTTTTACCATACTATGCCATGTTGGGCCCAATGCCAGGTTCACAGACTAGTTTTAGTACTACAGTATACTGTATTTGTTTGTGTTGTTATTCAGGTAGAGACTTTTCGTACAGTAGGATTTTTGGAATAGTCCAATTGTTTACAATCAAACTTTACTGTACATTACAGTGTTTTGTTTTTCCATAGGAAGAGAAAGGCACCAGTTCCATGAGGCCATAGCAGCCCTAAGTCGCCCTACCAGACCTCATAAATACTGTACTGTACACTACTGTACATTGTCGTTCTGAAACCACGTGGTGCTGTGTTCCGTCTCCTGTACGGGGTGGCGGCGTTCTGCTGGTGTGTTAGAAGATACCACCGGAGGCTTATTTGGCTTGCTGCTCTATTGAAAGACGTCGATTGGTATGTATAAGGCTCCAACGCGTTTCATCCATACCGGACTTTGTCAAGGAAGCCGGGTTTTTATTCGTTCTTCCTACTTAATCTCTTAGATCTCTTCTAATTGGCTGGTTGAGATAAAACCACAGCTGGTGGCTAAATGGGTGAATGTATCACTTTATTTAATATAATCACTTTAAAATGGACACTGTCCTTCTGTGTCTGCTGATAAAATAAAACATGTGTACCCCATAAGGAATAGAAGAATAAAAAATAAATAAAAAATTAGAAAAATAGAATAAATAAGTGATGAAAATAAAATAAAATTGTATATATAAAGTAAATAATTAGAATAAAAATAGATTGAGAAAAATCACAGTGGCTCTCAGGTTTAAAGATATATTTTAATTGATATGAGTTTATAATACATATCTGGTCCAAATTAGTATGTGCAATGATAATGTACTTGATTTTTTAAGGCATCTGGTGTATACTGCATGCTAAGTTTTTTCAAGAAGGAGTTCAATTCGAAGTCTAGATTTAGACCACCACGATGTAAAGTTTTCATCTCATAAATCCACTTGGTTTCTTTTCTAGACATTAAATGTATATATGCAACCCCCAGAGCTGGCAGCCACCAGAGTGCCAACATGCTGACAGTGCCGCAAGTGTGCAGATTAAAACCTCACAGAGCTCACTACTAGTATCTAAAGTCATGAAATCACTATAGTGTCTAAGCCTGGGATGCTCTGTGTGTGACTCCCGACACACTGGGCATGCACAGTACTATGAGCCTCCATACGCCACAGCATAGCGTGATTAGGTGGGCGCTACATGGCTATGGAGCGGCTCCACGGGGCATGCACCAGAGATCCCATTGCAACCCCCAGAGCTGGCAGCCACCACACCGCCGACGTGCCGATAGTGCCGCAAGTGTGCGGATTAAAACCCCACTTTCAAACAAAGCTCACTACTAGTTTCTAAAGTCATGAAATCACTTTAGTGTTTAAGTCTGGGACAGGGCCGATGGTAGTGAAGATTTACAAAAAAAAAAAATATATATATATTTTCCAGGTCTAGAACTTCTGGGACAAGCACTGTAGCAAGGCGATCACCTAACCTCTAGCCCACACGCCAGCCATATCAAGAGTTGCACCTGTCATGCCTGTGATGTGACGTCTGCGACTTACAGCAGGCAATGTGTACTATGAGCCTCCATACGCCACAGCATAGTGCGACTGGCATATGAAGCGGCTCCACTAGGCATGCACCAGAGATCCCATTGCAACCCCCAGAGCTGGCAGCCACCACACCGCCGACGTGCCGATAGTGCCGCAAGTGTGCGGATTAAAACCCCACTTTCAAACAAAGCTCACTACTAGTTTCTAAAGTCATGAAATCACTTTAGTGTTTAAGTCTGGGACAGGGCCGATGGTAGTGAAGATTTACAAAAAAAAAAAAAATATATATATATATTTTCCAGGTCTAGAACTTCTGGGACAAGCACTGTAGCAAGGCGATCACCTAACCTCTAGCCCACACGCCAGCCATATCAAGAGTTGCACCTGTCATGCCTGTGATGTGACGTCTGTGACTTACAGCAGGCAATGTGTACTATGAGCCTCCATACGCCACAGCATAGCGCGACTGGCATATGAAGCGGCTCCACTAGGCATGCACCAGAGGTCACATTGCAACCCCCCAGAGCTGGCAGCCACCACATCGCCGATGTGCCGCAAGTGTAAGGATTAAAACCCTACTTTCAAACAGCTCACTGCTATTTTCTAAAGTCATGAAATCACTATAGTGTTTGTCTGGGACAGCACCGACATTGATGCAAGTGTGCGGATTAAAACGCATTGAAAGTTTGTAATATAGAGACCCCTCTTTCAAACAGAGCCCTCTACTAGTTCCTAAAGTCATGAAATCACTATAGTCTGGAACAGTGCCGACAGTGCCGACATTGACGCAAGTGTGCAGCTTCAAACGCACAGTCAGTGTGTAATACAAAGCTGTGCATGTGAAATATTTTTATAAAAAAGTACAGGACTCACACACTTAATGTAATCTTTAAAACTTTATTAGACATTCTTCTACAGCTCTGATTCCATGAGGAAAATGTTGTTCTATAGTGTTCCGAATTACTGCTTCTGTCAGTCAATCATCGGGCATTGATATAGAAAATGCATTGGAAATCTGATGCATGCGCTGTGTAGTTTAGAAAAAGTGACACCTGGTGGACAAAATGTTGTATTACACTTTATGACTTTTTCCAGTGCTACGCTACGTTCCGTTACGAAACATTCTGTGTGGCGCGACTCAAGGCGTAGTGTGTGGCGTGAGATACATGGTGCGCCACATGGTGTATGGAGCAACAAACTAGCTGGGTACATCTGTAGATCGGTTTTATTTGTGTTTTATTTTAGATAGATAGGAAATAGATAGGAGATAGATCGATAGATATGAGATAGATAGAGATAGATAAGTAGATATGAGATAGATAGATACTGTAGATAGATCGATAGATATGAGATAGATAGGAGATAGATAGGAGATAGATCGATAGATATGAGATAGAGATAGATAGATAAGTAGATATGAGATAAATAGATAGATAGATAGGAGATAATTAGTTAGGAGATAGATAGGAGATAGATAGATAGGAGATAGATATGAGATAGATAGATATATAGATAGATAGATAGATAGATAGGAGATAGATAGATAGATAAGTAGATATGAGATAGATAGACAGATATGAGATATATAGATCGATAGATAGATAGATAGATAGATAAGTAGATATGAGATAGATAGATAGATAGATAGATAGGAGATAGATAGATATGAGATAGACATATAGATATGAGATATATAGATAGATATGAGATAGATAGATATGAGATAGACATATAGATATGAGATACATAGATAGATATGAGATACATAAATATGAGATAGATAGATATGAGATAGATAGATAGATAGATAGATATGAGATAGATAGACAGATAGATAGATATGAGATAGATATATAGATATGAGATACATAGATAGATATGAGATAGATAAATATGAGATAGATAGATATGTGATAGATAGATATGAGATAGATAGATAGATAGATAGATAGATATGAGATAGATAGATAGATAGACAGAGAGTTAGATAGATATGAGATAGATAGATAGATAGATATGAGATAGATAGATAGATATGAGATAGATATATAGATATGAGATACATAGATATTAGATAGATATGAGATAGATATATAGATATGAGTTAGATAGATAAATGTGAGATATAGATAGATAGATTGATAGATAGATAGATAGATAGATAGATAGATAGATATGAGATAGATAGATATGAGTTAGATATGAGATAGATAGATAGATAGATAGATAGATAGATAGATATGAGGTAGATAGATAAATATGAGATAGATAAATATGAGTTATTAGTTTGTTATTACTGGACTTTAGTTATCTTATTGTTCATGTCTACCAACAAACAATTTAAACAACCTACTTTTCAGTTTAAACCTGTTCAGGTGATTACTCCTGTTATCTATCTATCTCATATCTATCTATCTCATATTTTTCTATCTCATATCCATTTATATATCTCATATCTATATATCTATCTCATATCTATCTAATATCTATCTATCTATCTAATATCGATCTATCTCATATCTATCTATCTCATATTTATCTATCTCATATCTATTTATATATCTCATCTCTATATATCTATCTTATATCTATCTAATATCTATCTATCTAATATCTACCTCATATCTATCTATCTATCTATCTCATATCTATCTCATATCTATCTATCTATCTCATATTTATCTATCTCATATCTATTTATATATATATCTCAACTAGGTATGAGATAGATAAATAGATAAATATGATATATATATATAGATAGATAGATAGATAGATAGATAGATAGATAGATACTGTAGACATGAGATAGAGATAGATAGATAGATAGATAGATATGAGATAGATAGATATTAGATAGATAGATAGATATATATGAGGTAGATAGATAGATATATATGAGATAGATAAATAGATAAATATGAGATAGATAGATATATAGATAGATAAATAGATACATATGAATTAGATAAATATGAGATAGATATGAGATAGATAGATAAATAGATAGATGAGGTAGATAGATATGAGATAGATAGATATGAGGTAGATAAATAGATACATTTGTTATAGATAGATAGATATGAGATAAATAGATCAATAGATACATATGAGATAGATAGATAGATAGATAGATATGAATTAGATAGATATGAGATAGATAGATAGATAGATAGATATGAGTTAGATAAATGTGAGATAGATAGATAAATAGATAGATAGATATCAGATAAATAGATAAATATGAGATAGATGGATAGATAGATAGATAGATAGATAGATAGATCGATATGAGATAGATAGATATGAGTTAGATAGATATGAGATAGATAGATAGATAGATAGATAGATAGATAGATAGATAGACAGATAGATAGATAATGAAGTAGATAGATAGATATGAGATAGATAAATAGATATGAGATAGATAGATATGAGATAGATAGACAGATAGATAGAGGTATATATATATATATATATAGAGAGAGAGAGAGAGAGAGAGAGAGAGAGAGTAACATATAAAAAAATCACGTTTAATAAAACAGCATCTAAAACGTACATCTAAGAACAGAATTTTAAGTTTAGCTGAATCAGGTCACCAAACGCAGGGTATGGACAACTCCTCACACCAGAAACTCCTCAACGAGTTTCGTCAAACTGACAAATGGCCAGACTTCTCCAGAAATTCTGTTCTTAGATGTACGAGTTAGATGCTGTTTTATTAAATGTGCTTTTTTTATATATTACTCATTGGTACCTATGTTCCCTCCTTTTTAAATAACCCACGTGAGTGACAGTGTGGACGTCAGGACAAAAGCCAAGAGTCCTTTTTATACGAGCACATGCACTATATTATGGGTAGGGGTATTCATTGGGTATAAGGTATATATTTATTGGAGTTTTTTTGCACAAGCACTGTGCACTTTTTTGCTGTGAACCAAGCAAATATACACTTTTGTGTTTTGTGTGATTTTCACTAGTGCACTTTTATACACCTATATACAGTAGGCGGCAGTTATATGCACACAACACTTTTGTCATATTTATATGATATTTTACTAATACAATTATTTTTCATATTTTTAACTATATTCAATCTCTGGAGTTGAGATATATAAATAGTTATGAGATAGATAAATATGAGATAGATAGATATAAGATAGATAGATAGATAGATAGATATGAGATAGATATTAGATAGCCTATAGATTGTAAGCTTGCGAGCAGGGCCCTCTTACCCTTATGTATGTCATGTATGTATGTCTTTTACACCCCAGTATAATGTTAATCTTGATTCAAATTGTAAAGCGCAACGGAATTTGCTGCGCTATATAAGAAACTGTTAATAAATAAATAAATAGATAGATATGAGATAGATATTAGATAGATAGATATTAGATAGATATTAGAAAGATATATAGAGATGAGATATATAAATAGATATGAGATAGATAAATATGAGATAGATAGATATGAGATAGATCTATATTAGATAGATATTAGATAGATATGAGATAGATATATAGATATGAGATATATAAATAGATATGAGATAGATAAATATGAGATAGATATGAGATAGATAGATAGATAGATAGATAGATAGATAGATAGATAGATATGAGATAGATAGATAGATATAAGATAGATATTAGATAGATAGATATTAGATAGATATGAGATAGATATATAGATATGAGATATATAAATAGATATGAGATAGATATGAGATATATAAACAGATATGAGATAGATAAATATGAGATAGATATGAGATATATAAATAGATATGAGATAGATAAATATGAGATAGATATGAGATATATAAATAGATATGAGATAGATAAATATGAGATAGATATGAGATATATAAATAGATATGAGATAGATATGAGATATATAAATAGATATGAGATAGATAAATATGAGATAGATATGAGATATATAAATAGATATGAGATAGATATGAGATATATAAATAGATATGAGATAGATAAATATGAGATAGATAGATAACAGGAGTAATCACCTGAACAGGTTTAAACTGAAAAGTAGGTTGTTTAATGTGATTGTTGGTAGACATGAACAATAAGATAACTAAAGTCCAGTAATAACAAACTAATAACTGTAGCAGGAGGAAACTATAGTGAGTGGGAATAAACAAATGTCCAGCACGGTGACAGAGATGAATAAGGTGAATCCAGATAGACTGTAAAGGTGAAATGGAAATCCGGGTATGCAGAGTAATGACTGAGAGAGATATCTGGAAATGCTGTGAGAATTGCTGAAGGGGGAATCCGGAAATGCTGTGATGATAACTGAAGGGAAAATCCTGTAATGCTGTGATGATGGCTGAGAGGAGAATCAGGTAATGCTGTGATGATGGCTGTATAGGAATGGGTTAACTGCGGAGGCAGGTTCAGGCAGGAGTTGGTCTGGTGGAAGGTGCAGGGCGATCTCCAGCAGAGTGCAAGGCAGGGCAGAGCGTTGCAAGCTGCAGGGAGCCAAAGGCAGACAAGGAGCTAGGGCAAGCACCGGAGCACGGGTCTCAAGTTCAGGAGTGCAGGAACTCTCACAGCTGACGCTGTGAAACACGTTACACTGGCAACTACAGGGTGCTTCAAACACTCTTAAGAACCCAGCAATAGAACGTGATAGGCCAGAGAGAGCAGATGACCCACAGACGATTGGCCTGCTATGTCACATGGCCAATGACAACATGGTGACACCCAGACAGCCGTGATGCGGAGACGCCATTAGTCTTACCCCTGTCAAGACGACCCAACGCTGGCAGACCTCTGCATACACACAATGCCAATCTCCACACGCCAGCTCCCTTGCTAGAAGGACCGCACCACAGCGCCCTCACCGGTAAGGGCCGCAATCCTCCGCGCCGCGAAACCTGGGTCATGACAGATAGATAGATATGAGATAGAGAAATATGAGATATATATATATATATAAATACAATATATATATATATATTATATATATATAAAATAGATAGATAGTTAGAGATATATTTTATATTTCACATGCATGATTACATCCATTTTAGTTAATGGGTTAATGTGGGATAGTGGTAATAGTTTATCAAACTCTTTGAGAGCAGAGAAAAGTTGGCTAGTAAAATGTTTGTCATGTGAATTTATTCTTTTGTCATTGCTCAGTGACCTAAGGCTGTTACTGACTGTATGACAGAGCAGGTCACAGAGTTCTGGCTCTTTTAATGGAGTAAGTTACATTATTATGAGATAGATAGGTGATAGATAGATAGATAGATAGATAGATAGATAGATAGATAGATAGATAGATAGATACATAGGTAGATAGATAGATAGAGATAGATCAGGGCTGAAACTAGGATATCTGTCACCCAGGGCAAGGCAGTAATTTCCCATCCCATCTTTGCTCCTCCATAAGGCAGTGCACTAGTCAGATGTCCCTGGTATAGTGACTTACATTATTCCACACACCATAATTCCCATTACACATTATGCCACACACTGTAATGCCAATTACCAAAGTACCACTTACATATTTGCCCCTGACACCATTTTATGCCCCACAGTAAGGCTTCTTTAAATTACCTGTTCATTGTCAGGGGTTTTATGCTCATTACCGGGGGTTTCATGCTCATTGCCAGGGGTTTCATGCTAGTTGCCTGGGGTTTCATGCTCGTTGCCAGGGGTTTCATGCTCATTGCCAGGGGTCTCATGCTCTAGGTTTCATATTCGTTGCCAGGGGTTTCATGCTCGTTGCCAGGGGTTCCATGCTCGTTGCCAGGGGTTTCACAGAAGAAGATGCAGCTTTCTGGCACTTCTGGGAATGCTATGCGCTGGCCCACAGACACTAGAGGACAGCCCTTCAGCCCCCTCTCAAATCCGGTACCTGGTGCACTGGCACCTCTCGCCATCCCCCAGTTTCAGCCCTGGATAGATATGAGATAGATAGATAAATATGCGATAGATAGATAGATAGATAGATAGATAGATATGAGATATATATATATGAGATAGATAGATAAATAGATAAATATGAGATAGATAGATAGCTAGATAGATAGACTGATTGATAGATAGATAGGTAGATAGATATAGATAGATATGAGATAGATTGATATGAGAGATAGATAAATAGATAAATATGATATAGATAAATAGATACATATGAGATAAATAGAAAGATAGATATGAGATAGATAAAAATATAGATATTAGATAGATAGATAGATCGATATAAGATAAATAGATAAATATGAGATGGATAGATTGATAGATAGATAGATAGATATGAGATAGATAGATAGATAGATAAATATGAGTTAGATAGATATGAGATAGATAAATAGATAGATAGATAGATAGATAGATATGAGGTAAATAGATAAATATGAGATAGATAAATAGATAGATAGATATGAAATAAATAGATAAATATGAGATAGATGGATAGATAGATATATAGATATGAGATAGATAGATATGAGTTAGATAGATATGAGATAGATAGATAGATTGATATGAAGTAGATAGATAGATATGAGATAGATAAATAGATAAATATGAGATAGATAAATAGATATGAGATAGATAGATAGATATGAGACAGATATGAAATAGATAGATAGAGGTATATATATATATATATATATAGAGAGAGAGAGAGAGAGTAACTTATAAAAAAATCACATTTAATAAAACAGCATCTAAAACGTACATCTAAGAACAGAATTTTAAGTTTAGCTGAATCAGGTCACCAAACGCAGGGTATGGACAACTCCTCACTCCAGAAACTCCTCAACGAGTTTTGTCAAACTGACAAATGGCCAGACTTCTTCAGAAATTCTGTTCTTAGATGTACGAGTTAGATGCTGTTTTATTAAATGTGATTTTTTTATATATTACTCATTGGTACCTATGTTCCCTCCTTTTTAAATAACCCACGTGAGTGACAGTGTGGACGTCAGGACAAAAGCCAAGAGTCCTTTTTATACGAGCACATGCACTATATTATGGGTAGGGGTATTCATTGGGTATAAGGTATATATTTATTGGAGTTTTTTTGCACAAGCACTGTGCACTTTTTTGCTGTGAACCAAGCAAATATACACTTTTGTGTTTTGTGTGATTTTCACTAGTGCACTTTTATACACCTATATACAGTAGGCGGCAGTTATATGCACACAACACTTTTGTCATATTTATATGATATTTTACTAATACAATTATTTTTCATATTTTTAACTATATTCAATCTCTGGAGTTGAGATATATAAATAGTTATGAGTCGTGCGTTGTGAGTGCGTCATGCATCTTATAGTGGGTAAGATGGCTCCAAGGAGTAGGAGATTTACCCCAGGCGAGCTTCTTCTCCTGGTAAGGTGGAGAGACAGACCTGTCTCCAATAACCGGGAGAAGAGGCTCGCCTATATTAGGGCGAGAGATTCTGGCCATGATTGGCCGCCAGCGCAGTGTCGATGGTCAGACCTTGTGCGTAGAGATGCTCCACGACTATAGAACATCAGAAGGTGCCTCCTACGCAGTAAGTACAGTATTGCTGTACAATTACAGTAATTACAGTATACAGTACAGTAACAAATCCAAAGCAATACTGTTATATACAGTACACTGTACTGTAGGGTGTTGGATAACTGACAATGACTGACAGTCGTTACCTCGCACTCACATGACCAACAGACATTTGATTGACAGGGTCATTAGATCGACATGGACTCATAGGCGACACACTATGAGTCACAGTCAACCTTTTTTCCTGGTCGACCAAATCTATGTCGACCTAGACACTGTTTATCAGTCCGTCCCTGCCCCCTTTAAGTCTGACATTATGACATTATGACGTCACACATAGGTTAAGGTTTCGCCTTCCCTCTAAACTACAGTACAGTATTGCACTGTCCACAGAGTCTTAAAAATTATAAACGCCAGGGTGTGCCTATAGCATCCAAAGTACGCTTAGGGCAGCAATTCTGGCAGCAGGGTGGAGATCCTGGCACCCTGCAAGTCAAAAGCACAGCTCGTGGGGTGGTGACAGTGCCGCCCACAGAGCCTCTGTGTGAGGTGGCACCACTTGGGCATACAGTACCTTCTATAATTATATTGCATATTTTTTTTTACCATACTATGCCATGTTGGGCCCAATGCCAGGTTCACAGACTAGTTTTAGTACTACAGTATACTGTATTTGTTTGTGTTGTTATTCAGGTAGAGACTTTTCGTACAGTAGGATTTTTGGAATAGTCCAATTGTTTACAATCAAACTTTACTGTACATTACAGTGTTTTGTTTTTCCATAGGAAGAGAAAGGCACCAGTTCCATGAGGCCATAGCAGCCCTAAGTCGCCCTACCAGACCTCATAAATACTGTACTGTACACTACTGTACATTGTCGTTCTGAAACCACGTGGTGCTGTGTTCCGTCTCCTGTACGGGGTGGCGGCGTTCTGCTGGTGTGTTAGAAGATACCACCGGAGGCTTATTTGGCTTGCTGCTCTATTGAAAGACGTCGATTGGTATGTATAAGGCTCCAACGCGTTTCATCCATACCGGACTTTGTCAAGGAAGCCGGGTTTTTATTCGTTCTTCCTACTTAATCTCTTAGATCTCTTCTAATTGGCTGGTTGAGATAAAACCACAGCTGGTGGCTAAATGGGTGAATGTATCACTTTATTTAATATAATCACTTTAAAATGGACACTGTCCTTCTGTGTCTGCTGATAAAATAAAACATGTGTACCCCATAAGGAATAGAAGAATAAAAAATAAATAAAAAATTAGAAAAATAGAATAAATAAGTGATGAAAATAAAATAAAATTGTATATATAAAGTAAATAATTAGAATAAAAATAGATTGAGAAAAATCACAGTGGCTCTCAGGTTTAAAGATATATTTTAATTGATATGAGTTTATAATACATATCTGGTCCAAATTAGTATGTGCAATGATAATGTACTTGATTTTTTAAGGCATCTGGTGTATACTGCATGCTAAGTTTTTTCAAGAAGGAGTTCAATTCGAAGTCTAGATTTAGACCACCACGATGTAAAGTTTTCATCTCATAAATCCACTTGGTTTCTTTTCTAGACATTAAATGTATATATGCAACCCCCAGAGCTGGCAGCCACCAGAGTGCCAACATGCTGACAGTGCCGCAAGTGTGCAGATTAAAACCTCACAGAGCTCACTACTAGTATCTAAAGTCATGAAATCACTATAGTGTCTAAGCCTGGGATGCTCTGTGTGTGACTCCCGACACACTGGGCATGCACAGTACTATGAGCCTCCATACGCCACAGCATAGCGTGATTAGGTGGGCGCTACATGGCTATGGAGCGGCTCCACGGGGCATGCACCAGAGATCCCATTGCAACCCCCAGAGCTGGCAGCCACCACACCGCCGACGTGCCGATAGTGCCGCAAGTGTGCGGATTAAAACCCCACTTTCAAACAAAGCTCACTACTAGTTTCTAAAGTCATGAAATCACTTTAGTGTTTAAGTCTGGGACAGGGCCGATGGTAGTGAAGATTTACAAAAAAAAAATATATATATATATTTTCCAGGTCTAGAACTTCTGGGACAAGCACTGTAGCAAGGCGATCACCTAACCTCTAGCCCACACGCCAGCCATATCAAGAGTTGCACCTGTCATGCCTGTGATGTGACGTCTGCGACTTACAGCAGGCAATGTGTACTATGAGCCTCCATACGCCACAGCATAGTGCGACTGGCATATGAAGCGGCTCCACTAGGCATGCACCAGAGATCCCATTGCAACCCCCAGAGCTGGCAGCCACCACACCGCCGACGTGCCGATAGTGCCGCAAGTGTGCGGATTAAAACCCCACTTTCAAACAAAGCTCACTACTAGTTTCTAAAGTCATGAAATCACTTTAGTGTTTAAGTCTGGGACAGGGCCGATGGTAGTGAAGATTTACAAAAAAAAAAAAAATATATATATATATTTTCCAGGTCTAGAACTTCTGGGACAAGCACTGTAGCAAGGCGATCACCTAACCTCTAGCCCACACGCCAGCCATATCAAGAGTTGCACCTGTCATGCCTGTGATGTGACGTCTGTGACTTACAGCAGGCAATGTGTACTATGAGCCTCCATACGCCACAGCATAGCGCGACTGGCATATGAAGCGGCTCCACTAGGCATGCACCAGAGGTCACATTGCAACCCCCCAGAGCTGGCAGCCACCACATCGCCGATGTGCCGCAAGTGTAAGGATTAAAACCCTACTTTCAAACAGCTCACTGCTATTTTCTAAAGTCATGAAATCACTATAGTGTTTGTCTGGGACAGCACCGACATTGATGCAAGTGTGCGGATTAAAACGCATTGAAAGTTTGTAATATAGAGACCCCTCTTTCAAACAGAGCCCTCTACTAGTTCCTAAAGTCATGAAATCACTATAGTCTGGAACAGTGCCGACAGTGCCGACATTGACGCAAGTGTGCAGCTTCAAACGCACAGTCAGTGTGTAATACAAAGCTGTGCATGTGAAATATTTTTATAAAAAAGTACAGGACTCACACACTTAATGTAATCTTTAAAACTTTATTAGACATTCTTCTACAGCTCTGATTCCATGAGGAAAATGTTGTTCTATAGTGTTCCGAATTACTGCTTCTGTCAGTCAATCATCGGGCATTGATATAGAAAATGCATTGGAAATCTGATGCATGCGCCGTGTAGTTTAGAAAAAGTGACACCTGGTGGACAAAATGTTGTATTACACTTTATGACTTTTTCCAGTGCTACGCTACGTTCCGTTACGAAACATTCTGTGTGGCGCGACTCAAGGCGTAGTGTGTGGCGTGAGATACATGGTGCGCCACATGGTGTATGGAGCAACAAACTAGCTGGGTACATCTGTAGATCGGTTTTATTTGTGTTTTATTTTAGATAGATAGGAAATAGATAGGAGATAGATCGATAGATATGAGATAGATAGAGATAGATAAGTAGATATGAGATAGATAGATACTGTAGATAGATCGATAGATATGAGATAGATAGGAGATAGATAGGAGATAGATCGATAGATATGAGATAGAGATAGATAGATAAGTAGATATGAGATAAATAGATAGATAGATAGATAGGAGATAATTAGTTAGGAGATAGATAGGAGATAGATAGATAGGAGATAGATATGAGATAGATAGATATATAGATAGATAGATAGATAGATAGATAGGAGATAGATAGATAGATAAGTAGATATGAGATAGATAGACAGATATGAGATATATAGATCGATAGATAGATAGATAGATAGATAGATAAGTAGATATGAGATAGATAGATAGATAGATAGATAGGAGATAGATAGATATGAGATAGACATATAGATATGAGATATATAGATAGATATGAGATAGATAGATATGAGATAGACATATAGATATGAGATACATAGATAGATATGAGATACATAAATATGAGATAGATAGATATGAGATAGATAGATAGATAGATAGATATGAGATAGATAGACAGATAGATAGATATGAGATAGATATATAGATATGAGATACATAGATAGATATGAGATAGATAAATATGAGATAGATAGATATGTGATAGATAGATATGAGATAGATAGATAGATAGATAGATAGATATGAGATAGATAGATAGATAGACAGAGAGTTAGATAGATATGAGATAGATAGATAGATAGATAGATATGAGATAGATAGATAGATATGAGATAGATATATAGATATGAGATACATAGATATTAGATAGATATGAGATAGATATATAGATATGAGTTAGATAGATAAATGTGAGATATAGATAGATAGATTGATAGATAGATAGATAGATAGATAGATAGATATGAGATAGATAGATATGAGTTAGATATGAGATAGATAGATAGATAGATAGATAGATAGATATGAGGTAGATAGATAAATATGAGATAGATAAATATGAGTTATTAGTTTGTTATTACTGGACTTTAGTTATCTTATTGTTCATGTCTACCAACAAACAATTTAAACAACCTACTTTTCAGTTTAAACCTGTTCAGGTGATTACTCCTGTTATCTATCTATCTCATATCTATCTATCTCATATTTTTCTATCTCATATCCATTTATATATCTCATATCTATATATCTATCTCATATCTATCTAATATCTATCTATCTATCTAATATCGATCTATCTCATATCTATCTATCTCATATTTATCTATCTCATATCTATTTATATATCTCATCTCTATATATCTATCTTATATCTATCTAATATCTATCTATCTAATATCTACCTCATATCTATCTATCTATCTATCTCATATCTATCTCATATCTATCTATCTATCTCATATTTATCTATCTCATATCTATTTATATATATATCTCAACTAGGTATGAGATAGATAAATAGATAAATATGATATATATATATATATAGATAGATAGATAGATAGATACTGTAGACATGAGATAGAGATAGATAGATAGATAGATAGATAGATATGAGATAGATAGATATTAGATAGATAGATAGATATATATGAGGTAGATAGATAGATATATATGAGATAGATAAATAGATAAATATGAGATAGATAGATATATAGATAGATAAATAGATACATATGAATTAGATAAATATGAGATAGATATGAGATAGATAGATAAATAGATAGATGAGGTAGATAGATATGAGATAGATAGATATGAGGTAGATAAATAGATACATTTGTTATAGATAGATAGATATGAGATAAATAGATCAATAGATACATATGAGATAGATAGATAGATAGATAGATATGAATTAGATAGATATGAGATAGATAGATAGATAGATAGATATGAGTTAGATAAATGTGAGATAGATAGATAAATAGATAGATAGATATCAGATAAATAGATAAATATGAGATAGATGGATAGATAGATAGATAGATAGATAGATAGATAGATAGATAGATAGATAGATAGATAGATAGATAGATCGATATGAGATAGATAGATATGAGTTAGATAGATATGAGATAGATAGATAGATAGATAGATAGACAGATAGATAGATAATGAAGTAGATAGATAGATATGAGATAGATAAATAGATATGAGATAGATAGATATGAGATAGATAGACAGATAGATAGAGGTATATATATATATATATATATATATATAGAGAGAGAGAGAGAGAGAGAGAGAGTAACATATAAAAAAATCACGTTTAATAAAACAGCATCTAAAACGTACATCTAAGAACAGAATTTTAAGTTTAGCTGAATCAGGTCACCAAACGCAGGGTATGGACAACTCCTCACACCAGAAACTCCTCAACGAGTTTCGTCAAACTGACAAATGGCCAGACTTCTCCAGAAATTCTGTTCTTAGATGTACGAGTTAGATGCTGTTTTATTAAATGTGCTTTTTTTATATATTACTCATTGGTACCTATGTTCCCTCCTTTTTAAATAACCCACGTGAGTGACAGTGTGGACGTCAGGACAAAAGCCAAGAGTCCTTTTTATACGAGCACATGCACTATATTATGGGTAGGGGTATTCATTGGGTATAAGGTATATATTTATTGGAGTTTTTTTGCACAAGCACTGTGCACTTTTTTGCTGTGAACCAAGCAAATATACACTTTTGTGTTTTGTGTGATTTTCACTAGTGCACTTTTATACACCTATATACAGTAGGCGGCAGTTATATGCACACAACACTTTTGTCATATTTATATGATATTTTACTAATACAATTATTTTTCATATTTTTAACTATATTCAATCTCTGGAGTTGAGATATATAAATAGTTATGAGATAGATAAATATGAGATAGATAGATATAAGATAGATAGATAGATAGATAGATATGAGATAGATATTAGATAGCCTATAGATTGTAAGCTTGCGAGCAGGGCCCTCTTACCCTTATGTATGTCATGTATGTATGTCTTTTACACCCCAGTATAATGTTAATCTTGATTCAAATTGTAAAGCGCAACGGAATTTGCTGCGCTATATAAGAAACTGTTAATAAATAAATAAATAGATAGATATGAGATAGATATTAGATAGATAGATATTAGATAGATATTAGAAAGATATATAGAGATGAGATATATAAATAGATATGAGATAGATAAATATGAGATAGATAGATATGAGATAGATAGATAGATATTAGATAGATAGATAGATATTAGATAGATATGAGATAGATATATAGATATGAGATATATAAATAGATATGAGATAGATAAATATGAGATAGATATGAGATAGATAGATAGATAGATAGATAGATAGATATGAGATAGATAGATAGATATAAGATAGATATTAGATAGATAGATATTAGATAGATATGAGATAGATATATAGATATGAGATATATAAATAGATATGAGATAGATATGAGATATATAAACAGATATGAGATAGATAAATATGAGATAGATATGAGATATATAAATAGATATGAGATAGATAAATATGAGATAGATATGAGATATATAAATAGATATGAGATAGATAAATATGAGATAGATATGAGATATATAAATAGATATGAGATAGATATGAGATATATAAATAGATATGAGATAGATAAATATGAGATAGATATGAGATATATAAATAGATATGAGATAGATATGAGATATATAAATAGATATGAGATAGATAAATATGAGATAGATAGATAACAGGAGTAATCACCTGAACAGGTTTAAACTGAAAAGTAGGTTGTTTAATGTGATTGTTGGTAGACATGAACAATAAGATAACTAAAGTCCAGTAATAACAAACTAATAACTGTAGCAGGAGGAAACTATAGTGAGTGGGAATAAACAAATGTCCAGCACGGTGACAGAGATGAATAAGGTGAATCCAGATAGACTGTAAAGGTGAAATGGAAATCCGGGTATGCAGAGTAATGACTGAGAGAGATATCTGGAAATGCTGTGAGAATTGCTGAAGGGGGAATCCGGAAATGCTGTGATGATAACTGAAGGGAAAATCCTGTAATGCTGTGATGATGGCTGAGAGGAGAATCAGGTAATGCTGTGATGATGGCTGTATAGGAATGGGTTAACTGCGGAGGCAGGTTCAGGCAGGAGTTGGTCTGGTGGAAGGTGCAGGGCGATCTCCAGCAGAGTGCAAGGCAGGGCAGAGCGTTGCAAGCTGCAGGGAGCCAAAGGCAGACAAGGAGCTAGGGCAAGCACCGGAGCACGGGTCTCAAGTTCAGGAGTGCAGGAACTCTCACAGCTGACGCTGTGAAACACGTTACACTGGCAACTACAGGGTGCTTCAAACACCCTTAAGAACCCAGCAATAGAACGTGATAGGCCAGAGAGAGCAGATGACCCACAGACGATTGGCCTGCTATGTCACATGGCCAATGACAACATGGTGACACCCAGACAGCCGTGATGCGGAGACGCCATTAGTCTTACCCCTGTCAAGACGACCCAACGCTGGCAGACCTCTGCATACACACAATGCCAATCTCCACACGCCAGCTCCCTTGCTAGAAGGACCGCACCACAGCGCCCTCACCGGTAAGGGCCGCAATCCTCCGCGCCGCGAAACCTGGGTCATGACAGATAGATAGATATGAGATAGAGAAATATGAGATATATATATATATATAAATACAATATATATATATATATATTATATATATATAAAATAGATAGATAGTTAGAGATATATTTTATATTTCACATGCATGATTACATCCATTTTAGTTAATGGGTTAATGTGGGATAGTGGTAATAGTTTATCAAACTCTTTGAGAGCAGAGAAAAGTTGGCTAGTAAAATGTTTGTCATGTGAATTTATTCTTTTGTCATTGCTCAGTGACCTAAGGCTGTTACTGACTGTATGACAGAGCAGGTCACAGAGTTCTGGCTCTTTTAATGGAGTAAGTTACATTATTATGAGATAGATAGGTGATAGATAGATAGATAGATAGATACATAGGTAGATAGATAGATAGAGATAGATCAGGGCTGAAACTAGGATATCTGTCACCCAGGGCAAGGCAGTAATTTCCCATCCCATCTTTGCTCCTCCATAAGGCAGTGCACTAGTCAGATGTCCCTGGTATAGTGACTTACATTATTCCACACACCATAATTCCCATTACACATTATGCCACACACTGTAATGCCAATTACCAAAGTACCACTTACATATTTGCCCCTGACACCATTTTATGCCCCACAGTAAGGCTTCTTTAAATTACCTGTTCATTGTCAGGGGTTTTATGCTCATTACCGGGGGTTTCATGCTCATTGCCAGGGGTTTCATGCTAGTTGCCTGGGGTTTCATGCTCGTTGCCAGGGGTTTCATGCTCATTGCCAGGGGTCTCATGCTCTAGGTTTCATATTCGTTGCCAGGGGTTTCATGCTCGTTGCCAGGGGTTCCATGCTCGTTGCCAGGGGTTTCACAGAAGAAGATGCAGCTTTCTGGCACTTCTGGGAATGCTATGCGCTGGCCCACAGACACTAGAGGACAGCCCTTCAGCCCCCTCTCAAATCCGGTACCTGGTGCACTGGCACCTCTCGCCATCCCCCAGTTTCAGCCCTGGATAGATATGAGATAGATAGATAAATATGCGATAGATAGATAGATAGATAGATAGATAGATAGATATGAGATATATATATATGAGATAGATAGATAAATAGATAAATATGAGATAGATAGATAGCTAGATAGATAGACTGATTGATAGATAGATAGGTAGATAGATATAGATAGATATGAGATAGATTGATATGAGAGATAGATAAATAGATAAATATGATATAGATAAATAGATACATATGAGATAAATAGAAAGATAGATATGAGATAGATAAAAATATAGATATTAGATAGATAGATAGATCGATATAAGATAAATAGATAAATATGAGATGGATAGATTGATAGATAGATAGATAGATATGAGATAGATAGATAGATAGATAGATAGATAAATATGAGTTAGATAGATATGAGATAGATAAATAGATAGATAGATAGATAGATAGATAGATAGATATGAGGTAAATAGATAAATATGAGATAGATAAATAGATAGATAGATATGAAATAAATAGATAAATATGAGATAGATGGATAGATAGATATATAGATATGAGATAGATAGATATGAGTTAGATAGATATGAGATAGATAGATAGATTGATATGAAGTAGATAGATAGATATGAGATAGATAAATAGATAAATATGAGATAGATAAATAGATATGAGATAGATAGATAGATATGAGACAGATATGAAATAGATAGATAGAGGTATATATATATATATATATAGAGAGAGAGAGAGAGAGAGTAACTTATAAAAAAATCACATTTAATAAAACAGCATCTAAAACGTACATCTAAGAACAGAATTTTAAGTTTAGCTGAATCAGGTCACCAAACGCAGGGTATGGACAACTCCTCACTCCAGAAACTCCTCAACGAGTTTTGTCAAACTGACAAATGGCCAGACTTCTTCAGAAATTCTGTTCTTAGATGTACGAGTTAGATGCTGTTTTATTAAATGTGATTTTTTTATATATTACTCATTGGTACCTATGTTCCCTCCTTTTTAAATAACCCACGTGAGTGACAGTGTGGACGTCAGGACAAAAGCCAAGAGTCCTTTTTATACGAGCACATGCACTATATTATGGGTAGGGGTATTCATTGGGTATAAGGTATATATTTATTGGAGTTTTTTTGCACAAGCACTGTGCACTTTTTTGCTGTGAACCAAGCAAATATACACTTTTGTGTTTTGTGTGATTTTCACTAGTGCACTTTTATACACCTATATACAGTAGGCGGCAGTTATATGCACACAACACTTTTGTCATATTTATATGATATTTTACTAATACAATTATTTTTCATATTTTTAACTATATTCAATCTCTGGAGTTGAGATATATAAATAGTTATGAGTCGTGCGTTGTGAGTGCGTCATGCATCTTATAGTGGGTAAGATGGCTCCAAGGAGTAGGAGATTTACCCCAGGCGAGCTTCTTCTCCTGGTAAGGTGGAGAGACAGACCTGTCTCCAATAACCGGGAGAAGAGGCTCGCCTATATTAGGGCGAGAGATTCTGGCCATGATTGGCCGCCAGCGCAGTGTCGATGGTCAGACCTTGTGCGTAGAGATGCTCCACGACTATAGAACATCAGAAGGTGCCTCCTACGCAGTAAGTACAGTATTGCTGTACAATTACAGTAATTACAGTATACAGTACAGTAACAAATCCAAAGCAATACTGTTATATACAGTACACTGTACTGTAGGGTGTTGGATAACTGACAATGACTGACAGTCGTTACCTCGCACTCACATGACCAACAGACATTTGATTGACAGGGTCATTAGATCGACATGGACTCATAGGCGACACACTATGAGTCACAGTCAACCTTTTTTCCTGGTCGACCAAATCTATGTCGACCTAGACACTGTTTATCAGTCCGTCCCTGCCCCCTTTAAGTCTGACATTATGACATTATGACGTCACACATAGGTTAAGGTTTCGCCTTCCCTCTAAACTACAGTACAGTATTGCACTGTCCACAGAGTCTTAAAAATTATAAACGCCAGGGTGTGCCTATAGCATCCAAAGTACGCTTAGGGCAGCAATTCTGGCAGCAGGGTGGAGATCCTGGCACCCTGCAAGTCAAAAGCACAGCTCGTGGGGTGGTGACAGTGCCGCCCACAGAGCCTCTGTGTGAGGTGGCACCACTTGGGCATACAGTACCTTCTATAATTATACTGCATATTTTTTTTTACCATACTATGCCATGTTGGGCCCAATGCCAGGTTCACAGACTAGTTTTAGTACTACAGTATACTGTATTTGTTTGTGTTGTTATTCAGGTAGAGACTTTTCGTACAGTAGGATTTTTGGAATAGTCCAATTGTTTACAATCAAACTTTACTGTACATTACAGTGTTTTGTTTTTCCATAGGAAGAGAAAGGCACCAGTTCCATGAGGCCATAGCAGCCCTAAGTCGCCCTACCAGACCTCATAAATACTGTACTGTACACTACTGTACATTGTCGTTCTGAAACCACGTGGTGCTGTGTTCCGTCTCCTGTACGGGGTGGCGGCGTTCTGCTGGTGTGTTAGAAGATACCACCGGAGGCTTATTTGGCTTGCTGCTCTATTGAAAGACGTCGATTGGTATGTATAAGGCTCCAACGCGTTTCATCCATACCGGACTTTGTCAAGGAAGCCGGGTTTTTATTCGTTCTTCCTACTTAATCTCTTAGATCTCTTCTAATTGGCTGGTTGAGATAAAACCACAGCTGGTGGCTAAATGGGTGAATGTATCACTTTATTTAATATAATCACTTTAAAATGGACACTGTCCTTCTGTGTCTGCTGATAAAATAAAACATGTGTACCCCATAAGGAATAGAAGAATAAAAAATAAATAAAAAATTAGAAAAATAGAATAAATAAGTGATGAAAATAAAATAAAATTGTATATATAAAGTAAATAATTAGAATAAAAATAGATTGAGAAAAATCACAGTGGCTCTCAGGTTTAAAGATATATTTTAATTGATATGAGTTTATAATACATATCTGGTCCAAATTAGTATGTGCAATGATAATGTACTTGATTTTTTAAGGCATCTGGTGTATACTGCATGCTAAGTTTTTTCAAGAAGGAGTTCAATTCGAAGTCTAGATTTAGACCACCACGATGTAAAGTTTTCATCTCATAGTATATATGCAACCCCCAGAGCTGGCAGCCACCAGAGTGCCAACATGCTGACAGTGCCGCAAGTGTGCAGATTAAAACCTCACAGAGCTCACTACTAGTATCTAAAGTCATGAAATCACTATAGTGTCTAAGCCTGGGATGCTCTGTGTGTGACTCCCGACACACTGGGCATGCACAGTACTATGAGCCTCCATACGCCACAGCATAGCGTGATTAGGTGGGCGCTACATGGCTATGGAGCGGCTCCACGGGGCATGCACCAGAGATCCCATTGCAACCCCCAGAGCTGGCAGCCACCACACCGCCGACGTGCCGATAGTGCCGCAAGTGTGCGGATTAAAACCCCACTTTCAAACAAAGCTCACTACTAGTTTCTAAAGTCATGAAATCACTTTAGTGTTTAAGTCTGGGACAGGGCCGATGGTAGTGAAGATTTACAAAAAAAAAATATATATATATATTTTCCAGGTCTAGAACTTCTGGGACAAGCACTGTAGCAAGGCGATCACCTAACCTCTAGCCCACACGCCAGCCATATCAAGAGTTGCACCTGTCATGCCTGTGATGTGACGTCTGCGACTTACAGCAGGCAATGTGTACTATGAGCCTCCATACGCCACAGCATAGTGCGACTGGCATATGAAGCGGCTCCACTAGGCATGCACCAGAGATCCCATTGCAACCCCCAGAGCTGGCAGCCACCACACCGCCGACGTGCCGATAGTGCCGCAAGTGTGCGGATTAAAACCCCACTTTCAAACAAAGCTCACTACTAGTTTCTAAAGTCATGAAATCACTTTAGTGTTTAAGTCTGGGACAGGGCCGATGGTAGTGAAGATTTACAAAAAAAAAAAAAATATATATATATATTTTCCAGGTCTAGAACTTCTGGGACAAGCACTGTAGCAAGGCGATCACCTAACCTCTAGCCCACACGCCAGCCATATCAAGAGTTGCACCTGTCATGCCTGTGATGTGACGTCTGTGACTTACAGCAGGCAATGTGTACTATGAGCCTCCATACGCCACAGCATAGCGCGACTGGCATATGAAGCGGCTCCACTAGGCATGCACCAGAGGTCACATTGCAACCCCCCAGAGCTGGCAGCCACCACATCGCCGATGTGCCGCAAGTGTAAGGATTAAAACCCTACTTTCAAACAGCTCACTGCTATTTTCTAAAGTCATGAAATCACTATAGTGTTTGTCTGGGACAGCACCGACATTGATGCAAGTGTGCGGATTAAAACGCATTGAAAGTTTGTAATATAGAGACCCCTCTTTCAAACAGAGCCCTCTACTAGTTCCTAAAGTCATGAAATCACTATAGTCTGGAACAGTGCCGACAGTGCCGACATTGACGCAAGTGTGCAGCTTCAAACGCACAGTCAGTGTGTAATACAAAGCTGTGCATGTGAAATATTTTTATAAAAAAGTACAGGACTCACACACTTAATGTAATCTTTAAAACTTTATTAGACATTCTTCTACAGCTCTGATTCCATGAGGAAAATGTTGTTCTATAGTGTTCCGAATTACTGCTTCTGTCAGTCAATCATCGGGCATTGATATAGAAAATGCATTGGAAATCTGATGCATGCGCTGTGTAGTTTAGAAAAAGTGACACCTGGTGGACAAAATGTTGTATTACACTTTATGACTTTTTCCAGTGCTACGCTACGTTCCGTTACGAAACATTCTGTGTGGCGCGACTCAAGGCGTAGTGTGTGGCGTGAGATACATGGTGCGCCACATGGTGTATGGAGCAACAAACTAGCTGGGTACATCTGTAGATCGGTTTTATTTGTGTTTTATTTTAGATAGATAGGAAATAGATAGGAGATAGATCGATAGATATGAGATAGATAGAGATAGATAAGTAGATATGAGATAGATAGATACTGTAGATAGATCGATAGATATGAGATAGATAGGAGATAGATAGGAGATAGATCGATAGATATGAGATAGAGATAGATAGATAAGTAGATATGAGATAAATAGATAGATAGATAGATAGGAGATAATTAGTTAGGAGATAGATAGGAGATAGATAGATAGGAGATAGATATGAGATAGATAGATATATAGATAGATAGATAGATAGGAGATAGATAGATAGATAAGTAGATATGAGATAGATAGACAGATATGAGATATATAGATCGATAGATAGATAGATAGATAGATAGATAGATAAGTAGATATGAGATAGATAGATAGATAGATAGATAGATAGGAGATAGATAGATATGAGATAGACATATAGATATGAGATATATAGATAGATATGAGATAGATAGATATGAGATAGACATATAGATATGAGATACATAGATAGATATGAGATACATAAATATGAGATAGATAGATATGAGATAGATAGATAGATAGATAGATAGATATGAGATAGATAGACAGATAGATAGATATGAGATAGATATATAGATATGAGATACATAGATAGATATGAGATAGATAAATATGAGATAGATAGATATGTGATAGATAGATATGAGATAGATAGATAGATAGATAGATATGAGATAGATAGATAGATAGACAGAGAGTTAGATAGATATGAGATAGATAGATAGATAGATATGAGATAGATAGATAGATATGAGATAGATATATAGATATGAGATACATAGATATTAGATAGATATGAGATAGATATATAGATATGAGTTAGATAGATAAATGTGAGATATAGATAGATAGATTGATAGATAGATAGATAGATAGATAGATATGAGATAGATAGATATGAGTTAGATATGAGATAGATAGATAGATAGATAGATAGATAGATAGATAGATAGATAGATAGATATGAGGTAGATAGATAAATATGAGATAGATAAATATGAGTTATTAGTTTGTTATTACTGGACTTTAGTTATCTTATTGTTCATGTCTACCAACAAACAATTTAAACAACCTACTTTTCAGTTTAAACCTGTTCAGGTGATTACTCCTGTTATCTATCTATCTCATATCTATCTATCTCATATTTTTCTATCTCATATCCATTTATATATCTCATATCTATATATCTATCTCATATCTATCTAATATCTATCTATCTATCTAATATCGATCTATCTCATATCTATCTATCTCATATTTATCTATCTCATATCTATTTATATATCTCATCTCTATATATCTATCTTATATCTATCTAATATCTATCTATCTAATATCTACCTCATATCTATCTATCTATCTATCTCATATCTATCTCATATCTATCTATCTATCTCATATTTATCTATCTCATATCTATTTATATATATATCTCAACTAGGTATGAGATAGATAAATAGATAAATATGATATATATATATATATAGATAGATAGATAGATAGATAGATAGATACTGTAGACATGAGATAGAGATAGATAGATAGATAGATAGATAGATAGATAGATATGAGATAGATAGATATTAGATAGATAGATAGATATATATGAGGTAGATAGATAGATATATATGAGATAGATAAATAGATAAATATGAGATAGATAGATATATAGATAGATAAATAGATACATATGAATTAGATAAATATGAGATAGATATGAGATAGATAGATAAATAGATAGATGAGGTAGATAGATATGAGATAGATAGATATGAGGTAGATAAATAGATACATTTGTTATAGATAGATAGATATGAGATAAATAGATCAATAGATACATATGAGATAGATAGATAGATAGATATGAATTAGATAGATATGAGATAGATAGATAGATAGATAGATATGAGTTAGATAAATGTGAGATAGATAGATAAATAGATAGATAGATATCAGATAAATAGATAAATATGAGATAGATGGATAGATAGATAGATAGATAGATAGATAGATAGATAGATAGATAGATCGATATGAGATAGATAGATATGAGTTAGATAGATATGAGATAGATAGATAGATAGATAGATAGACAGATAGATAGATAATGAAGTAGATAGATAGATATGAGATAGATAAATAGATATGAGATAGATAGATATGAGATAGATAGACAGATAGATAGAGGTATATATATATATATATATAGAGAGAGAGAGAGAGAGAGAGAGAGAGAGTAACATATAAAAAAATCACGTTTAATAAAACAGCATCTAAAACGTACATCTAAGAACAGAATTTTAAGTTTAGCTGAATCAGGTCACCAAACGCAGGGTATGGACAACTCCTCACACCAGAAACTCCTCAACGAGTTTCGTCAAACTGACAAATGGCCAGACTTCTCCAGAAATTCTGTTCTTAGATGTACGAGTTAGATGCTGTTTTATTAAATGTGCTTTTTTTATATATTACTCATTGGTACCTATGTTCCCTCCTTTTTAAATAACCCACGTGAGTGACAGTGTGGACGTCAGGACAAAAGCCAAGAGTCCTTTTTATACGAGCACATGCACTATATTATGGGTAGGGGTATTCATTGGGTATAAGGTATATATTTATTGGAGTTTTTTTGCACAAGCACTGTGCACTTTTTTGCTGTGAACCAAGCAAATATACACTTTTGTGTTTTGTGTGATTTTCACTAGTGCACTTTTATACACCTATATACAGTAGGCGGCAGTTATATGCACACAACACTTTTGTCATATTTATATGATATTTTACTAATACAATTATTTTTCATATTTTTAACTATATTCAATCTCTGGAGTTGAGATATATAAATAGTTATGAGATAGATAAATATGAGATAGATAGATATAAGATAGATAGATAGATAGATAGATATGAGATAGATATTAGATAGCCTATAGATTGTAAGCTTGCGAGCAGGGCCCTCTTACCCTTATGTATGTCATGTATGTATGTCTTTTACACCCCAGTATAATGTTAATCTTGATTCAAATTGTAAAGCGCAACGGAATTTGCTGCGCTATATAAGAAACTGTTAATAAATAAATAAATAGATAGATATGAGATAGATATTAGATAGATAGATATTAGATAGATATTAGAAAGATATATAGAGATGAGATATATAAATAGATATGAGATAGATAAATATGAGATAGATAGATATGAGATAGATATATAGATATGAGATATATAAATAGATATGAGATAGATAAATATGAGATAGATATGAGATAGATAGATAGATAGATAGATAGATATGAGATAGATAGATAGATATAAGATAGATATTAGATAGATAGATATTAGATAGATATGAGATAGATATATAGATATGAGATATATAAATAGATATGAGATAGATAAATATGAGATAGATATGAGATAGATAGATAGATAGATAGATAGATAGATAGATAGATAGATAGATATGAGATAGATAGATAGATATAAGATAGATATTAGATAGATAGATATTAGATAGATATGAGATAGATATATAGATATGAGATATATAAATAGATATGAGATAGATATGAGATATATAAACAGATATGAGATAGATAAATATGAGATAGATATGAGATATATAAATAGATATGAGATAGATAAATATGAGATAGATATGAGATATATAAATAGATATGAGATAGATAAATATGAGATAGATATGAGATATATAAATAGATATGAGATAGATATGAGATATATAAATAGATATGAGATAGATAAATATGAGATAGATATGAGATATATAAATAGATATGAGATAGATATGAGATATATAAATAGATATGAGATAGATAAATATGAGATAGATAGATAACAGGAGTAATCACCTGAACAGGTTTAAACTGAAAAGTAGGTTGTTTAATGTGATTGTTGGTAGACATGAACAATAAGATAACTAAAGTCCAGTAATAACAAACTAATAACTGTAGCAGGAGGAAACTATAGTGAGTGGGAATAAACAAATGTCCAGCACGGTGACAGAGATGAATAAGGTGAATCCAGATAGACTGTAAAGGTGAAATGGAAATCCGGGTATGCAGAGTAATGACTGAGAGAGATATCTGGAAATGCTGTGAGAATTGCTGAAGGGGGAATCCGGAAATGCTGTGATGATAACTGAAGGGAAAATCCTGTAATGCTGTGATGATGGCTGAGAGGAGAATCAGGTAATGCTGTGATGATGGCTGTATAGGAATGGGTTAACTGCGGAGGCAGGTTCAGGCAGGAGTTGGTCTGGTGGAAGGTGCAGGGCGATCTCCAGCAGAGTGCAAGGCAGGGCAGAGCGTTGCAAGCTGCAGGGAGCCAAAGGCAGACAAGGAGCTAGGGCAAGCACCGGAGCACGGGTCTCAAGTTCAGGAGTGCAGGAACTCTCACAGCTGACGCTGTGAAACACGTTACACTGGCAACTACAGGGTGCTTCAAACACCCTTAAGAACCCAGCAATAGAACGTGATAGGCCAGAGAGAGCAGATGACCCACAGACGATTGGCCTGCTATGTCACATGGCCAATGACAACATGGTGACACCCAGACAGCCGTGATGCGGAGACGCCATTAGTCTTACCCCTGTCAAGACGACCCAACGCTGGCAGACCTCTGCATACACACAATGCCAATCTCCACACGCCAGCTCCCTTGCTAGAAGGACCGCACCACAGCGCCCTCACCGGTAAGGGCCGCAATCCTCCGCGCCGCGAAACCTGGGTCATGACAGATAGATAGATATGAGATAGAGAAATATGAGATATATATATATATATAAATACAATATATATATATATATATATATTATATATATATAAAATAGATAGATAGTTAGAGATATATTTTATATTTCACATGCATGATTACATCCATTTTAGTTAATGGGTTAATGTGGGATAGTGGTAATAGTTTATCAAACTCTTTGAGAGCAGAGAAAAGTTGGCTAGTAAAATGTTTGTCATGTGAATTTATTCTTTTGTCATTGCTCAGTGACCTAAGGCTGTTACTGACTGTATGACAGAGCAGGTCACAGAGTTCTGGCTCTTTTAATGGAGTAAGTTACATTATTATGAGATAGATAGGTGATAGATAGATAGATAGATAGATAGATAGATAGATAGATAGATAGATACATAGGTAGATAGATAGATAGATAGAGATAGATCAGGGCTGAAACTAGGATATCTGTCACCCAGGGCAAGGCAGTAATTTCCCATCCCATCTTTGCTCCTCCATAAGGCAGTGCACTAGTCAGATGTCCCTGGTATAGTGACTTACATTATTCCACACACCATAATTCCCATTACACATTATGCCACACACTGTAATGCCAATTACCAAAGTACCACTTACATATTTGCCCCTGACACCATTTTATGCCCCACAGTAAGGCTTCTTTAAATTACCTGTTCATTGTCAGGGGTTTTATGCTCATTACCGGGGGTTTCATGCTCATTGCCAGGGGTTTCATGCTAGTTGCCTGGGGTTTCATGCTCGTTGCCAGGGGTTTCATGCTCATTGCCAGGGGTCTCATGCTCTAGGTTTCATATTCGTTGCCAGGGGTTTCATGCTCGTTGCCAGGGGTTCCATGCTCGTTGCCAGGGGTTTCACAGAAGAAGATGCAGCTTTCTGGCACTTCTGGGAATGCTATGCGCTGGCCCACAGACACTAGAGGACAGCCCTTCAGCCCCCTCTCAAATCCGGTACCTGGTGCACTGGCACCTCTCGCCATCCCCCAGTTTCAGCCCTGGATAGATATGAGATAGATAGATAAATATGCGATAGATAGATAGATAGATAGATAGATAGATAGATATGAGATATATATATATGAGATAGATAGATAAATAGATAAATATGAGATAGATAGATAGCTAGATAGATAGACTGATTGATAGATAGATAGGTAGATAGATATAGATAGATATGAGATAGATTGATATGAGAGATAGATAAATAGATAAATATGATATAGATAAATAGATACATATGAGATAAATAGAAAGATAGATATGAGATAGATAAAAATATAGATATTAGATAGATAGATAGATCGATATAAGATAAATAGATAAATATGAGATGGATAGATTGATAGATAGATAGATAGATATGAGATAGATAGATAGATAGATAGATAGATAAATATGAGTTAGATAGATATGAGATAGATAAATAGATAGATAGATAGATAGATAGATATGAGGTAAATAGATAAATATGAGATAGATAAATAGATAGATATGAAATAAATAGATAAATATGAGATAGATGGATAGATAGATATATAGATATGAGATAGATAGATATGAGTTAGATAGATATGAGATAGATAGATAGATTGATATGAAGTAGATAGATAGATATGAGATAGATAAATAGATAAATATGAGATAGATAAATAGATATGAGATAGATAGATAGATATGAGACAGATATGAAATAGATAGATAGAGGTATATATATATATAGAGAGAGAGAGAGAGAGAGAGAGAGAGTAACTTATAAAAAAATCACATTTAATAAAACAGCATCTAAAACGTACATCTAAGAACAGAATTTTAAGTTTAGCTGAATCAGGTCACCAAACGCAGGGTATGGACAACTCCTCACTCCAGAAACTCCTCAACGAGTTTCGTCAAACTGACAAATGGCCAGACTTCTTCAGAAATTCTGTTCTTAGATGTACGAGTTAGATGCTGTTTTATTAAATGTGATTTTTTTATATATTACTCATTGGTACCTATGTTCCCTCCTTTTTAAATAACCCACGTGAGTGACAGTGTGGACGTCAGGACAAAAGCCAAGAGTCCTTTTTATACGAGCACATGCACTATATTATGGGTAGGGGTATTCATTGGGTATAAGGTATATATTTATTGGAGTTTTTTTGCACAAGCACTGTGCACTTTTTTGCTGTGAACCAAGCAAATATACACTTTTGTGTTTTGTGTGATTTTCACTAGTGCACTTTTATACACCTATATACAGTAGGCGGCAGTTATATGCACACAACACTTTTGTCATATTTATATGATATTTTACTAATACAATTATTTTTCATAATTTTTAACTATTATCAATCTCTGGAGTTTTGAAGGAAGAGTTTATACTCCTGGAATAACTACACAGTTTTGATATTCACACGCTAGATGGCGCTGCTGTTTCACTATTGTTGAACTATTATTTGGATTTTTGGAACAACAGTCTTGTATTGGAAACTTTAAAGCTGCCACTCAATACGAATGAGGAGTGTACCCCTCTCTTTTTTCAGAGTGTGGGACTGTAAGAAGGACTTTATTATCCTGGACTTCCACCACTTGTTTTTAGCACAATTCACCACTATTATTTCATATATATGTGCTCAGTACTGCAGTTTGGACTGAATTTACAGGTCCAGGTGCTCTTATTGGTATATATATACTTCTATAGATGCACCATCAGAAATAAGTGTGTTTCCTTGTTCCAAATCTGCACTGTATAGATAATTGTGGTTTGGATTCCAGAAAATCCCCTTTTATTTGCCTGGTGAGGCGCTACTTTTATGTGTAAAAGCTACCCCTGAAGAAGTCCTTATTAGGGGCGAAATGCGTCGAGAACAGATTGGGCACGCTTGTTTGGGTTCCCACAGATGTGGATCAAAGAAGCTTAAGGTGGGGGAACCTTTCTCAATATACCCACAAACAATGCTGTGCTCCATTATATTATCACACTAATATGTTATCACTGAATAATATCTTTTAGAGATTTTTATTAAGAAAGATTTTATGCTACAATAAATATATTCATGCTTATATGAATTATTGATTTATTACTCTTTGGGTGTTTTCCCTTGGTGCGAGGGTTCATTTTTAGTAGAAGGTTACCCACGTGGATGATCCTCTTCAAGTGAAAGGATATAATGTGGAATATATGGTCTTAAAGAAGACAACGAGATCCGTGGGTCATCACTATACCTCTTTCTACCAATATATTGAATTACAAAAAGGACAGACTGATATTGAATATCATCCAAAGAGTTTATATCATTACTAGCGCCCCCTGTCATATATTTGTCGTGTGTTTTACCTAATCCTTCTAACAGGGGATTTTTGTGAGGGGAGCAGCTTGTGGACCAATTGAGTTTTGTGTTTTTTTTTTTAAACAAATCGGTGTACCACCCCCTGGTGTAGCTTCACGCACCCTCCCCGATGGGGGCCCTGCCTATTTTGTCCATAATTTCTGATGGCAGCCGTGCTGCTCACTGACACAATTTAAAGATTCACAGCTGGAACTAGTTATTTCACTTGTTATTCTGAGGAGACTTGGAAAACAGGAGGACCGAGTTTGAGAACCTGTGTTCTAGTGAATGGACAAGCTTCATTCTCCTAAAAATTGGTTTATTTCATAAAGTGGTTTATTAATTACCCCTTAATTTCTCCAAAAGTAGATCCCTAACCATCGGAGATGTGCGTTCATCTACGGATGAACGTACATCTCTGAATCAGGCGCTGGATCTGAACTTTGGGCCTGATTCACCACGGATCACAATTGCAACAGTGTTACGCAGATCAAAAGACTGTTGCATTCTGCACATGCATATGCACTGCGCATGCACGGCGATAGCACTGCGACTACGGCCACAGACAGGAATCCATCGCAGAGTGAGTGACCTGCCGTGAGCGTTTGGGGGTGGTGACTGGGGAGTGGTTGCAGAAATGCCGGCCTGTCCATTTGAACACCGTTGCATGGGCGTGTATAAATTGGCCACTGCGATTGCTTACGCATCTTGCTTACTCGCTGCGTGCGATGAGACTTGAAATTTCTGAGGCAGGTCAGACCTGCTATAATTGTGCGTGACGGGCTGATGTTCTCCGATGTTACCGATGTATACGCAGGACTGCCAGATATTATGGATGTGAGAAGGCAGCAGTGGGTGCCTCTATGCTGGCTGAGTGGTGGCAGACATTAGCATATGTAGGCTAGGGGAAGGTGGGTTAGGGTCAGGCACCACCGGGGGGAAGTTAGGATTAGGCACCCCCCCGGGAGGGTTAGGTTTAGGGTGCGGCGAGGGGGGGTTAGGTTTAGGCAGCCCTGGGGGGAGGTTAGGGTTAGGTACTAAGGGGGGAGGGTTAGGCACCCCTAAAGGAGGGTTAAGGGGGGAGAGGGTTAGGGATAGGGTACTTACCTTCCCCATCTGGATCCTCATCTGCCAGCCTTCCAGCATCTGTATTTCATCCAACGTGTTTAGGTCCGGTGGTGATTCATACCGATTCTGCTCTCGGGGGGGGGGGGGGGGGGGCAGGAACTAATTAACCGGGCCTAGGCTTGCTGGATGGGCCCGGTGGGGGCCTGGGTTTGGCACCACCCCTCTTTCCTCTTACCTCTCAGTAGCCCAGCACACGCTGCTGTGTGCTAGGTTGCAGTGGAAGACTTCTCATGGCTGCTTGGCAGCAACCACAGCAGTCTCCTATGCCTGTGGGAGGTAGCGTTCACACTGATCGCGCTGCACCCGGCATTGCGTCGGGCTGAGGAGCTCATGGCGCCCCATTCCCAGTGCCAAGTTATTTTTTAATACAAAGGGGGCATGGCCACTTCTCCTGTGATTAGGCCACACTCCCTTCCCAGGGGCCCGGCTAGGCTCTCAACACCCCTGCCAGTAGCCAGGAGGCGAGACTGCTTTAACAATATATGCCTCAAGCCAAGAGGATGTGGTAAACTTATATATATATTATCTGCACCAAATACCATTGTGTTTATTCATGGCCATGATGGACTTTTCAAACTAAGATAATTGAATTATATATGTCTCTCCAAACTAGAGATGTGCACCGACCCCCGTGTTTTGGTTTTGGATCTGTATTAGCTTTACATTTTGGTTTTAGTTTTGCCAAAACCGCCCTCGTGTGTTTTGGTTATGATCTGTATTCTTTTCAGAAAATGATAAAAACAGCTAAAATCACAAAATTTGGGCCTGTTTTTGTCCCTTCCTCAATAACATTAATTTCCAATAATTTACAGTCAATTTTGACCACCTCACAGCTAACAATATTGTTTTCATCCAGTTTAGGCCAAAAGGTTGCTCCGAGCTAGCTGGCTGACTAAGCTAAGCGACAGCAGTGGATGGCACAAATATAGAGACATAGAAAGTTAGAATCTGATGGCAGATAAGAACCACTTGGCCCATCTAGTGTGCCCCTTTTCATTTATCCTTTTGGCAACTTCAACCCTATTTACTCCTTACATATGGCAGTTGAACTTCCAACATCTAGGAAACTGTGGCACTGCAGTGGCAGACAGGATGGCAGTTTAATAAGCTATACGACCCCATAGAAAGAAACCAAGAATGTTTACATTAATCAGGAGGTCTGAGGGACATGGAGAATGTATATAGTTGAAGACAGAGAGAGGATTGATTAGTTTGTAAATGTATTTATTTTTTTTATTTCGAAACAAATTTATGAAGGAGGAGGGGAGAGTTTTACAAAAACTGGGTGAACATGTCCCATGCTTTGCCCACAAAATAAACTTGGTGGTTCAGATTTTTTTTAAATTAAAGGGGCATACAGGAGATGCTGACTGTGTCCATAAATATTTCTGGACATTTTTGGCTTTCAGCAACCGTATATCGAAGATTTAAGCGGCTGTGGAAGTTCAACTTTCAACATGGCACATCTAAGAAACAGAGTGGCAGTAACGTTTTATTAATGAAGAACTAGATCAGTGGCCCATTGGAGGTAGAGTATGTATGTAGTAGAAAGCAGGAAAAGGAAAGACTAATTTGTTGGTAAATTTAATAAAAATGTTTGATTCCATAGCAAATTTATGAGGGAGGGGGATTCGACGGTAACCCAGTCCCAGCTGGGGTTTTCCTGCCAGGCTTGGATTCAAAATCTAGGCAAAACATCATCATCCCAGCATTAGATTTCACAGGTTTTGGATATAATAGAAATCCCTCTCTCTGTGATTTGGGCACCATTTCACATATGACCGCTGGAAGAAGAGCACACACTAGACTGCCAGGGCAGAAATTAGTAACAAATTACAACTTGGTGAACATGTCCCATGTTTTGGCCACAAAATAAACTTGGTGGTTCAGAATATTTCAAAAATTAAACGGGCGTGCAGGAGATGCTGTCTGTGGCCATAAACATTTCTGGAAATGTTTGGCATTCAGCAACCGCTTGTGGAAGATTTCAGTGGCTGTGGCAATTTAACTTCCAACATGGCACATCTAGAAAATAGAGTGGCACTACAGTGGCAGACAGGATGGCACTTTTATAAAGTATAAAAATGTTTGTTGTCTATGCAAAAAAAGTTAGCAATGCCCCAAACAGCATATAATGCAAAGAAAAGAATTGCAGGGTGGAATTGTCCTTATGTTGTATATATTAAACAAGACATGCACCGTTTAACAAACTAATTACTTCAGCGACAGGGACTGCCACTTGTGGCTGAAGTGATTGGTTTGTTTAAGCCCCCAACAAAACAAGCTACCAATTGGCAGCTCACATGGGTGTAGTAGGTATTACCGCCGGACGCAGGGCCAGCGGTTCAAATCCCGACAGCGGCAGCCTGGCAAAGGTGAAAATCCTGATCGTTCCTAAGGTAAGTATCGCTAACCTAATTCCCCCCCTAACCCTAACACTCCCTTAGGGGTGCCTAACCCTAACCTCCCCCCCAAGTGCCTAACCCTAATCCCCCCTCTAAGTGCCTAAACCTAACCCCCCTTCCCCACAGCCTAAACCTAAGTCTCTCGGGGGGGTGCCTAACCCTAACCTCTCCCTGGGGGTGCCTAACCCTAACCCCCCTTCATCTAGCCTAAGTCCCCCCCGGGAGCCCTAAACCTAACCCTCCCCCCCCACGGCTGGCCACGCTGCCTTGCCCGGTTTACCCTTGTTCGATATGCCAGTCGTCGGTTTTCCCGGCATCTGGTTAATGTTTTTGACGCCTGTCATTAGTACCATGCTGGGATTAGAAAGTCTGGAAGCCGGCAGTCAGCATTTAGACCGCCGGCTTCCAAGCTACATCCCGCACACATTGCTGGCAATGATCTCTATGTACAAACTAGCTCTACAGAGGCAAGATGTCATTGCCATTACCATCCTCACCCTCATCAGTGTATACATCATCTTCACAAAATATGAATTTGTCCCAACTGGAATCCACCATTATAGATGCCTCTGGACTTTGACATAATTGCTGGTAAAGGTCTTCCTCATGGAATTTGTAGTTCATTTTGATGAACATCATCTTTTCCACATTTTAAGGAAGTAGCCTCCTATGCCAATTGCTGTCAAGGTTCCTGGCTTTCCTGAAAACTATTTCTGAGTACACACTGGAAGGTGGGCAGCTTAAGTAAAGCAAAGCCAATTGTGCAAGGGCCTCCAAATTGCCTTTTTTTCCTGCCAGTAGTCAAGTGGACTATTTGACATGCCTATTTGGACATTATCATTAAAATAATCCTCAACCATTCTTTGACCACATTAGATGGAGTTGCAGTAGAGGTATCACTAATTTTTGGCTATTCTTTTAGACCCGGCCAGATGTCAAACTGTTGTGCTGACTCATCACATCACCAGTGGGTCTCTTAGAAAATCAGATTTTTTTCCTGGCAGCAGCAATTGTTGGAGAAACTGAAGGAGAAGACCTCGCCATGTCACGTGCCGCTTGAGCTGACAATTTGCTTGCCAACAGCTCCTTGCATCTCTTCAGATCTGTGGGCCCGATTCAGACGGTTTAGACCCATTCGCACCGCTGCATTCAGTGGCGGTTCTAGGGGCGGGCTAACAGGGCTGTCACCCGGAGTGCTGGCACCTAGAGGGTGCCACTGAGTCCCCTGAAAAAAAAAATCCCAGAAAAAACCCCCCAGCACCGGTCCCCCCCCACTAGCCACCGCAGGGAGGCTCCATTTGCTTGGTGCCCGCTGATATTTGTCATCAGCGAGCACCCGGCTCCCTCCCTGCGGTGGCAGATGAAAGACAGAGCTCATTCCTGAGCTCCGGCTTCCCACAGAGAGCACTGGTGAAACTAGAGGGTGGTCTGAGTGTGCAGTGGACCACTCATTAGCCAGATAGAGATTGCCACATATTTCTTCTAACTAGCAGCGGGTGAAGCTGCTACCACAGGACCGGGAGGAGAAGCAACTAGCAACAGCTAGCAGCAGCCTTCCGGACCCATCCCGAGCTCTGCCCCTTTTGTTTACATGCGCGACGTGACCTGATGTCATGCTGCGTGCACTCTGTGTAGCTGCCTGTGTCTGAGAAGAGCCGATCCTGGAGGAGCAGGGAGCGTGCAGTGAACAGGAGGACCGAATGTTAGACTAGAGGGTAGACTATTAAAAAAGAAGGTAAACAGGTGGGGGTCGGTCTTCAAATGGCACAGGTGGCTGTAAGGGATACACGAGGCTGTAATGTATAAATTAGGCTGTAAGGGATACAGAAGGCTGGAGGGGACCCAGAGGGCAGGAGGAGGAGAGACAAAGCGACAGGAGGGAGTCGACAAACAAGGCTGTAGGTGACATGGAACATCAGACTGGAGTGATACAGGGAACCGGAGGGCATTACTACTGAAGGCACTATTATAGGGGACACTACTACAGTGGACACTACTAATGGGGGCATTACTACTGGAGGCACTACTATAGGGGGCATTACTACTGGAGGCACTACTATAGGGGCATTCCTACTATTGGGTGCATTACCAATGGGGGCACTACTATACGGGACATTACCTATGGGGGCACTACTACTGAGGGCATTAACACTGGGCATTACCAATGGGGGCATTACCACTGCAGGCACTACTAATGAGGGCACTAAATTGGGGGGCACCACTTGGGGGGCCATTGTGTAAGGGGCACTACTACTGTGGGCCTTGTGTATAAGGGGCACTAATTTGGGCATTGTGTAAAAGGGGCACCACTGTTTGTCATAACATGAATAAGGGACTACTGTGTGGCATAATTTGAATTGGGGATAATTAATTATAAAGGGAATTACTGTGTGTGGCACAATGTATTATACAGGGCATTACTGTGTGTGGCATAATGTGTTATAAAGGGCATTATTGCGTGTGGCATAATGTGTTATACAGGTTATTACTGTGTGCGGCACAATGTATTATACAGGGCATTACTGCGTGTGGCATAATTTGTTATAAAGGGCATTACTGTGTAAGACATACTGTGTAAGGCGCATTACAGCACATAGCAATTATTCGCCACGAGGGGAGAGCTTGGGGGAAGTCCAGCACCTTCGTAAGTGCTGGGCATGCCCCACAGTGTAATGAATTGGGAGTGTTCCGCAAGGACACTCCCCCTTTCCGGAAGCACGCGAGCAGAGGAACGCCATCAAAAAAAAGTTATTTCTTTCCTTCTTTAGTTTTTTTTGGGGGGGGAGGGGCGCAACTGGGAACTTTCGCTGAAAGGGGTTGAGTATGCAAATCCCACGATCGCACAGCCTGGCTTAAGGACGCCCTCTGAGTCTTAGCGTGCGGCTGCAGTGGGATCGCATGCTGGTCTAATGCCGCCCCCTTTCCCTTCACAGCACTCGCTATATCCAGGAAGTGTATAAGACAATCAGTAACATCAAGAACCATCAGAGGCATTTGCAATGCTTGTGGTAGACCCTACCCTACTGCAAGTGCTTCAGGGATTTAAACAGCCAGGTGACGTGTACAGTGACGCTCCACTTCAACTATCCATGCCCAAAGAATGCTGTTTAAACGCTCAGGCATGCCAGCATTCACACATCCACTCTCCCATTTTCCTGGACCTTCCCCTGTTACCACCCACAAATGGCACAATCTGTCACTCAAATTAGCGGGCTGTCTGTGCGTTCTGAGCAAGTGCTTCCTGATCACTGAGAGGCTCGTGCACATGCACAGCAATACTAATTGCCTCTCTGCTAGCTCTTGCACAACTGCATTGCAACATGTTGCAAGATATTGATACCAAATGGATACAATGATATAACAGTATGTATGCAGGATAAACCATCTGACAAAATACTCCTTCAGGTATACTAGAATCTATGTAGATATGTTCATCTGATATTTTTTCAAAATTAGAAGAAAGGTTTTTTCTGGCATCATTTTCAATAACAAGGGATGTTTTTTGAATGATCAATAATAGACATATAATGTGTTGAATCTAACCACTTACAATCATCACCTTTTGCCTGTATTTAATATAAATTGGCAGTGACCTTCTGTATATTGATTTCTATGTTTGTTTGTAATTATTGGCTGTATTTAAATATTATTGGAGGTTAAAAATGAACCTCTTCCCTCTTATATTCTAAAACCTAAAAAAATAAAAATTAAGTTTTAATCCATTCATACTACTTTTAGGGGCATATTCAATTAGCATTAAAAAGCCATTTTTGGCAAAAAAGTTTAGCTGATGATGTCATTTTTCCAGGTGAAAACTTATCCCCGTATTCAGGGTCTCATTCAGACCCGCTCACGAGCGCTGTACGCTCGCAAGCAGGTCGATGGTGCCCAAGTGCGCATGCGCACGACGGAGGGAGCTCCGTCATGCGCATGCGCGAGACCCGGCGAGCGATGGGGAAGCCGCCGCTCGGGGTCTCGCACCAAAGGGGGCGTGCTGTCGATGGTGAGTGACAGCACGCCCCCTTTGGTGGGCGTGCCTGCCAGATGGAGGCGTTCCCATGGGAACGCCTACCGTCTGGGTCCGGCCCCACTGACATCACTAGTGATGTCAGTGGGAGTGATTTTGGCTCTGATAGAGCCAAAATCACTCCAGGACTTGCGGCAACGAGATCCTACCGCAGGGTCAAGACCATCGCGACCATCATCATGGACGCTCGCATAGCTGTGGGTGGTAACCCACAGCTATGCGAGCGTCCAAGAGGCCGCTCCAATTTTAGGTAGCCCGGCCCTGATTCAGAGCGAGCGCTGGGGGAGGTGTTTTTTTGATCGCAGGTGATTTGCTGAAGGTGTGTTTTTAAGGTTTTTTAAAACTTTTTGAGCATGCTTGCACCCATTTTCATGTACCCCAAATTTGCTGGAACTACTTATTTTCTCAAGAAAAAAAATGCTAAATGCTATTCTTCACCACTTGTGCAAAGACCCTAATTAGCAGCTATTGAGAGCATTTAAGTACCCCAAATAGCTTCAGTAAGGCTATTCAGGGGCATCTACATTGATCCCCAATGTCAGTGCATCTTTTGGGGGGTGTCAGGCTGATTTCCCCAAATCTGACAGCACTTTTAGCCTGTTTGAGTTTTGCCGGGTCCCGTTTAACATCCTTTGGAATTGAATAGGGCGAATAGTGGGGCCGCACACGAAAAGTTTTCACCTCCAAAACACGCAAAGTCGGCAAAAAGTACGGCAGGTGAAACCTTTCCGACTTTTCGCGTCTAATTGAATATGCCCCTAAGAGTGCCTCCAGCAAAGACTCTTCTTTTCTCTTCCTTCTCCTTGCTGAATCAGGCCCTGTGTCAGGATGTCAGGACAGACACACTCTCATCATGTTAGTGATATAATACTGTATGTATTGCTGTTTGGATGTTCTATGGGGATGTGTCAGAGGTGGACGTCATTTCGATTATTTTTGCAGTTGGTCGATGGCTGTAGATCTGCGCTGGTGCAAATCTGGGGATGTGATGTCGCGTGCAGCGCCACAAAAGCTGCAGCATGATTGACATCTGGTTTGTGATGGACGTGCCAAAGACAGTGGCTGCGTCCTAGGACACAGCTTCACCATAGGCGAAGCTGACATCTGATTAACCTGAGGGTAAATCAGATGTCCAATGGTCACACAGTTGATCTGATGCTGCATCTTCTGATGCAGCAGATCAGAGTAGCCAGCAGTGGGCATCTTTTTACTTAAGATGTCTCCTGCGGCTTTAGCATATTTTCGCACAACCGCTGCATACAAAGACGCAGCAGCTGTGCTATGGTGTCCCCCTCTGAATCAGCCCCAATGTCTGGGGGGAGGTGTATTAAGCCTTGGAGAGAGAGAGAAAGTGGAGAGAAATAAAGTACTAACCGATCAGCTCCTATCAGGTAACAGGCTGTCAGGGTCTGCATCAGAGGACACCGATATCAGGGTGTCAGAAGCGGCAGGAGGCGGCCGGTCTGAGTACGCTTCAGCTTACTCAGATAGCTGATGCTTCGAACATAGCGACCGATGGTCATGATGTTGATCCGATGCTGCATCTTCATATTCAGCACTAGGATCTGCGATGGAGGCTGGAGACATCTTTTTCCCTCAGAAGCCCCATGCAGGCATTAGCATATTACTTGTATGGTATTACACAGTCACTTCCCTGCGGCTATGCACGGCCCTATATATATTACGCCCCCCCTGCGGCTATGCATGACCCTATATTATTGCAAAATACAAAGTAATAACTGTCTCTAAATATGTATTTTTATCTGTCATTATCATTAATTCTATCAGAAAAAATCATGTGTTCTGTATTTAGTAAAAACACTACAGTTTTTATCTGGCACTACCAAAGAGATGGGGGGGGGGGTAAATTTACTAAAGTGAGAGGTTTTAGAAGTGGAGATGTTGCCCATAGCAACCAATCTGATTTTACTTAATATTCAACTAGCACCTTCTAGAAGATAATAGCTAGAATCTGATTGGTTGCTATGGGCAAGATCTCCACTTCTAAAACCTCTCACTTTAGTAAATTTACCCCCCGGTGCCTTTGGTAGTGCTTTTGATATATATATACAGAGCAATAAACGCCCTAGTGGCAGATGGCAGATAAATCAATACCCATGCAACTAAACTTAACAAACTGATGTAAAATAAAAACACAGACAACAGATGTGGCATTAAAAACTGCTCAACCTTATTATTAAATTCAATAATAAACTATATATAGTATGCTGGCCAGAACTTTGACCCGGGGAGCCTATTCTGAGCCTTCAACTGGATGGATTTGGACAAACTTCAGAGTGGTAACATTGATCCCAGAAGACATACTAGGGGGTTGGGGGTCCTGGTCGGACTGCCCAGGTGGTGCGGCACTCAATAAGAAAAACTTTCTGCAGGTCAGCGCTATAAATATCAATGTCTCAAACCTTTAAAAAGCTTTTTCACCAGGATATGTGTGTGTGTATATAATATATATATGTATATATATATATATATATATATATATATATATATATATTGTGCACCGGACCATTTTTGCTGGATTTGGCTATGATTCATCATACGGTTTGGATTAGGATTTGCCAAAGCGCCGTGACTGCTTTTGGATTTTATACGAAAAGCTAACATCACATAATTTGGGCTTTTTTTTTTGTTCTATTGAGTATTATTAAACTCAACGACATTAATTTCCTGTCAATTTAGACCACCTCACAAAATAGTGGCCAAAGGCTGCAGTGAGCTGGCTGGTTAATATATATATATATATATATATATTATATGAAAATGTTGACCACAGGAGTTTAATACATTGTGTATGAGAGAGAGAGAGATTTTTCAATGTGTTTGTGGGTGGACCAGCACTTGTGATGAGTGTACAGATGGTGGGTGCCTTCAGTGTGGTTGTATACACAGAAAAGAAAAAACTGAGGCACTCCCAAGTTTTTCAAAAAATACAAATTGTATTGGCATGAACTGCCGACATTTCAGGGCCCTCTCAGCTATCTTCTCAAGGCAGCTAAATACAACAAATATACAAAGTGATAACAAACAAACAGTGATGAATACATCTTACTTTATAACAAGAAGTCTGGGTCACTGGACTGCAGCAGACCGAGGTTACGCGGAAAATTGCCGGAGCAGGTCCAGTCTTCAGAAAAGGGCTGAGAGGGCCCTGAAACATCGGCAGTTCATGCCAATACAATTTGCATTATTTTGAGAAAACTTGGAGTGCTGCAGTTTCTTTGTGTGTGTGTGTGTGTGTGTGTGTGTGTGTGTATATATATATTATAATGAGTATCCATAATAGGGAAGAACAGCACACCAGATAAATGCCAAAAAGACATATTTATATAGAAAGCATATCAAAAAATGCTATAGTCCCGGAGCCACATATTAAAGTGCATAACAGTGCATATTGGTCATGTAAACTTATCCAATCCAAGCCACTTGTGTTGCTCTCTGGCTTCAGAAATAAATCCTAGTAAATGTTCAGCCCGACGGCCGTTTCGGTGCTAGGACGCACCATCATCATGGGGCACCTCAAGTGAGGCATAAAGCCCATAAAGTAGGTTTATATAGATCAATAGGACACACCTCCCATGCGATTGCCTGCAAACTAAAGCCACTCACCTGTGAAAAATGATACACATCCCGGATATACTGAGTAATGTGTAGCAGCACAGAAATCTGGACTTCCGGATAAACCACGTGTGTATGCAAAATCGCACCACGTGACTCGCGTGCGTTCCAAAGTAAAGGAAGTCGGAAAACAACTGTCTCTGCTGTGAACCGCACAGCTGATGTAATGGTAATATGTGCTGCGCAGTCTTGATCTCTATCACGACAAACGCCAAAAGCTAAAAAACGCCAAAAGCTAAAAAACTACGGTGGGGGCTATAGATTCCAGCATCGTGTGGAAGGATCATCCAACAATATGACATGCTCAAATACACAACAAAAAATTAATAATAAAAAATCGATGAATATACAGGAAAATAAAAAAGAGAAAAAAATTAAACAAATGTGAAACAAAATTTAACAATGTATAATTAATATGGCAGAAATAACTGAAAAATTAAAAAATTAAAGAAAGCAAGAGAAATGTAATTCTTCATTTAACCCTGCAGGCGCTAAACAGTTTAAATCATAAATCCAGCGTGTTTCTTTCTGCAGCAAAAGTTTTTCCCGATTACCTCCTCTTTTCAAAGGAGCTATATGGTCAATTGGCATAAACTTAAAGTCCAACGGACTGTGACCTTTAGCAATAAAATGTTTCGCCACTGGAGGAGTGTTCGCATCCATGATAGTCAAAGCTTTTTTAATAGATGATCTATGGAGGGCAATGCGCTCTTTGAGCATTCAAATAGTTTTTCCCACATAGATCCAATTACATCGGCATATGATATATGACGAATTTGCTCTCACATGTTAGACGATTGATTTTGAATGAACGGCCAGATTGGGGATCACAAAAGTTGTCACCTGTCAACATAAAACGGCAATTGATGCATCCAGAACAACGAAAAGACCCCGGTCTGAGAGTTAACCAACTTTTCTGCATAATGTATCCCATCTCTGGGGACGTTATCTCATCCTTAATGTTGTTGCTGCGTTTGTAGCAGAACAGGGGTTGTTCTTTACTCAGTTGTCCCAAAATGGGGTCTGTTTGTATAATGTGCCAATGTTGTTGAAATGCACATTTAATAATATGTGACCCCAGTGAAAAAGTACTGGAAAAAATGAACCGTTTGGTCTTTTTGTCTGGTTGACCTTTTGACAATAGCATTCGTCTGTCCAATTTTAAACACTTATTTATAGCTTCTTGAATATCTGTTGCGTCATAACCTCATTGGCGAAATCTGGTGCCCATATCTGCTAAAGCTTGAGGAAGGAGGGACCGGTCTGAAGTTATTCTTGTCACTCGGACCATCTGTGAATAAGGCAATCCCTTCTTTAAGGGTGCCGGATGAAAACTGTCAGCTGCCAGCAGGGTGTTTTTATCTGTTTCTTTGGTGTAAACTGTAGTAACATACAGACCTGTCGAAATATCAATAGACACATCAAGATAATTGATTTGTCTACTGTGATAGTTAAGTGTAAACTTAATTTCATTGCTCACCTTGTTTAGTTCCTCAAAGAACGTGATGAGCAATTCTTGCCAGCCTGTCCATACAAGAAACACATCATCAATGTATCGAACAAAAAATGAAATATATTTAGCTAATCGATGTGTCATAATGTGTTTTTTCTCAAATACGTGCATGAACAGGTTGGCGTATTAAGGGGCCATATTTGACCCCATGGCAGTACCATGGCGTTGCAAAAAGAACGTGTTATCAAACACAAAATAATTTTTGTGTAAAATAACATTGATTAACAGCAAAAGATAATCTACAGGAGGACCCACATAGAACGGATTAGATGTCACTATCTGCCGTACCGCATCCATTCCCATATCATGCGGAATGCTAGTGTAAAGATTAACTATATCAAGTGTCACTAAAATGCATTCAGGAGATGGAGCTGGTAAACCTTCTAATTTATGCAAAAAGTCGGTAGTATCTTTCAAATAAAAATCTGTGTTTTGAACTACCGGTTGCAATAAGAAATCAACATATTGGGATAAGGTTTGGCACAAAGAACCCCTTGAAGAAATTATGGGGCGGCCGGGAGGATTATGTAAGGTTTTATGCACCTTTGGCAATATGTACATATAAGGAACAACTGGATGTTGCTGATTTAAAAAAGAGGCAGTGCCTTCATCAATCCAAGAATTATTTAGACCAAGTTGAATGATGTTATCGATTTCTTTCTTGTATTTAATAGTTGGATCATAAGAAAGTTTTTGGTAACATTGAGTGTTATTTAATTGCCTATAAATCTCCTGAATATAGGCAGTTTTATCTAATATGACAATGCCTCCGCCCTTATCAGCAGGGCGGATGACAATGTCTTTATTATTTTTCAAGCTATCAATAGCTTCGATCTGCTCTTTAGAAAGATTGTGGAAAGATGTTTTTTGATTAATGGAAGACAAAGTGTCTCTTCTAACCAATTGCATAAATGTGTCAATATAGCAATTGTTCACAACTGGAACAAAATTGCTTTTGGGTTTAAAAAAGTTGGTGTTAATGGTGACAGTGGGTTTAGAACCAAAGAAATGTTTTCATTTTAATTGTCTTTCAAATTTAAACAATTCCACCTCTAGATCAAAAGCTTTCTGTCTAAAGGTCTTCACAAAAGTCAAGCCCTTTGACAGAACAGATAATTCAATGGAAGTTGGTACATAGGAAGATAAGTTAAAAACAACTACTTCTTTTTCTTCTTCTGTTTGTTTTTTGACTCTTTTATGCCTGGCTTTAATCCCACCTCTTCTGCAAGGTTTTCTCCTGGTTTTTTTATTTTGCTGCGTGTCATCAAAGGCTCCTTTAAAAAAGGATATTTAGTTGATGAGCTATCAGAGTCACTTTGTGACATATGGGAGTCTAGATCCGTATAGGTCCTATACGTTCTGTTCTTTCTCGGACCTTGCAAAGATCTCCAAGGATGACGGGAATCATTGCCTAGCACCCACTGATACACTCTATGTTCCTTATAGTCCTCACAGACTTTTTTATATTTGTTCTTTTTGAACGCCAATAGATCCGCCCTGAAAGTCGTAATGGTTGATTCCATTTTGTTCAACCAATCAACTTCAGTATCAATAGACAAAGGCCCTCATTCAGAGCCGCTCGTTAGCGGCAGTACGCTCGTTCCGAGCGATGTTTGCACATCTGCGCATGCGTACGGTTTTTAGTACGCATGCGCGAACCAGTCAGTGCGGCCGAAAATCGTTTGTACGCTATATAGCGAGTGCCTGCTATTTTGAGTGACAGAATGAGGCATATGTGGGTGGTAACAGGGGAAGGTGCTTGAAAATGGGGAGTGGAGATCCGAACGCAGGCGTGCTTAAAGGTCAAAACGGGCGTTTTGTGGGTGTGTATATTTAAAACAGCATCGTCATTGACCACGTCACTGGGTTATTTTATAGCCAGAACTGCTCGCAAATTTGTGGTAGCAAACACCAACCACAAGAATAGCGAGCAGTTCATACGCTGGTCGATGTACTCGATTAATCTAATAAATAGCGGACATGACGTATGGTGCGAGCGGCCAGGGGGCGTTTTTAACAAATAAACGAGCGTATGTTTTGCTCGCTCGTTCAGACTTAGAGGTGTGAACAGACTGCAATGTGCGTACGGATCATTTGAATAGCCACCCCTTGTTTTTAAACGAACGACCGCAAATAGCGAACGGCTCTGAATGAGGGCCAATGTCTGCAAACCTGTAGTCTCACATAACTTAATTTCATTCTCTAATACAACAATATTAGCATTAACCTGTTTAATAACTAAGATCATTAAATCAAAAGAGCACTGGTTAAGGATCATACACCATTCACGACAAAAATCCTTATTGCTGCGCCCAATTGTTGGCTGGTTCTTTATTCTGAAGCCACGGGGAATTAAATTTTCTTTATGATATTGTGATAAAGTCAACCCGTGTAGTGACAGTTCCACATGTCGTTTTCTCATTTTAATGAGATCATTAAATACTTCTCTGGGTGGATCAGTGTCAAAGTCCAGTAACTCAGTGTTGGAGAATAGGATCTCAACAATATCTTTTTCACAGAAACGTTTGGTTCCTGTTAAGTCGCAGATGTCAGCTGATGATGTTTCCATTTTCAAAATATATCACCACCGTTATGTGGTAAAGAAAGCTATCTAATCAAAATACTATGATAGCTTAGAAATGCTGAGGTGCAAATCACTTCGTAAAAATTGTATAAGGTAGAAAAAAGGAGCATTGCACACTCACTACAAAGTCAATATAAAGCTGGGTGCTAGATCATAGAACATTGACATATGAGTATCCACAATAGTGAAGAACAGCACACCAAATAAATGCCAAAAAATATATATTTATATAGAAAGCATATAAAAAAATGCTATAGTCCAGGAGCCACATATTAAAGTGCATATTGGTCATGTAAACTTATCCAATCCAAGCCGCTTGTGTTGCTCTCTGGCTTCAGAAATAAATCCTAGTAAATGGACAGCCCGACGGCCATTTTGGTGCTAGGATGCACCATCATCATGGGGCACCTCGTCAAGTGAGGCATAAAGCCCATAAAGTAGGTTCCTATAGATCAATAGGACACACCTCCCGCGCGATTGCCTGCAAACTAAAGCCACTCACCTGTTAAATGAAGAATTACATTTCTCTTGCTTTCTTTAATTTTTTAATTTTTCGGTTAATTCTGCCATATTAATTATTAGGGGTGTGCACCGGCCACTTTTCGTGTTTTGTGTTTTGGTTTTGGATCTGGATCTTTCTTCGTGTTTTGGATCTGGATTGGTTTTGCCAAAACCACCCTTCCGTGTTTTGGGTTCTGGGTTTTGTGTTTTGGATCTGTATTTTTTTGAAAAAAAGCATAAAAACAGCTAAAATCACAGAATTTGTAGGTTTTTCTGCTCCTATGCTATTATTAACCTCAATAACCTTAATTTCCACTCATTTCCAGTCTATTCTGAACACCTCACACCTCACAATAGTGTTTTTATGTCCAAAAGGTTGCACCGAGGTAGCTGGATGACTATGCTAAGCGACACGAGTGGGCGGCACAAACACGTGACCCATCTAGGAGTGACACTGCAGTGGCAGGCAGGATGGCAGTTAGAAAAACTAGGCCCCAAACTGTACATAATGCAAAGAAAAAAAGAGGTGCAAGATGGAATTGTCCTTGGGCCCTCCCACCCACCCTTATGTTGTATAAACAGGACATGCACACTTTAACAAATCAATCATTTCAGCGCCAGGGTCTGCCACACAACTGTGGCTGAAATGATTGGTTCGTTTGGGCCCCCACAAAACAAGCTGGCAATTAATGTGTCCCTGCACAAACTGGCTCTACGGAGGCAAGATGTCATCCTCATCCTCCTCATCCACCGATTCCTCACCCTCTTCAGTGTGTACATCCTCATCCTCACAAAGTATTAACTCGTCCCCACTTGAATCCACCACCACAGGTCCCTCTGTACCTTCTGGAGGCTGGTCTCCCTGGAAGAGCTGATAATTCATTTTGATGAACATCATCTTCTCCACATTCTGTGGAAGCAACCTCCTACGCCTTTCGCTGACAAGGTTCCCGGCTGCACTAAACACTCTTTCGGAGTACACACTGGAGGGGGGGCAACTCAGGTAAAATAGAGCCAGTTTGTACAGGGGCCTCCAAATTGCCTCTTTTTCCTGCCAGTACAGGTATGGACTGTCTGACATGCCTACTTGGATGCTGTCACCGATGTAATCCTCCACCATTCTGTCAATGGTGACAGTATCATATGCAGTGACAGTAGACATGTCAGAAATTGTTGCCAGGTCCTTCAGTCCGGACCAGATGTCCAAACTTGGTCCTGCCTGCCCCTGCATCACCGCCAGCGGGTTGCTTAGGATACCTAAGTTTTTTCCTGGCAGCCCCAGTTGCGGGAGAAAATGAAGAAGGAGCCGTTGACGTGTCACGTTCCGCTTCAGCTGACAGTGTGTTCACCAGCAGGTCTTTGCACCTCTGCAGGCTTGTGTCGGCCGGAAAGAGAGACACCACATAGGCTTTAAACCTAGGATCGAGCACGGTGGCCAAAATGTAGTGGTCTGATTTCAACAGATTGACCACCCTGGAATCCTGGCAAAGCGAATGAAGGGCTTCATCCACAAGTCCCACATGCCGAGCGGAATCGCTCCGTCTTAGCTCCTCCTTCACTTTCTCCAGCTGCTTCTGCAAAAGCCTGATGAGGGGAATGACCTGACTCAAGCTGGCAGTGTCTGAACTGACTTCACGTGTGGCAAGTTCGAAGGGCTGAAGAACCTTGCACAACACGGAAATCATTCTCCACTGCGCTTGAGTCAGGTGCATACCCCCTCCTTTGCCTATGTCATAGGTGGATGTATAGGCTTGTATGGCCTTTTGCTGCTCCTCCATCCTCTGAAGCATATAGAGGGTTGAGTTCCACCGCGTCACAACCTCTTGCTTCAGGTGATGGCGGGGCAGGTTCAAGAGTGTTTGCTGGCGCTCCAGTCTTCGGCACGCAGTCGCTGAATGGCGAAAGTGGCCAGAAATTTTTCGGGCCACCCAAAGCGTCTCCTGCACGCCCCTGTCGCTTTTCAGAAAATTCTGCACCACCAAGTTTATTGTGTGAGCAAAACATGGGACGTGCTGGAATTTGCCCAGATGTAATGCCCGCACAATATTGGTGGCGTTGTCAGATATCACAAATCCCCAGGAGAGTCTAAGTGGGGTAAGCCACTGGGCGATGATTTCCCTCAGTTTCTCTAAGAGGTTGTCGGCGGTGTGCCTCTTACTGAAACCGGTGATACACAGCGTAGCCTGCCTTGTAACGAGCTGGCGTTTCTGAGATGCTGCTACTGGTGACGCTGCTGCTGTTGCTGCGTAAGGTGATACATCTACCCAGTGGGCTGTCACAGTCATATAGTCCTTAGTCTGCCCTGTTCCACTTGTCCACATGTCCGTGGTTAAGTGGACATTGTGTACAACGGCATTTTTCAGGACACTGAGGACACTTTTTCTGACGTTTCTGTACAGTCTCGGTATCGCCTGCCTAGTGAAGTGGAATCTAGACGGGATTTGGAACCGGGGACACACTACCTCCATCAATTGTCTAAATCCCACTGCACTAATGGCGGATACCGGACGCACGTCTAACACCAACATAGCAGTCAAGGCCTCAGTTATACGTTTTGCTTCAGGATGACTGCTGTCGTACTTCATCCTCCTCGCTAAGGACTGTTGGAGGGTCAATTGTTTAGTAAAAGTAGTGGTGTTCCTACTTCCTCTCTGGGATGATGAACGACTCCCAGCAGCAGCAGCAACAGCAGCAGCGGCAGCAGTAGGCGTAGCAATGCAGGATCCTCCGGAGGAATCCCGGATAGGAGAGTCAGTCATGCCAGTGATATGGCCTGCAGGACTACTTCCGATCCTGACTAAGGAGGAAATTGACGAGGAGGGAGTTGACGGTGTGGTTTGCAGGCGCTTGGATACAACAGGACAACGGGATTTAGGTGTCCCTGGACTGCTTACGGTCTGAGCCAAAGTTTCTGAACTTGACAGTAACTTTTTATGAACGCGCTGCAGGTGCCGTATAAGGGAGGATGTTCCTAGGTGGTTGACGTCCCTACCCCTACTTATTTCACCTTTACATATGGTACATATGGCAAGACAGTTGTTGTCCGGATTTGGATAGAAATATTGCCAGACCAAAGAGGTGGAATGTTTGGTCTTCTGCCCAGGCATGACCGTGATGGGCTTTTTCATCCCACGGACAACAACTGTCTCCCCCGGAGCCTGATTTAAACAAACCATATCACCATCAGAATCCTCCTCGCCAACTTCCTCCTCAGCGCCAGCTACACCAGTATCCTCATCCTGTTGTACTTCAACAGTGACATCTTCAATTTGCATATCAGCAAGTGGACTGTGGGTGCTCCTTTCAGCACTTGCAGGGGGCGTGCAAATGGTGGAAAGAGCCACCTCTTCCCGTCCAGTGCTGGGAAGGTCAGGCATCGCAACCACCACCACACTTGGACTCTCCTTGGGGATTTGTGATATCTTCTTAGAACGCACAGTTCTTTGCTGTGCTTTTGCCAGCTTAACTCGTTTGATTTTTTTAGTGGGAGGAGGGCTTCCATCGTCATGTGAAGCTGAACCACTAGTCATGAACATACTAGTCATACTAGTATGACACACACTAGTCATAGGGAAAGACCTTAGCCGTTTCTTGCCACTCCGTGTCATAAATGGCATATTGGCAAGTTTACGTTTCTCTTCAGATGATTTAAATGTTTTTTTTAAGGTAATTTTCCTGAACTTTGTCATTTGGGATTGTATGTGGCTTCTACTATGACATTGGGCATCGGCCTTGGCAGACGACGTTGATGGCATGTTATCGTCTATGTCATGACTAGTGGGAGCAGCTTCAGCACTAGGAGGAAGTGGTTCTTGATCTTTCTCTATTTTATTTTTATCGGAGAAAGCTTGGTCCTCCATTTATGTTATATCGATTTGATATATACGTGCGGCTAAGGCGCACACAAACACAGAAAATATTTTTTTATTTTTGCTGGAGAGTAGTGCACTTTGTGGGTTACACCACCCTTTAAGAAATGAGCCAGACGGCCCTTTACTTATGGGACACAGACGCACGCTTGGCGCTGCTCCTTTTTTGATGCACGTGCGGCTACTGCGCACACAATTCACAAACACAGAAAATATTTTTTTATTTGGTTTGGAGTGTACTTTGGGGGTTACAGACCCTTTATCGGTCAAGCCAGCCGGCCCTTTACTTATGACACAGGCGCACGTTTGGCACTACTTTGTTGATGCACATGCGGCTACTGCGCACACAATTCACAAACACAGAAAATATTTTTTTATTTGGTTTGGAGTGTACTTTGGGGGTTACAGCACCCTTTAACGGTCAAGCCAGCCGGCCCTTTACTTATGACACAGGCGCACGCTTGGCACTACTTTGTTGATGCACGTGCGGCTACTGCGCACACAATTCACAAACACAGAAAATATTTTTTTTTTTGGTTTGGACTGGAGTGTACTTTGGGGGTTACAGCACCCTTTAACGGTCAAGCCAGCCGGCCCTTTACTTATGACACAGGCGCACGCTTGGCACTACTTTGTTGATGCACGTGCGGCTACTGCGCACACAATTCACAAACACAGAAAATAATTTTTTTTTTGGTTTGGACTGGAGTGTACTTTGGGAGTTACAGCACCCTTTAACGGTCAAGCCAGCCGGCCCTTTACTTATGACACAGGCGCACGCTTGGCACTACTTTGTTGATGCACGTGCGGCTACTGCGCACACAATTCACAAACACACAAAAAATATTATTTTTTTTAGCACTTGGGGGGAGCACCCCTGATGGACAGAGCACCCCCTGGACAACACTACAGCACCCCTTTAGGACTGGGACACTGCACAGGACTTTGGAGAACTGACTGCACAACACAGTCCAGCCAGCCCCTATGGACTTTGAAGTAGTGGACACAGCCCCTATTAACAACAGCAGCACAGCACAACACAGCCAGCCCCTATGGACTTTGAAGTAGTGGACAACAGCAGCACAGCGCAGCACAGCACAGCACAACACTACTCTGCACTACACTACACTACACTACACAGCCCAGCCAGCCCTAACTCCCACCCTCCCTCTTCACTGTCCACAGCCGAGTGAGAAAATGGCGCTGACGCGGGTACCTTATATAGGATCCAAAACCCGCGAGACTCGTAAGGCGGGATGATGACGTTTTGCCTCGATTTCAGATCCGAGTCAGGCGGGAAAAGTTGAGCCTGACTTGGATCTGCCTCGGATCGTGGGGGGCTCGGGGGGGTTCGGATTTCAGAAATCCTAAACCGCTCACCCCTAATATATATATATATATATATATATATATATATCTGTCATTCTCACTTGTAGCTTCCCCAGCATCTCCTGGCTGCCCCAGGAGTACCCCTATCTCTTCCCCATGAGACTATGGCCCTTTTTCAGGTGCTTATGTCCCTATTTAAAAATGGGGGTGGCGCCAATGCTCTCTGGCACAGGGCACCAAAAAGTCTTGTTATGTATGTGTGATATATATATATGTATATGTATATATATATATACTAGGGGTGTGCACCGGCCACTTTTCGTGTTTTGTGTTTTGGTTTTGGATCTGGATCTTTCTTCGTGTTTTGGATCTGGATTGGTTTTGCCAAAACCACCCTTCCGTGTTTTGGGTTCTGGGTTTTGTGTTTTGGATCTGTATTTTTTTTAAAAAAGCATAAAAACAGCTAAAATCACAGAATTTGTAGGTTTTTCTGCTCCTATGCTATTATTAACCTCAATAACCTTAATTTCCACTCATTTCCAGTCTATTCTGAATACCTCACACCTCACAATAGTGTTTTTATGTCCAAAAGGTTGCACCGAGGTAGCTGGATGACTATGCTAAGCGACACGAGTGGGCGGCACAAACACGTGACCCATCTAGGCATGAAACTGCAGTGGCAGACAGGATGGCATTGAAAAACTAGGCCCCAAACTGTACATAATGCAAAGAAAAAAAAGAGGTGCAAGATGGAATTGTCCTTGGGCCCTCCCACCCACCCTTATGTTGTATAAACAGGACATGCACACTTTAACAAACCAATCATTTCAGCGCCAGGGTCTGCCACACAACTGTGGCTGAAATGATTGGTTCGTTTGGGCCCCCACAAAACAAGCTGGCAATTTATCTGTCCCTGCACAAACTGGCTCTACGGAGGCAAGATGTCATCCTCATCCTCCACATCCACCGATTCCTCACCCTCTTCAGTGTGTACATCCTCATCCTCACAGAGTATTAATTCATCCCTGCAGGAACCACAGGTCCCTCTGTACGTTCTGGAGGCTGGTCTCCCTGGAAGAGTTGATAATTCATTTTATGAACATCATCTTCTCCACATTTTGTGGAAGCAACCTCCTACGCCTTTCGCTGACAAGGTTCCCGGCTGCACTAAACACTCTTTCGGAGTACACACTGGAGGGGGGGCAACTCAGGTAAAATAGAGCCAGTTTGTACAGGGACCTCCAAATTGCTTCTTTTTCCTGCCAGTACAGGTACGGACTGTCTGACATGCCTACTTGGATTCTGTCACTGATGTAATCCTTTAACAGACAGACGCACGCTTGTCGCTGCTGCTTTGAGGATTCAAGTGCGGCTACAGCCCACACAATTCACAAAGACAGAAAAAAAAAAAGAATATTTTTATTGTTTGTGGAGCACACTTTGAGGGTTACACCACCCTTTAACAGTCAGACGCACGCTTGTCGCTGCTGCTTTGAGGATGCAAGTGCGGCTACAGCCCACACAATTCACAAAGACAGAAAAAAGAAGAAGAATATTTTAATTGTTTGTGTAGCACACTTTGAGGGTGTCACCACCCTTTAACAGACAGACGCACGCTTGTCGCTGCTGCTTTAAGGATGCAGGTGCGGCTACAGCCCACACAATTCACAAAGACAGAAAAAAGAAGAATATTTTTATTGTTTGTGTAGCACACTTTGAGGGTGTCACCACCCTTTAACAGACAGACGCACGCTTGTCGCTGCTGCTTTGAGGATGCAAGTGCGGCTACATCGCACACAAGTCACAAACACATTAAAAAAATAGTTTTTTATTTTTTGGAGCACTTTGAGAGTTACACCACCCTTTAACAGACAGATGCACGCTTGTCGCTGCTGCTTTAAGGATGCAGGTGCGGCTACAGCCCACACATTTCACAAAGACCGAAAAAAAAAGAACAATATTTTAATTGTTTCTGTAGAACACTTTGAGGTGTCACCACCCTTTAACAGACAGACGCACGCTTGTCGCTGCTGCTTTAAGGATGCAGGTGCGGCTACAGCCCACACAATTCACAAAGACAGAAAAAAGAAGAATATTTTTATTGTTTGTGTAGCACACTTTGAGGGTGTCACCACCCTTTAACAGACAGACGCACGCTTGTCGCTGCTGCTTTGAGGATGCAAGTGCGGCTACATCGCACACAAGTCACAAAGACCGAAAAAAAAAGAACAATATTTTAATTGTTTCTGTAGAACACTTTGAGGTGTCACCACCCTTTAACAGACAGACGCACGCTTGTCGCTGCTGCTTTAAGGATGCAGGTGCGGCTACAGCCCACACATTTCACAAAGACCGAAAAAAAAAGAACAATATTTTAATTGTTTCTGTAGAACACTTTGAGGTGTCACCACCCTTTAACAGACAGACGCACGCTTGTCGCTGCTGCTTTAAGGATGCAGGTGCGGCTACAGCCCACACAATTCACATAGACAGAAAAAAGAAGAAGAATATTTTTATTGTTTGTGTAGCACACTGTGAGGGTGTCACCACCCTTTAACAGACAGATGCACGCTTGTCGCTGCTGCTTTAAGGATGCAGGTGCGGCTACAGCCCACACAATTCACAAAGACAGAAAAAAAAAGAACAATATTTTAATTGTTTGTGTAGCACACTTTGAGGGTTCACCACCCTTTAACAGACAGACGCACGCTTGTCGCTGCTGCTTTAAGGATGCAGGTGCGGCTACAGCCCACACAATTCACAAAGACAGAAAAAAGAAGAAGAATATTTTTATTGTTTGTGTAGCACACTTTGAGGGTGTCACCACCCTTTAACAGACAGACGCACGCTTGTCGCTGCTGCTTTGAGGATGCAGGTGGAATCTAGACGGGATTTGGAACCGAGGACACACTACCTCCATCAATTGTCTAAATCCCACTGCACTAATGTCGGATACCGGACGCACGTCTAACACCAACATAGCAGTCAAGGCCTCAGTTATACGTTTTGCTTCAGGATGACTGCTGTCGTACTTCATCCTCATCGCTAGGGACTGTTGGAGGGTCAATTGTTTAGTAAAAGTAGTGATGTTCCTACTTCCTCTCTGGGATGATGAACAACTCCCAGCAGCAGCAACAGCACTAGGAGGAAGTGGTTCTTGATCTTTCCCTATTTTATTTTTATCGGAGAAAGTTTGGTCCTCCATTTATGTTATATTGATATATATACGTGCGGCTAAAGCGCACACAAACACAGAAAATATTTTTTTATTTTTGCTGGAGAGTAGTGCACTTTGTGGGCTACACCACCCTTTAAGAAATGAGCCAGCCGGCTCTTTACTTATGGGACACAGGCGCACGCTTGGCGCTGCTCCTTTGTTGATGCACGTGCAGCCACAGTGCACACAAGTCACAAACACAGAAAATATATATTTTTTTGGTTTGGAGTGTACTTTGGGGGTTACAGAACCCTTTAACGGTCAAGCCAGCCGGCCCTTTACTTATGACACAGGCGCACGCTTGGCACTACTTTGTTGATGCACGTGCGGCTACTGCGCACACAATTCACAAACACAGAAAATAATTTTTTTTTTGGTTTGGACTGGAGTGTACTTTCGGGGGATACAGCACCCTTTAACGGTCTAGCCAGCCGGCCCTTTACTTATGACACAGGCGCACGCTTGGCACTACTTTGTTGATGCACGTGCGGCTACTGCGCACACAATTCACAAACACAGAAAATAATTTTTTTTTTGGTTTGGACTGGAGTGTACTTTCGGGGGTTACAGCACCCTTAACGGTCAAGCCAGCCGGCCCTTTACTTATGACACAGGCGCACGCTTGGCACTACTTTGTTGATGCACGTGCGGCTACTGCGCACACAATTCACAAACACAGAAAATAATTTTTTTTTTGGTTTGGACTGGAGTGTACTTTCGGGGGATACAGCACCCTTTAACGGTCTAGCCAGCCGGCCCTTTACTTATGACACAGGCGCACGCTTGGCACTACTTTGTTGATGCACGTGCGGCTACTGCGCACACAATTCACAAACACAGAAAATAATTTTTTTTTTGGTTTGGACTGGAGTGTACTTTCGGGGGTTACAGCACCCTTAACGGTCAAGCCAGCCGGCCCTTTACTTATGACTAGGGGTGTGCACCGGCCACTTTTCGTGTTTTGTGTTTTGGTTTTGGATCTGGATCTTTCTTCGTGTTTTGGATCTGGATTGGTTTTGCCAAAACCACCCTTCCGTGTTTTGGGTTCTGGGTTTTGTGTTTTGGATCTGTATTTTTTTTAAAAAAGCATAAAAACAGCTAAAATCACAGAATTTATAGGTTTTTCTGCTCCTATGCTATTATTAACCTCAATAACCTTAATTTCCACTCATTTCCAGTCTATTCTGAATACCTCACACCTCACAATAGTGTTTTTATGTCCAAAAGGTTGCACCGAGGTAGCTGGATGACTATGCTAAGCGACACGAGTGGGCGGCACAAACACGTGACCCATCTAGGCATGAAACTGCAGTGGCAGACAGGATGGCATTGAAGAACTAGGCCCCAAACTGTACATAATTCAAAGAAAAAAAAGAGGTGCAAGATGGAATTGTCCTTGGGCCCTCCCACCCACCCTTATGTTGTATAAACAGGACATGCACACTTTAACAAACCAATCATTTCAGCGCCAGGGTCTGCCACACAACTGTGGCTGAAATGATTGGTTCGTTTGGGCCCCCACAAAACAAGCTGGCAATTTATCTGTCCCTGCACAAACTGGCTCTACGGAGGCAAGATGTCATCCTCATCCTCCACATCCACCGATTCCTCACCCTCTTCAGTGTGTACATCCTCATCCTCACAGAGTATTAATTCATCCCTGCAGGAACCACAGGTCCCTCTGTACGTTCTGGAGGCTGGTCTCCCTGGAAGAGTTGATAATTCATTTTATGAACATCATCTTCTCCACATTTTGTGGAAGCAACCTCCTACGCCTTTCGCTGACAAGGTTCCCGGCTGCACTAAACACTCTTTCGGAGTACACACTGGAGGGGGGGCAACTCAGGTAAAATAGAGCCAGTTTGTACAGGGACCTCCAAATTGCTTCTTTTTCCTGCCAGTACAGGTACGGACTGTCTGACATGCCTACTTGGATTCTGTCACTGATGTAATCCTTTAACAGACAGACGCACGCTTGTCGCTGCTGCTTTGAGGATTCAAGTGCGGCTACAGCCCACACAATTCACAAAGACAGAAAAAAAAAAAGAATATTTTTATTGTTTGTGGAGCACACTTTGAGGGTTACACCACCCTTTAACAGTCAGACGCACGCTTGTCGCTGCTGCTTTGAGGATGCAAGTGCGGCTACAGCCCACACAATTCACAAAGACAGAAAAAAGAAGAAGAATATTTTAATTGTTTGTGTAGCACACTTTGAGGGTGTCACCACCCTTTAACAGACAGACGCACGCTTGTCGCTGCTGCTTTAAGGATGCAGGTGCGGCTACAGCCCACACAATTCACAAAGACAGAAAAAAGAAGAATATTTTTATTGTTTGTGTAGCACACTTTGAGGGTGTCACCACCCTTTAACAGACAGACGCACGCTTGTCGCTGCTGCTTTGAGGATGCAAGTGCGGCTACATCGCACACAAGTCACAAACACATTAAAAAAATAGTTTTTTATTTTTTGGAGCACTTTGAGAGTTACACCACCCTTTAACAGACAGATGCACGCTTGTCGCTGCTGCTTTAAGGATGCAGGTGCGGCTACAGCCCACACATTTCACAAAGACCGAAAAAAAAAGAACAATATTTTAATTGTTTCTGTAGAACACTTTGAGGTGTCACCACCCTTTAACAGACAGACGCACGCTTGTCGCTGCTGCTTTAAGGATGCAGGTGCGGCTACAGCCCACACAATTCACAAAGACAGAAAAAAGAAGAATATTTTTATTGTTTGTGTAGCACACTTTGAGGGTGTCACCACCCTTTAACAGACAGACGCACGCTTGTCGCTGCTGCTTTGAGGATGCAAGTGCGGCTACATCGCACACAAGTCACAAAGACCGAAAAAAAAAGAACAATATTTTAATTGTTTCTGTAGAACACTTTGAGGTGTCACCACCCTTTAACAGACAGACGCACGCTTGTCGCTGCTGCTTTAAGGATGCAGGTGCGGCTACAGCCCACACATTTCACAAAGACCGAAAAAAAAAGAACAATATTTTAATTGTTTCTGTAGAACACTTTGAGGTGTCACCACCCTTTAACAGACAGACGCACGCTTGTCGCTGCTGCTTTAAGGATGCAGGTGCGGCTACAGCCCACACAATTCACATAGACAGAAAAAAGAAGAAGAATATTTTTATTGTTTGTGTAGCACACTGTGAGGGTGTCACCACCCTTTAACAGACAGATGCACGCTTGTCGCTGCTGCTTTAAGGATGCAGGTGCGGCTACAGCCCACACAATTCACAAAGACAGAAAAAAAAAGAACAATATTTTAATTGTTTGTGTAGCACACTTTGAGGGTTCACCACCCTTTAACAGACAGACGCACGCTTGTCGCTGCTGCTTTAAGGATGCAGGTGCGGCTACAGCCCACACAATTCACAAAGACAGAAAAAAGAAGAAGAATATTTTTATTGTTTGTGTAGCACACTTTGAGGGTGTCACCACCCTTTAACAGACAGACGCACGCTTGTCGCTGCTGCTTTGAGGATGCAGGTGGAATCTAGACGGGATTTGGAACCGAGGACACACTACCTCCATCAATTGTCTAAATCCCACTGCACTAATGTCGGATACCGGACGCACGTCTAACACCAACATAGCAGTCAAGGCCTCAGTTATACGTTTTGCTTCAGGATGACTGCTGTCGTACTTCATCCTCATCGCTAGGGACTGTTGGAGGGTCAATTGTTTAGTAAAAGTAGTGATGTTCCTACTTCCTCTCTGGGATGATGAACAACTCCCAGCAGCAGCAACAGCACTAGGAGGAAGTGGTTCTTGATCTTTCCCTATTTTATTTTTATCGGAGAAAGTTTGGTCCTCCATTTATGTTATATTGATATATATACGTGCGGCTAAAGCGCACACAAACACAGAAAATATTTTTTTATTTTTGCTGGAGAGTAGTGCACTTTGTGGGTTACACCACCCTTTAAGAAATGAGCCAGCCGGCTCTTTACTTATGGGACACAGGCGCACGCTTGGCGCTGCTCCTTTGTTGATGCACGTGCAGCCACAGTGCACACAAGTCACAAACACAGAAAATATATATTTTTTTGGTTTGGAGTGTACTTTGGGGGTTACAGAACCCTTTAACGGTCAAGCCAGCCGGCCCTTTACTTATGACACAGGCGCACGCTTGGCACTACTTTGTTGATGCACGTGCGGCTACTGCGCACACAATTCACAAACACAGAAAATAATTTTTCTTTTGGTTTGGACTGGAGTGTACTTTCGGGGGATACAGCACCCTTTAACGGTCTAGCCAGCCGGCCCTTTACTTATGACACAGGCGCACGCTTGGCACTACTGTGTTGATGCACGTGCGGCTACTGCGCACACAATTCACAAACACAGAAAATAATTTTTTTTTGGTTTGGACTGGAGTGTACTTTCGGGGGTTACAGCACCCTTAACGGTCAAGCCAGCCAGCCCTTTACTTATGACACAGGCGCACGCTTGGCACTACTTTGTTGATGCACGTGCGGCTACTGCGCACACAATTCACAAACACAGAAAATAATTTTTTTTTTGGTTTGGACTGGAGTGTACTTTCGGGGGATACAGCACCCTTTAACGGTCTAGCCAGCCGGCCCTTTACTTATGACACAGGCGCACGCTTGGCACTACTTTGTTGATGCACGTGCGGCTACTGCGCACACAATTCACAAACACAGAAAATATTTTTTTTTTTGGTTTGGACTGGAGTGTACTTTCGGGGGTTACAGCACCCTTAACGGTCAAGCCAGCCGGCCCTTTACTTATGACTAGGGGTGTGCACCGGCCACTTTTCGTGTTTTGTGTTTTGGTTTTGGATCTGGATCTTTCTTCGTGTTTTGGATCTGGATTGGTTTTGCCAAAACCACCCTTCCGTGTTTTGGGTTCTGGGTTTTGTGTTTTGGATCTGTATTTTTTTTAAAAAAGCATAAAAACAGCTAAAATCACAGAATTTGTAGGTTTTTCTGCTCCTATGCTATTATTAACCTCAATAACCTTAATTTCCACTCATTTCCAGTCTATTCTGAATACCTCACACCTCACAATAGTGTTTTTATGTCCAAAAGGTTGCACCGAGGTAGCTGGATGACTATGCTAAGCGACACGAGTGGGCGGCACAAACACGTGACCCATCTAGGCATGAAACTGCAGTGGCAGACAGGATGGCATTGAAAAAGTAGGCCCCAAACTGTACATAATGCAAAGAAAAAAAAGAGGTGCAAGATGGAATTGTCCTTGGGCCCTCCCACCCACCCTTATGTTGTATAAACAGGACATGCACCCTTTAACAAACCAATCATTTCAGCGCCAGGGTCTGCCACACAACTGTGGCTGAAATGATTGGTTCGTTTGGGCCCCAACAAAACAAGCTGGCAATTTATCTGTCCCTGCACAAACTGGCTCTACGGAGGCAAGATGTCATCCTCATCCTCCACATCCACCGATTCCTCACCCTCTTCAGTGTGTACATCCTCATCCTCACAGAGTATTAATTCATCCCTGCAGGAACCACAGGTCCCTCTGTACGTTCTGGAGGCTGGTCTCCCTGGAAGAGTTGATAATTCATTTTATGAACATCATCTTCTCCACATTTTGTGGAAGCAACCTCCTACGCCTTTCGCTGACAAGGTTCCCGGCTGCACTAAACACTCTTTCGGAGTACACACTGGAGGGGGGGCAACTCAGGTAAAATAGAGCCAGTTTGTACAGGGACCTCCAAATTGCTTCTTTTTCCTGCCAGTACAGGTACGGACTGTCTGACATGCCTACTTGGATTCTGTCACTGATGTAATCCTTTAACAGACAGACGCACGCTTGTCGCTGCTGCTTTGAGGATTCAAGTGCGGCTACAGCCCACACAATTCACAAAGACAGAAAAAAAAAAAGAATATTTTTATTGTTTGTGGAGCACACTTTGAGGGTTACACCACCCTTTAACAGTCAGACGCACGCTTGTCGCTGCTGCTTTGAGGATGCAAGTGCGGCTACAGCCCACACATTTCACAAAGACAGAAAAAAGAAGAAGAATATTTTAATTGTTTGTGTAGCACACTTTGAGGGTGTCACCACCCTTTAACAGACAGACGCACGCTTGTCGCTGCTGCTTTAAGGATGCAGGTGCGGCTACAGCCCACACAATTCACAAAGACAGAAAAAAGAAGAATATTTTTATTGTTTGTGTAGCACACTTTGAGGGTGTCACCACCCTTTAACAGACAGACGCACGCTTGTCGCTGCTGCTTTGAGGATGCAAGTGCGGCTACATCGCACACAAGTCACAAACACATAAAAAAAATAGTTTTTTATTTTTTGGAGCACTTTGAGAGTTACACCACCCTTTAACAGACAGACGCACGCTTGTCGCTGCTGCTTTAAGGATGCAGGTGCGGCTACAGCCCACACATTTCACAAAGACCGAAAAAAAAAGAACAATATTTTAATTGTTTCTGTAGAACACTTTGAGGTGTCACCACCCTTTAACAGACAGACGCACGCTTGTCGCTGCTGCTTTAAGGATGCAGGTGCGGCTACAGCCCACACAATTCACAAAGACAGAAAAAAGAAGAATATTTTTATTGTTTGTGTAGCACACTTTGAGGGTGTCACCACCCTTTAACAGACAGACGCACGCTTGTCGCTGCTGCTTTGAGGATGCAAAGGCGGCTACATCGCACACAAGTCACAAACACATTAAAAAAATAGTTTTTTATTTTTTGGAGCACTTTGAGAGTTACACCACCCTTTAACAGACAGACGCACGCTTGTCGCTGCTGCTTTAAGGATGCAGGTGCGGCTACAGCCCACACATTTCACAAAGACCGAAAAAAAAAGAACAATATTTTAATTGTTTCTGTAGAACACTTTGAGGTGTCACCACCCTTTAACAGACAGACGCACGCTTGTCGCTGCTGCTTTAAGGATGCAGGTGCGGCTACAGCCCACACAATTCACATAGACAGAAAAAAAAAGAAGAATATTTTTATTGTTTGTGTAGCACACTGTGAGGGTGTCACCACCCTTTAACAGACAGATGCACGCTTGTCGCTGCTGCTTTAAGGATGCAGGTGCGGCTACAGCCCACACAATTCACAAAGACAGAAAAAAAAAAGAACAATATTTTAATTGTTTGTGTAGCACACTTTGAGGGTTCACCACCCTTTAACAGACAGACGCACGCTTGTCGCTGCTGCTTTAAGGATGCAGGTGCGGCTACAGCCCACACAATTCACAAAGACAGAAAAAAGAAGAAGAATATTTTTATTGTTTGTGTAGCACACTTCGAGGGTGTCACCACCCTTTAACAGACAGACGCACGCTTGTCGCTGCTGCTTTAAAGATGCAAGTGCGGCTACATCGCACACAAGTCACAAACACATTAAAAAAATCGTTTTTTTTTTTTTTGGAGCACTTTGAGAGTTACACCACCCTTTAACAGACAGACGCACGCTTGTCGCTGCTGCTTTAAGGATGCAGGTGCGGCTACAGCCCACACATTTCACAAAGACCGAAAAAAAAAGAACAATATTTTAATTGTTTGTGTAGCACACTGTGAGGGTGTCACCACCCTTTAACAGACAGACGCACGCTTGTCGCTGCTGCTTTAAGGATGCAGGTGCGGCTACAGCCCACACAATTCACAAAGACAGAAAAAAAAAGAACAATATTTTAATTGTTTGTGTAGCACACTTTGAGGGTGTCACCACCCTTTAACAGACAGACGCACGCTTGTCGCTGCTGCTTTGAGGATGCAGGTGGAATCTAGACGGGATTTGGAACCGAGGACACACTACCTCCATCAATTGTCTAAATCCCACTGCACTAATGTCGGATACCGGCCGCACGTCTAACACCAACATAGCAGTCAAGGCCTCAGTTATACGTTTTGCTTCAGGATGACTGCTGTCGTACTTCATCCTCATCGCTAGGGACTGTTGGAGGGTCAATTGTTTAGTAAAAGTAGTGATGTTCCTACTTCCTCTCTGGGATGATGAACAACTCCCAGCAGCAGCAACAGCACTAGGAGGAAGTGGTTCTTGATCTTTCCCTATTTTATTTTTATCGGAGAAAGTTTGGTCCTCCATTTATGTTATATTGATATATATACGTGCGGCTAAAGCGCACACAAACACAGAAAATATTTTTTTATTTTTGCTGGAGAGTAGTGCACTTTGTGGGTTACACCACCCTTTAAGAAATGAGCCAGCCGGCTCTTTACTTATGGGACACAGGCGCACGCTTGGCGCTGCTCCTTTGTTGATGCACGTGCAGCCACAGTGCACACAAGTCACAAACACAGAAAATATATATTTTTTTGGTTTGGAGTGTACTTTGGGGGTTACAGAACCCTTTAACGGTCAAGCCAGCCGGCCCTTTACTTATGACACAGGCGCACGCTTGGCACTACTTTGTTGATGCACGTGCGGCTACTGCGCACACAATTCACAAACACAGAAAATAATTTTTTTTTTGGTTTGGACTGGAGTGTACTTTCGGGGGATACAGCACCCTTTAACGGTCTAGCCAGCCGGCCCTTTACTTATGACACAGGCGCACGCTTGGCACTACTTTGTTGATGCACGTGCGGCTACTGCGCACACAATTCACAAACACAGAAAATTAATTTTTTTTTGGTTTGGACTGGAGTGTACTTTCGGGGGTTACAGCACCCTTAACGGTCAAGCCAGCCGGCCCTTTACTTATGACACAGGCGCACGCTTGGCACTACTTTGTTGATGCACGTGCGGCTACTGCGCACACAATTCACAAACACAGAAAATAATTTTTTTTTTGGTTTGGACTGGAGTGTACTTTCGGGGGATACAGCACCCTTTAACGGTCTAGCCAGCCGGCCCTTTACTTATGACACAGGCGCACGCTTGGCACTACTTTGTTGATGCACGTGCGGCTACTGCGCACACAATTCACAAACACAGAAAATAATTTTTTTTTTGGTTTGGACTGGAGTGTACTTTCGGGGGTTACAGCACCCTTAACGGTCAAGCCAGCCGGCCCTTTACTTATGACTAGGGGTGTGCACCGGCCACTTTTCGTGTTTTGTGTTTTGGTTTTGGATCTGGATCTTTCTTCGTGTTTTGGATCTGGATCGGTTTTGCCAAAACCACCCTTCCGTGTTTTGGGTTCTGGGTTTTGTGTTTTGGATCTGTATTTTTTTTAAAAAAAGCATAAAAACAGCTAAAATCACAGAATGTGTTGATTTTTCTGCTCCTATGCTATTATTAACCTCAAAAACCTTAATTTCCACTCATTTCCAGTCTATTCTGAACACCTCACACCTCACAATAGTGTTTTTATGTCCAAAAGGTTGCACCGAGGTAGATGGATGACTATGCTAAGCGACACGAGTGGGCGGCACAAACACGTGGCCCATCTAGGAGTGACACTGCAGTGGCAGACAGGATGGCAGTTTGAAAAACTAGGCCCCAAACAGTACATAATTCAAAGAAAAAAAAGAGGTGCAAGATGGAATTGTCCTTGGGCCCTCCCACCCACCCTTATGTTGTATAAACAGGACATGCACACTTTAACAAACCAATCATTTCAGCGCCAGGGTCTGCCACACAACTGTGGCTGAAATGATTGGTTCGTTTGGGCACCCACAAAACAAGCTGGCAATTAATCTGTCCCTGCACAAACTGGCTCTACGGAGGCAAGATGTCGTCCTCATCCTCATCCACCGATTCCTCACCGTCTTCAATGTTGTGTACATCCTCATCCTCACAGAGTATTAACTCGTCCCCGCTGGAATCCACCACCACAGGTCCCTCTGTACGTTCTGGAGGCTGGTCTCCCTGGAAGAGTTGATAATTCATTTTTATGAACATCAACTTCTCCACATTTTGTGGAAGCAACCTCCTACGCCTTTCGCTGACAAGGTTCCCGGCTGCACTAAACACTCTTTCGGAGTACACACTGGAGGGGGGGCAACTCAGGTAAAATAGAGCCAGTTTGTACAGGGGCCTCCAAATTGCCTCTTTTTCCTGCCAGTACAGGTACGGACTGTCTGACATGCCTACTTGGATGCTGTCACCGATGTAATCCTCCACCGTCCTGTCAATGGTGACAGTATCATATGCAGTGACAGTAGACATGTCAGAAATTGTTGCCAGGTCCTTCAGTCCGGACCAGATGTCCAAACTTGGTCCTGCCTGCCCTGCATCACCGCCAGCGGGTTGCTTAGGATACCTAAGTTTTTTCCTGGCAGCCCCAGTTGCGGGAGAAAATGAAGAAGGAGCTGTTGACGTGTCACGTTCCGCTTCAGCTGACAGTGTTTTCACCAGCAGGTCTTTGCACCTCTGCAGGCTTGTGTCGGCCGGAAAGAGAGACACCACATAGGCTTTAAACCTAGGATCGAGCACGGTGGCCAAAATGTAGTGGTCTGATTTCAACAGATTGACCACCCTGGAATCCTGGCAAAGCAAAAGAAGGGCTTCATCCACAAGTCCCACATGCCGAGTGGAATCGCTCTGTCTTAGCTCCTCCTTCACTTTCTCCAGCTGCTTCTGCAAAAGCCTGATGAGGGGAATGACCTGACTCAAGCTGGCAGTGTCTGAACTGACTTCACGTGTGGCAAGTTCAAAGGGCTGGAGAACCTTGCACAATACGGAAATCATTGTTCACTGTGCTTGAGTCAGATGCATACCCCCTCCTTTGCCTATGTCATAGGTGGATGTATAGGCTTGAATGGCCTTTTGCTGCTCCTCCATCCTCTGAAGCATATAGAGGGTTGAGTTCCACCGTGTCACAACCTCTTGCTTCAGATGATGGCGGGGCAGGTTCAAGAGTGTTTGCTTACGCTCCAGTCTTCGGCACACAGTCGCTGAATGGCGAAAGTGGGCAGAAATTTTTCGGGCCACCCAAAGCGTCTCCTGCACGTCCCTGTCGCTTTTCAGAAAATTCTGCACCACCAAGTTTATTGTGTGAGCAAAACATGGGATGTGCTGGAATTTGCCCAGATGTAATGCCCGCACAATATTGGTGGCGTTGTCAGATATCACAAATCCCCAGGAGAGTCTAAGTGGGGTAAGCCACTGGGCGATGATTTCCCTCAGTTTCTCTAAGAGGTTGTCGGCGGTGTGCCTCTTACTGAAACCGGTGATACACAGCGTAGCCTGCCTTGGAACGAGCTGGTGTTTCTGAGATGCTGCTACTGGTGACGCTGCTGCTGTTGCTGCGTAAGGTGATACATCTACCCAGTGGGCTGTCACAGTCATATAGTCCTTAGTCTGCCCTGTTCCACTTGTCCACATGTCCGTGGTTAAGTGGACATTGGGTACAACGGCATTTTTCAGGACACTGAGGACACTTTTGTTGACGTTTCTGTACAGTCTCGGTATCGCCTGCCTAGTGAAGTGGAATCTAGATGGGATTTGGAACCGGGGACACACTACCTCCATCAATTGTCTAAATCCCACTGCACTAATGGCGGCTACCGGACGCATGTCTAACACCAACATAGCAGTCAAGGCCTCAGTTATACGTTTTGCTTCAGGATGACTGCTGTCGTACTTAAAGGACTGTTGGAGGGTCAATTGTTTAGTAAAAGTAGTGGTGTTCCTACTTCCTCTCTGGGATGATGAACGACTCCCAGTAGCAGCAACAGCAGCAGCAGGAGGCGTAGCAATGCAGGATCCTCCAGAGGAATCCCGGATAGGAGAGTCAGTCATGCCAGTGACATGGCCTGCAGGACTACTTCCGATCCTGACTAAGGAGGAAATTGACGAGGAGGGAGTTGACGGTGTGGTTTGCAGGCGCTTGGATACAACAGGACAACGGGATTTAGGTGTCCCTGGACTGCTTACGGTCTTAGCCAAAGTTTCTGAACTTGACAGTAACTTATTATGAACGCGCTGCAGGTGCCGAATAAGGGAGGATGTTCCTAGGTGGTTAACGTCCCTACCCCTACTTATTCCACGTTTACATATGGTACATATGGCAAGACGGTTGTTGTCCGGATTTGGATAGAAATATTGCCAGACCAAAGAGGTGGAATGTTTGGCCTTCTGCCCAGGCATGACCGTGATGGGCTTTTTCATCCCACGGACAACAACTGTCTCCCCCAGAGCCTGATTTAAACAAACCACATCACCATCAGAATCCTCCTCGCCAACTTCCTCCTCAGCGCCAGCTACACCAGTATCCTCATCCTGTTGTACTTCAACAGTGACATCTTCAATTTGCATATCAGCAAGTGGACTGTGGGTGCTCCTTTCAGCACTTGCAGGGGGCGTGCAAATGGTGGAAAGAGCCACCTCTTCCCGTCCAGTGCTGGGAAGGTCAGGCATCGCAACCACCACCACACTTGGACTCTCCTTGGGGATTTGTGATATCTTCTTAGAACGCACAGTTCTTTGCTGTGCTTTTGCCAGCTTAACTCGTTTGATTTTTTTAGCGGGAGGAGGGCTTCCATCATCATGTGAAGCTGAACCACTAGTCATGAACATACTAGTCATACTAGTATGACACACACTAGTCATAGGGAAAGACCTTAGCCGTTTCTTGCCACTCCGTGTCATAAATGGCATATTGGCAAGTTTACGTTTCTCTTCAGATGATTTAAATGTTTTTTTTAAGGTAATTTTCCTGAACTTTGTCATTTGGGATTGTATGTGGCTTCTACTATGACATTGGGCATCGGCCTTGGCAGACGACGTTGATGGCATGTTATCGTCTATGTCATGACTAGTGGGAGCAGCTTCAGCACTAGGAGGAAGTGGTTCTTGATCTTTCTCTATTTTATTTTTATCGGAGAAAGCTTGGTCCTCCATTTATGTTATATCGATTTGATATATACGTGCGGCTAAGGCGCACACAAACACAGAAAATATTTTTTTATTTTTGCTGGAGAGTAGTGCACTTTGTGGGTTACACCACCCTTTAAGAAATGAGCCAGACGGCCCTTTACTTATGGGACACAGACGCACGCTTGGCGCTGCTCCTTTTTTGATGCACGTGCGGCTACTGCGCACACAATTCACAAACACAGAAAATATTTTTTTATTTGGTTTGGAGTGTACTTTGGGGGTTACAGACCCTTTATCGGTCAAGCCAGCCGGCCCTTTACTTATGACACAGGCGCACGTTTGGCACTACTTTGTTGATGCACATGCGGCTACTGCGCACACAATTCACAAACACAGAGAATATTTTTTTATTTGGTTTGGAGTGTACTTTGGGGGTTACAGCACCCTTTAACGGTCAAGCCAGCCGGCCCTTTACTTATCACACAGGCGCACGCTTGGCACTACTTTGTTGATGCACGTGCGGCTACTGCGCACACAATTCACAAACACAGAAAATATTTTTTTTTTTGGTTTGGACTGGAGTGTACTTTGGGGGTTACAGCACCCTTTAACGGTCGAGCCAGCCGGCCCTTTACTTATGACACAGGCGCACGCTTGGCACTACTTTGTTGATGCACGTGCGGCTACTGCGCACACAATTCACAAACACAGAAAATAATTTTTTTTTTGGTTTGGACTGGAGTGTACTTTGGGGGTTACAGCCCCCTTTAATGGTCAAGCCAGCCGGCCCTTTACTTATGACACAGGCGCACGCTTGGCACTACTTTGTTGATGCACGTGCGGCTACTGCGCACACAATTCACAAACACAGAAAATAATTTTTTTTTGGTTTGGACTGGAGTGTACTTTGGGAGTTACAGCACCCTTTAACGGTCAAGCCAGCCGGCCCTTTACTTATGACACAGGCGCACGCTTGGCACTACTTTGTTGATGCACGTGCGGCTACTGCGCACACAATTCACAAACACACAAAAAATATTATTTTTTTAGCACTTGGGGGGAGCACCCCTGATGGACAGAGCACCCCCTGGACAACACTACAGCACCCCTTTAGGACTGGGACACTGCACAGGACTTTGGAGAACTGACTGCACAACACAGTCCAGCCAGCCCCTATGGACTTTGAAGTAGTGGACACAGCCCCTATTAACAACAGCAGCACAGCACAACACAGCCAGCCCCTATGGACTTTGAAGTAGTGGACAACAGCAGCACAGCGCAGCACAGCACAGCACAGCACAACACTACTCTGCACTACACTACACTACACTACACTACACAGCCCAGCCAGCCCTAACTCCCAGCCTCCCTCTTCACTGTCCACAGCCGAGTGAGAAAATGGCGCTGACGCGGGTACCTTATATAGGATCCAAAACCCACGAGACTCGTAAGGCGGGATGATGACGTTTTGCCTCGATTTCAGATCCGAGTCAGGCGGGAAAAGTTGAGCCTGACTCGGATCTGCCTCGGATCGTGGGGGGCTCGGGGGGGTTCGGATTTCAGAAATCCTAAACCGCTCACCCCTAATATATATATATATATATATATATATATATATATATATATATATATATATCTGTCATTCTCATTTGTAGCTTCCCCAGCATCTCCTGGCTGCCCCAGGAGTACCCCTATCTCTTCCCCATGAGACTATGGCCCTTTTTCAGGTGCTTATGTCCCTATTTAAAAATGGGGGTGGCGCCAATGCTCTCTGGCACAGGGCACCAAAAAGTCTTGTTATGTATGTGTGATATATATATATGTATATGTATATATATATATACATACATACATACATACATACATACATACATATCACACACGGAGATAAAGTACCAGCCAATCAGCTCCTAACTGCCATGTCACAGGCTATGCTTGAAAAATGACGTTTAGTAGCTGGTTGGTTGGTACTCTATCTCCGTCCACTTTTTCTCCATCCACGGCTTAGTAAATAGGCCCCTATATATCCGTTAATTCTGGAACGCCACATCTTGTTTGTGATGTGATTGGCCAGTTGTTTATGAGTTGTCAGTGATGTGGTATCTGTGGTATAATTAATATGTTTATCCCTAGGGAGCGTAGTGTATTATAGAGTACCAAATATGTTTAAAAGATTTTATTTAAATATGAGTCAGTGCTGTCTGCGGGTTGAATCTGTTTGGGTAGGACAATGTCCAGTGTTTCAAACCCTTTGGACAAACTTAGGTTGTATGGGATAGATGTAGTATAGGATAATATGGTAAGGGTGTAGGTTACCCCTTTAGGGAGTATCATCCATACATATCTGGTCCTGTGGCCTTTGTTGTACGTCCCCCTCCTTGGCTACTATGCAGCCTCTGGGATCTACCTTCTACGGGAGGGATCCTCTTTGTGTCTTATGCAGCGCTCTGCAGTCTGGGTCCAATTCCACCTGTGGTTAAGGTGTACTGTTGTGTTGTGGTTAATGTGTACTGTTGTGTTGTGGTTAATGTGTACTGTTGTGTAGTGGTTAAGGTGTACTGTTGTGTTGTGGTTAAGGTGTACTGTTGTGTTGTGGTTAAGGTGTACTGTTGTGTAGTGGTTAAGGTGTACTGTTGTGTTGTGGTTAAGGTGTACTGTTGTGTTGTTGTTAATGTGTACTGTTGGGAAGTAGTTGTGACCAGCAGTCACAATATTGACAGAATGCCGGCTAGGCATTGATGATAGGTGTTGAAATACCGATGTCTATTATAATCCGACACCGGAATACAGGGCGACGCGTGTCTGAAAGAGGTAAGTTCGCGGCGCCCATTCTGTTAGCCATGAGAGGGTGAGGGTGGGGTTTAGGGCTGTTAGCGGGGTTAGCGTTTGTTTTTTTGGGGGGAGGTTAGGGTTCGGCACCCCTAGGGGGTAGGGTTAGGGTTAGGCACCCCCAGGCAGAGGTTAGGGTTAGGCATCCCCCCTGGAGGGTTAGGTTTAGGCAGCGGTAGGGGTGGGTTAGGGTTAGACACCCCTGGGGCGAGGTTAGGGTTAGGCACTAGGGTGGAGGTTAGCGTTAGGCCCACTAAGTGAAAGTTAGGGTTAGGGGGAGGGCAGGGAGATGTTAGCATACTTACCTGCCTCTGACAGAATTTTCACCCTGTCGGGCAGCCGCTGTTGGGATTTGAACCGGCATTTCAATCCCATTCCGTACTGTTGATGCTCCGGTACAGGGTATTGGAGGCAGTTGGTAAATGCAGGTATTTGACTGTAGATTCCGCCTTAGTATACCCTTGGATGTGCAGACTCAGGGGCCCATTTATCATGTACTATTTGCAGCATATTCATGTTTTTTCGGGTGCTAACCACAAATAATTAGTATGTCCCAGATGTATTGGAGATATCTGCTGCAGGCCCTCCATTTCCAACAGCAGTTCCTATGGAGAATGCGATGCTGTCGGATTCACCAAGCTCTGAAATGCAAAGATGGCGTTGTGTCCTGCTGTAGCCTATGGGCTGCAGATCACAAAAATTACCGGGAGAGGGGTTCAGTGGAAGCGGTACATGCGTGGCCTGTAAACCGCATCCCAGATAGAGTCCCGGCACTGGAGCGAAGAGACCACTGACGCAGTCACTTTGCTCCAAGCACATCGCAGAGACGGGCTCCATTCGGAAGGGCCTGTCCCTGCGGGTGCTCTGTATTTCATTGGCTCATATGATCGCATACTGCAATGCAATCGTGGGTGCTTATATCACGCCCAGATCGCATTGTGTATGTGATTATGGATAAATGGGTCCCTCAGTCTTGGATGCAGACCTCCTCCCTGATTCCAGGTCCAAGTGACTGTACTGCCATGTGTTCCACAAAGAAGTGGGTTCTCTACTGTCATATGTGGGAGCTCTGTTATTCCCTCCTTCTTGCTTCTTCTAGGAGAGTTGCATTCGCGGGGTGCTGCCTGGTCACTGCCGGTATGTGCTGTCAGCTTTTCTGTCATGCATGGAAGCTCAGGTGATCACCTGTAGGGAGCTACATTCATGCCTAGTCACTACCGATACTGTCAGCAGAGCCGTAACTAAATTTTTTGTTGCCCAGGGCCAGAAAGAGGATTGGTGCCCGCCGCCCCCCGCACCCCATGTTTTCAAAGAGGCGCTCATCCAAAAAAGGTGCATAACCACCTGTGGAAGGGGTATGACAAATCTGATTTGTCCCGTATATGATGATGAAGGGGTACCGATCCCTTTGATACACGATACTTCTGCAGATCGTAGTACTTAGATCTGTTAAGCTGCAATGCTGATTATTTTTTATAAAATGATATTGTGTCTCATATACAGTAGTTGGAATTTGCAGGCTTCCTTTTCTCCATGTGTAAGGTGTCTGATTGCCATGTGAGAGGTGATGGGTTCGAGTCCCGGGCATGACAGTATTTTGAAATGTGTGTGTTAAATAAAGAAGGATGTGACTGAATGTGCTTGGGGAGGTGGACAGATGGAGGAGGAGTCAACCAGGGAGGAGATAGGGGTGGCCAGGAGATGCCGGGGATATCAAAGAAGAGGAAGCTACAAGTGAGAATGATTATAAGCACAGGCCTTCCGAACAGCGACTGCAGTGCCCTGTGCCGTGGCACATGTCGCACCACTCTAGTTATGGCCCTGACTGTCAGCACTGTTTGCTGTCTGAGGGCTTGATTCAGGTTGGTTCACAATGCTGCGTTCGCACACGCAAAAATATGCTAATGAATGCATTCGCACTGCCGTCGCAACAAAAGATGCATACGCCCAGCAATACATAATGCCGCCCCCCCTTACCCTCTTCTCACATCTGTACTAATGTGCAAAATCATCGTTAACATCGGAGCTGCACGCACACTAATGGTTGACATGACCTGCCGCAGAAGTTGCTAAACTTCCTGCACGCTATGAGTACTCGTATGGGTTCGCTGTGAATAATTTAGGCACTCAAAATAGCAGGCATTCGCTATATAGCGAACAAACGTTTTTTGGCCGCACTGACTGGTTCACGCATGCGTATTACAAACCGTACGCATGCGCAGATGTGCGAACATCGCTCGGAACGAGCGAACGGCCGCTTACGAGCGGCTCTGAATGAGACCCTCTGTGATTTCAGCTCATATAGAAGTAATTGGATTTGTACCGTCATTCCATAACTGTGATATTTAGGCTAATTTATATAATATCTGTGAATTCGTATTACTCTAGACTTCATTACTTGTAAGTCAGCATCAGAGAACCATTTTCTGTATAGTCTTCAATTAAACGCCCTGAGTACAGCTGTTGTCCAAAATGCATAATAAACAACCATAAGACCTTAGTATTCTATAATATAAAAAAAGACAAGAAACAATTGTGGTGTAAAAAATTGGTCAGCGCTACTGTATTTAAATAAAATAGTTCTGGTGGTGGAAGAAAGGACGGCCAGGAGATTAGTGAAACCACTTGACTAATACAAGTTCACTTCGAACAAAGGAGCTCATTCAGACCCGGACGCTAAGCTGCGCTCTCAAGCAGCTAAAAGGGGCCGGGTATGCAAATGGCGCGATTGCACTGTCTGGTGGAAGGACGCCCTCTATGCCTTAGAGAGCCTTAGAGAGCGATGGCAGAGCGAATGCACACCAGTATAAAGACGCCCACCTATCTTTCTTAGTACACGTCATCTCCAGGAAGTGTATGATTAATCGGAACCATTGAGAGCCATCGGAGCTGCACGCAGCGCTTGAGGTAGACCCTACTCCGCTGCAAGCAGTGGGATCACTGCAGGCTAAAATACAACCAAGTGACGTGTACAATGACGCTGCCATGCTAATAATGCACACCCATAAAACTCAGTTTTAATGACCAGACACGCCTGCGTTCACACCACCACTCCCCCATTCCCAAGCACCTTCCCCTGTTACCACCCACAAACGGTGCTATCTGTCACTCAAAATAGCATCCAGTCTATGTACTATGAGCGCACGATTCCCAGACGCAGTGACTGGTTCGTGCATGCATACTTTGACACATATGCATGCGCAAACGTGCGATAATCGCCCATAGCGTGCATTTGCAGCTTAGCTAACGGGTCTGAATCAGGCCCAAAGGGCCTGATTTAGAGATGGACTCAATGGTGATTTTTACGCCGATAGAGCGATTGTTGCCTTTGCACATGCGTATAAGCAGCACTGCGTGTGCGCGGCCATCGCATTGCAGACGCACAGAAGAATCCATTGCAAAGTGAGCAACAGGCTGATAGCGTTTGAGGGTGGTCAGAAAAAGCAGGCGTCTGTACGTCTGAACACAGTTTCATGGGTGTGCATAAATTAGCCGCTGCGATTGCATACACAGCGTGAGAACCCTCTGCCTGTCAGGCGAGCTGCCGAGTTTGAGGCTGGTCAGACCTTCCTGCAAGGACAAGATGGCCGCTCGATGTGCGTTAATGTTACTGATATGTACGCAGATAAGAAGGCAGCGTTGGGCGTCCTTATGATCAGGGGATCTTTGGGTTATTAGCATGTTGTCTCTGCGTTCTGTATGAAATTGCAGCTGCAAACGCATTAGCTCCAATGTCTAAGTGGGACAATAACTTTAATAACAATGGAGGAGAAGATGCAACTGGTCCACTTTGTCGTGTAGGCCAATAAAATTACTTAATAACAGTAATTCATCCCAATAAAAGGTTCAAGTACCATAATGAAGATTGAAAAACTGTATCAGCCAATTAACACAATCCTTGAGGAAAGGAAAATGGTTACAAGTGTCTTGAAATCCCAGCATGATACAGAACGCAGAACTTATACTATAACAAACAGCCGGGTCCAGCTGTAGAGAGAATATAAGTGATCTCACCTCATCACCTTCTCATGTCCACTAGTTAGTGTTAGGGGCCCATTTATCAAAATGTATTTGAGGTAAAATCCCTGAAAACACCTATTTTTGGGGGTTTACTTCAAATACTAAGTATCCCCCGGATGTATGAAGGAGGGACCACAGCAGGTGATCCCTCCATTACCGCTGGCAGCCGCCTCTCCCGTAGGTTTCTATGGCGGATGCGATGCTGCCAAATGTACCAATATCCGGAATGCGATGCATTCCTGATATTGGCCCCCGCAGGTAACGACATCTGAACATGACATTACCCGCTGTAGCCTATGGGCTACACTGTGCACTATTAGCCAGCGGAGGGATCAGCCAGAACCCTCCATGGCTATGGCGGATGTGCAGTCCACCCCATCCAGTAGTGACCGCCCACTCTCTGGAGACATCGGAGGGACGGGCTCCTTTCAGAGTCCATGTCCCGGATGATGCATCCGGCCGAAGAGATCGCTTTTTTGCAAAGCATTCAGGGGCGTTACTGGCATGCCCTGATCCCTTTGCAAAAGCGATCGATGATAAATGGGCCCCTTAGTGTATTATGCATACTGTATAGCACAGGTATAAACAAATGACCACCAATGCGGTTTACTTCAGACACTGCCCTATGTCCTACACTTAGGGGGCTGGGCCCAAGAGTCCTCCGCTGCCTTCATTTGCCGCAGCTGTTACATGTGGCGTCACGTCTGCGGCACTGATATATCGGCTCCCAGAAGCACAATAGCAGATGGCAGCGGGGAGAGATTGTTGCTCAGGGCCAGTGTTAGCTGCCGAATCCTCCGCTGTTTTGACCGCTATATATGCAGCGTCTCGCATTTATTCCCCAAAAGGGGACTTCGTCAGAAGACATCCCCTTTTGGGGAAAAATCGTGTTAGGTAGATCACTATTGGATCGACCTGCACTGAAACACTGTATCAGCAGGCGGCCCCCTCTGCGATCCCGACAAGTAGCACTTCGAGATGATACGCCGCAAATAGCGGTCAAAAACCTCAGATAGGTACTGTGCATTCTGTGAAGCACACCCTGCACCCAAAGTATACTTACTTTGCTCCGGAATTTGGGTCCCTCCTCCTCTGCTGTGCCATCTGCCTAGCAACATCTTTGGGAAGATGGCGCTGGTACTGTGCCATAGCCTTTGACCTCTTGTGTGCATGCGCCATCTTGCCAAATATAACTGGGAAGATGATGCCGTGGAGGAGGAGGGGGGACCCCGCTTGCTGGGGCAAGTAAGATGCAGGGCTTTTGGGGGGCCCACTACACACTGGCACCCTCGGGTGTTAATATGTCCCTGGTGAATGAGTTCTACCCAGCTGCATCGGTAGCGGTGTGGGGCTGAGGTATTGTTATAAATTAATTATCAAAGGCTCTGATTTTATCAGCCCTTACGTATAATCCCTAGTCTCCATGGAGACCATCAATAATGGAGACGGCAGACAAATACAATTCATTAATTAAACATATTAAAAAAACAAACACGACTATGTTGTCCGTCATACTGTAACTCTATATAATAAAAAAAACTGTATGACAAATATATCCATAACAGGCACATTAATTAAAACTATTACAGTATATTTTATGTATAGGAGGGGACATTAGTAATTTCTGCTACATTTACATTTATGGATATGAGCTTTATTCCATCTGTTGTCTGGTAGGAAGTCATTTCTGCTATTTGTCTTCTGACATTTTACCCTTGCATTTTTATTGCATTTGGGTACATGGCCCATCATTGAGGAGATACACTGGAAAGATAGCATCCTAAGAGGACTCCTGAGAGAAACCTTGATGAGCAAAGTACAAAAATTAGTTGCATAAGCTTCTAACCTAGAAGGACAAGTGTCTCTGGGGGTGATGTACTAATCCCTGGAGAGAGATAAAGTACTAGCCAATCAGATCCTAACTGCCATGTTACAGGCTGTGTTTGAAAAATTACAGTTAGGAACTGATTGGTTGGTACTTTATCTCTCTCCACTTTATCTCTCCCCAAGGATTAGTACATCTACCCCTCATTCTGGGTCTGTTATCTTTATTTCTTGTCTGGTGTGGTTTTCCGATTTATCTGGTGTCAAAGTCAAATAATTGGATATGATCGCTTGCAATTATTATCTGATGATCTAATCGTCTGTGGTCTGACAATGTGTTACCACGACGCTACTTTGTGTCGGCGCAATCCAATGCACACAAATGCGATTCTACAACACACATATACTGACGCACACATATATATATATATACATATATATATATATACACAGATGCTCGTATGTGTATTCATATACGTACACATAGACGCTCGTACGCGTATTCACATACACACATACGCACATTTGCTATTTCAATACACAGACACACATATGCGAACGCATATGTATAAAATGGTTCCCACACACTATAGTTAATAACCAGAGTTATTAAAGGTATTATATGTTAATAATTATGATGTAATATGTACTTAAATAAGATCTAAGGTTTAGAATACTGTGGACATGTCATGTTTGGTATCATACTAAATCCCTGTTTGTTTGCAGACATCCGTTTCTATCGGCAAGGAAATCGCATCATGCGTCCGCTAGTTATGGATAATAGGGAGTTATTACCTAGAATGTTATTACTTATGTGCAGTGTTGTAGTCAGTTTTAACCAGTTGTTCGGCGGGAAGCTACATAGAGAGACTGTTGGAAGAATGAGCCATACCCCTGATGACACCGTATGAACTGACCAATGACCAGATTATCCAGAAGCAAGAACCAATGGAAACCTGTCAACTAGTCCCTTTGTTAACTCTGAACTTTGTAAGGTATATAGGCTGTGTCCCGATCCCAGTGTAGACACATCTTCTTGCGACCGCAGACTTCTGGATTGATGACTGTATACTGGGACCAGTGCGCACGCGTATGTATCGGCTGTACTTATTGCTTTTTACTCTAATTGTTAAATCTTTCATCGTGTTACTTTTTCTTTACATAAATAACTTTTTGTGCTTTGGAACCACACGATTGGACTAGAAAGCAATTGTTTCTTAAGCGACTTGCAGCGCTAAATAGCGACTAGCGACTAGGAGGAATCAATACTGGTGACACATGAAGAAACCTTTTCTTAGTGGAAAAATAAAGGAAATTTGGTGTCAGCATATACTGTATACTCATAAGGACTTCTCCCAATTTGTACTTTGTCTGTGAGACTGTTCTAACAATGGGGTCACTTGACTTTCTCCTTCTCCCTTGGCACACCAAGGGGTACATTTACTAAAGTGAGAGTTTTTAGAAGTGGAGATGTTGTCCATAGCAACCAACCAGATTTTAGCTATTATCTTCTAGAATCTGCTAGTTAAATGTTAAGTAGAATCTGATTGGTTGCTATGGGCAACATTTCCATTTCTAAAAACTCTCACTTTAGTAAATATACCCCCATGGGTGATCTATATCTGACAGAATTACGCTATGAGGTACTGTTTTCTGGTTTACTACATGCTTTGTAACCACCACTGTTAAGTGATATCACATGGAGATTACAAGATCTCTCTGATGCTGGGACTATATACACGCACCTATTCTTGTGTATAATTATTGTCTATATGGGACTATTAGAGAATTGTGAAGTGTCTCTTGTCTACACAATAGGCTGCCGTATAGACAGGAACCTGTGATTCTTTCCATATTTATATTCTCTGGGAAACTAATAGATATTTTACCTTGACATATAAAGGACAAAATATTTGAATTTGCATGCTTTATTGTGGTACACAGACCCAGAGTTGTAAGGACATTATTACACTATAAATTCCATTAGCTGAGATTTTGTTTTAAGTCTGCTCTCATATTCACTCTGTTATCATGTAGACAGGAAAACTGCGCCATTGACTTTACATTTAAAGATTTCTCCTTTCAGTGAGAGAAGCCATAGGAATCCGGCATCATAGGTTACGTGCCTGATACTGAAAGAAAAATCCATTTTTATCCACGATGTTCCGATAGGATTCTCAGTAGTGACCCCCTCCCTGGAATAGAGAGGGAAGGATGATTGAGTATAGGACATTGACATAATTATTGTAATAATAAGATACTGTAATTGTAATAGATGAAATCTGATTGGAAGTCACCTGTCATCTACGTACTGTACACTGGTGGTGGCAGACATTTTATGAACTGGAGCAATAGTCACGAGAATGCTATTTACCACTGCCATCTCTGTGCTCTTACATAAGCTGAGCCAGTAAGCACAGTAATCATGAGAATTCAACCTGCCAGTTCACTAGATACCAGTGTCCTCTCTAAGGGGGAGATGTATCAAGGCTAGGGGGTTAATGCAATAGCCTGCGACTTGTAGGCATCAGCAAGTCCAGACGATGTTTTAAACCAGCAATTATTTAAAGTCTTTTTTTTTAAATATATTTTTTACAGTTGGTCTACAAGTTCCAATGGCCCTTGAAAGTCCGCTTTGGGGTTGGTTTTACATTAGAGCAGGGGGACCCCACGCTGTGTGTCTCCCTGCTATAGTTCAGTGGCTGGCTGGTTCAGTCTGGTGCTGGTTACTGGAGAAATAGGGGGATACCAATCTGGTTTTCCCACTTATTTTCCAGTACCAGACTGGGGTCAGAGGTCCTGTACTGGAATTCAGAAGCGATTTTGTTGTGATTTTGTACAATTTTTAGTAAATCCATGATTTCTATTGTGGTCTATGTAAAGCATACAGGGCCTGATTCAGACCCGGGCGCTAAGCTGCGAACGCACACTATGGCCGATAATCGCACATTTGCACGTGTGTGCGGCAACATGCGCATGCGAGAGTCACTCATTGCGGTCAGGAATTGAGCGCTCGTAGTACAGACTGGACGCTACTTTGAGTGACAGCGCCATTTGTGGGTGGTAACAGGGGAAGGTGCTTGTGAATAGGGGAGTGGATGTGCGAACGCAGGCGTGTCTGGGCATCTAAATGGCATTTTAGGGGTGTGCATAATTAGCAAGGAAGCGTCATTGGACACGTCACTTGGTTGTACTTGAGCCGCCAGCAGTGATAGCAGTGCTGGTGGTGGGGTAGGGTCTACCTCAAGTGCTGCGTGCTGCTCCGATGGCTCTCGATGTTACGATTAATCATACACTTCCTGGAGATGACGTGTGCTAAGAATGAAAAGTGGGCGGCTTTATACTCCGGCGTGCGTTCGCTCTACCGTCGCTCTCTAAGACATAGAGGGCTTCCTTCCACCAGACAGTGCGATCACGGCATCTGCATACCCGGCCTCTTTTAGCTGCGTGAGATCGCAGCTGAGCTTCCGGGTCTGAATGAGCTCCAGAGTACAATGTTTTGACTGATGGTCTAATGCCATCTAAATTTTTTTTGTACCTGCAATTTCAGTGTGAGTTTGGCTTTAATTATGCCGGCCATACACTATACAATTATCGGGGTGATCTACACCGATATCAACTGATCCCCCCGATAAATGCACTGTGTGTGCAGGCGACCAAGGGTAAAATATCGATCGGTCGGACATGCCGGCCTGTCCAGCATGCCTGTCCGATGCGATATTTTGTATGTTAAATGTCGGCTGCATCGGGCAGTGAATGCCCAGCCGCGGCCGACAGACAGACATTTTTCCTGTTCCTTCACAGGGAAGGAACAGGGAAATGTCTCCTCCCCAGGGGCGGATGGCAGATATCGGGGGGACAATACACTGAGTTATCTCACAATGGGCGGGATGCACTAAATGGAAAATGCAATAAGAAAAACCTGTTTTCGGGGTTTTACCGCATTTTCCATATCCACTATTGGGTGTCCGCCATGGCTCCGATGCGGAGGGTAATGCCAGCTTTTGTTGGTGTTACCCTATAGAAGCCTATGCAGGAGTGTTTCTAGAGAGGAGGGGGCCGTGTGCAGTCTCCGACATGGGCCCCCTCCTCTCTGTCCGGCGGCCGGCAGCGCACTGAGCTGTGTGCGGCCAGCGCCAGAGTTATAGACTCTGGGCACTAGAGTGCGCCCAGAGTCTATAGAGTATGTGCAGGTCACCGGGAAAATGGCTGCGGCGGCCATTTTCCCTGTACTGCACATGCGCAAATGACGGTAAAATGGCCGCGGCGGCCATTTCCCAGTCGCCTTTACAGTGCCGGACCCCTCGCAGACGTGGGACTCCGGAGAGGTAAGTAATACTATGGGTGCAGGGTGTGCGGCATACTTGCCTACCCTCCCGATTTGGTCTGGAGCCTCCCGAAAATCGGGTGCCACTCCCGACCTCCCGGGAAGGCAGGCAATCCTCCCAGCCTCGGCGATGTGTCCGCACCCCCCGCGCTTTTAATTACACACCCCGGCAGCAGGGGGGCCGGTGACGCGATTCGCGCTGAATCGCGTCATCGTGGCTCCGCCCCTGGCTGCACAATGCCATTAATCACGGCATTGTGAAGAGGGGGCGGAGCCACGATGACACGATCGCGCTGTCATGCCCATGCTCCGCCCCCAATTCAGCGTCATGTGCTTGACCCCACCCCCTTTGGCCCCGTCACGCCCCCACCCCAGTAAGCCCGACAGCTCCCTCCCGGAAGGAGGGAGCTAAATGTTGGCAAGCATGGTGTGCGGCTCTGGGCCCCCCTGGACACAGAGGCCCGTGTTCCCCGCACACCTTGCACCCATTATAGATACGCCCCTGGGCCTCTACCGCATCACGCTGCTATGAGGGATCAGATCCCTCGCAGAATGCCCCACAGCCGCCACATCATATGTGATCAGTACGGATGTGATGTCAGGCGGTATGTACAGCATTATGTTAGTGCATATGTGATCGTTAAGAATGCGATGTCTGGCGGTATGTACAGCATTATGTTAGTGCATATGTGATCAGTAATAATGCGATGTCTGGCGGTATGTACAGCATTAGGTTAATGCATATGTGATCAGTATGGATGCGATGTCTGGTGGTATGTACAGCATTATGTTAGTGCATATGTGATCAGTAATAATGCGATGTCTGGCGGTATGTAGTGCATATGTGATCAGTACGGATGCGATGTCTGGCGGTATGTACAGCATTATGTTAGTGCATATGTGATCAGTAATAATGCGATGTCTGGCGGTATGTACAGCATTATGTTAGTGCATATGTGATCAGTACGGATGCGATGTCTGGCGATATGTACAGCATTAGGTTAGTGCATCCCACCCATTGTCGGCCTGACAGGCATTGTATCTGGCAGTGTATGCCCAGCATAAGTCTCTGACTTGCAAGATTGGGGGATATTGCAGAAAAACAAAAAGATCAAAATCGACCTTTAGTAAATTTACCCCCTAAAGTCTGTATACTGAGCACAGTCCTAAACGCAGTCTTGATGCTGTACCAGTCACACATGGGGCCGTGAATACAGAAGTGGGGGTAGCCACTGTAGGGGACGTGACTATGCCCTGATCTATACAGTATATTGCTACTGTGCACACCGGGCATACTCGCAGCATCACAGGGGGGCATGGTTACGCCTCCCCTGCACTTCTGGGCCTTACATAGTCCTGGGCATAGGTCATTTGGACACTCTCCCCTCCTTTTGGCAACCCTGGTTACTCCATCTGCTGGAATAGAAAGATGCTACATCTGTATCACTATGATCCTGAAAAGCTTAATAAAATGTATTGTAGTTAAATAATGTCATTTACTTTACAAAGTGACCCCAGTGCTATACCTGTAGAACACATCGCCATTGGAGTCCACGCCATACACTGAACCATCAGTACCGACTTCCACCATGACTAGACTCCCTGGTATCAGCCGCCATTCAGTTCCCTGGCAGGCTGTGGGTTTCACATGGTAGCGGTAATATATATCGCTGTAGCGGTTCGCTCCCCAACAGCCACGGAGCCCACAGCTGTAATATTTCAGACTCCCATCTATTCTTGTGTATGATGGTTTTGAAGGTGTGGAAACTGTTTGTCCCTCATTCAGGCAAAAAATTTCATCATTCATATTCACACCAGAAATGAACTTGTTGCCTCCAGCATCCACCTGTTTCAGAAGACCTGTAGTGAGAGAGTGGACATGGATTAGTGTAAAGGTGCCTACACACTTGGCGATATTCTCATGATCCGACATTGTGTCCGATTTCCCCTGGAACTCTCCCCGGCAGTCGTGGGCACGATTTGGTGTTAAAAACTGTCCAATGTGACAAATGATCTATTCTGCCTCCTAATATGCCAGTGCATTGTGTCTGAGATTGTCAGATCTGCCCTACAGCACGGCAGATCCAAAGATGTGATGTACGACCTGCGAGGACGCGCATCGTCATCGTGAGTGGACACACAATTTTGGCGTATTTTACACGATTTGTCGCCACGATGCATCGGAATCAGGCAAATTGTGTAAAATATCGCTAAGTGTATAGGCAGTAGGCACCTTAACATGCTTACACAGAGGTGATCATTTGTGTACTTCATTGGTCTTACAGACCTAGCAAAGGTCTTTACTGTGTATAACTATAGTATGCTTTAATGGGTTCCTATATGTTCTGCTCATATTGATTTGTATCATATTGAAACATTACAAAGCACAATGTAAAATAATAACTACAGATTAAATAGATTTAGATTATTTTAAAATGTCATTAATTTATGTCAAACAAGGCAGGTCTAAAGTTCCAAACCTCATGATGGTTGTTGTAGCTGTATATCCGGCTTCATCTCGCCCTTGTGGTGAACTGTCAGAGATACAGTATGTAAGCTACGAGTGGGGAACCAAAATTTATTGTCATATATGCAGTCATTGGTAACTGCCATTTTGGGGTATAAAGCTATCCGCAACTGATACTTAGGGTCTCAGAACACTGGCATGCTTACATGTAGGCAGTTCTAGGGGTGGGCAAGCATGGCTATCGCCCGGGGAGCTGCAGCTTGAGCCCGTGGCCGCAGTCACCCTGCTGGCGCCCCTACAACCGCCACTGATACTATCCTTGTCCGCCCTTGCCCGCCAAGGCCACAGCCGCCATTACCCTCACGGAACTGGCCTGGCATCAGCATCAGACTGTAACACCCTGTACAGCCTTCAATAAGACACTATGGGCCATATTCAATTTGAGGTGAAAAGTCCGACCCCTATACATTCCTTTATGATCACTGGGTACTACCCTATGACATTATAACCAGAGAGTTATGATTATTGCCAAACAACAGGGCACCATTTAGAGGATGTAAGCTGGATAATGGCTACTGTGGATTATGCAACTACAGGAGCCATTACAATGTGTGATGTGTTCATGTATGTCTGTATGTATATATGTTTAAGTATCTGGACATGCACATCACATTTTATATATATCTATAATATCTATATGTGCAATCATGTTTATCTGATTAACATCATTGTGAAGGAATCTACAACTAAGCATTTAGTCCCATATTTATTTATCCCCGATTATGAACTGCCAGTGAAGAGGGAACATCGAGAACAGATGAGATTAAGGACCGCCCACTTTGGCTTACATCATATCAATATGGGAACACTGGGCCTATAAAACCACAAAGAGTTAACCTATCAGCACCTCCTTGACAAAGGCGGAAACGTGTTTGAGACCCCACACCACACGTATGACAGAGGAGTTAACCCACAACCTTATGCACCATCAACCGCTGCTACCAACTCCCGTGGCTCGGTGATTACGCGGCCCCGACCACACACCACATCGAGACGGAAGTAAGCGAGAGAAGACAGCATCAGGGAGGACCGGTTATCTGGAAGTTACAGAGGAAGGAAAGTGTCCTCAAGGAGGGGGTCAATGGTGTGCAGCTCGTTAAGAGCCCACGCAGTTACATCCCCTCCACAAATGGCAGCCATTTTGTTTATTCGTGACATAAGATTCGACATCATCCAGTGACTATCACAGGTTCATCCTGTGTTAGTTTTTCTTGTCTGATTTGGGCAGTCTTTCATTCACCACTCATCTACTGTGTGACCCGCTGTGGTCAGTGTGTTACACATCAAGAATAACACTATTATCTTACTACATTAGGTCAATTTTGTATGTATCTGATTTTCTTAGCATACAGCACCTTTAGTTGGACGCTTCATCAAGTCTTATACCCAGTGTGTCTTTGTAATTTTACTATTTGTTATTTAGTAAACATTTATTATTGTATTTACACCTAGTATTCATTCTTAATAGCACGTCCACACAGTGTGAACAGTGGAAAACATATTGCCTCATTGCATTAACCAATACTATTAAAAAGGGTGTAGCGCTCCGACCGCATCCTTTATTACTGGAATTTATATTTAGGAGAAGGGACTGCTCCAGTATCGGAGGAGCTCCCCATAACACAATCAGCGCATTTCTGTAGCGCATGGTCGCACTCTATATTATAAAAGCATATTTTTAAGTCCCGAGAGTAATTTTTTAAAATTCTTCAAAAATGCACCTGCCGCTACCAGCCGCATTCTAGAAAACACCTGCTGCATACTTGGAATCCCACCAGGGAATCGATTTCACTAGTTTAGAAGCCTGTCCCCCAATATTTTTTTTTTCCGCCCCAAAATAAAAGTAAATTTTTTGGGGTGTCCAGAGGACCTTTTTTAATTCTTTTTTTAAAACAGATTACTAAAAGGGCTGCACGCTATTTTTTTTTTATTCTGCACCCCAAAACCCCAATTCTGCACTTTTTTTTGCCACCTAAACAGTGGTGAAAATGTATCCCCATTTTTTTTCAAAGACTTTTCGCACCTGGGGATAAGTGAACCAGGCGAAAATGACGACATCAGTTGTAAATTATCGGCGTTAATGGACTTTTCGCCTGTAATTGAATATGGCCCAATGCCGGTGAAGCTTAGCATCTGGGGTGGGTGTGGGGCTGCCTGATGATTCCTCAGTGGTCCGAGGAGTCATCATAAAACAACCCCATCTCCAACTCAGTGCTCAGCCTCTCTAGGTACCGGCCAGCAGCAGCAGCAGCTACCGGCCGGTGAGTAGTAATAATTTCTATGAAAATAAAAGTTAAGTGCAGTACAGTGAGGGGAGCCGCGGCTGCAGGAGGGGGTGGGGTTATTTTAGTTGTAATACCTGGAGGAGGGGAATGGGAACACAAGGGAAAAGAGGAATCCTGTGAGGGATGTGGATAGGGGAAGGGGAGAAAGCCCAGTGTTGCTGTAGCTAGGGCAAGGGGAGCATTGTGTGGGTTGTGGATGGGGGAAGGGGAGCCCTGTGTAGCTGAAGCTAGGGGAAGGGAAGTCCTGTGTGGGATGTGGGTGGGGGAAGGGGAGCCCTCTGTTCATGTAGGTAGGGGAAAGGAAGCCCTGTGTTGGTTGTGGATGGGGTAAAGAGAGCACTGTGTGTGATGTAGAAAGGGGAGCCTTGTGTGGGACATAGACAGGGAAAGAGGAGTGCAGTGTTTGGGATGTGAATGGGAGAAGGGGAGCACTGAGTGTGGGATATGGATGGGAGAAGGGAAGCGCATTATGTGGAATGTGGATGGGAGAAGTGGTGTGGGATGTGGATAGGGGATGGGGAGCGCAGTGTGGGATGTGGCTGGGGGAAGGGGAGCACAGTGTGTGGGATGTGGATGGGGGAAGGGGAGCACAGTGTGTGGGATGTGGATAGGGGAAGGGGAGCACAGTGTGTGGGATGTGGATAGGGGAAGGGGAGCACAGTGTGTGGGATGTGGATAGGGGAAGGGGAGCACAGTGTGTGGGATGTGGATAGGGGAAGGGGAGTGCAGTGTGGGATGTGGATAGGGAAAGGGGAGCGCAGTGTGTGGGATGTGGATAGGGGAAGGAGAGCACAGTGTGTGGGATGTGGATAGGGGAAGGAGAGCACAGTGTGTGGGATGTGGATAGCGGAAGGGGAGCACAGTGTGTGGGATGTGGATAGGGGAAGGGGAGCACAGTGTGTAGGATGTGGATAGGGAAAGGAGAGCACTGTGTGTGGAATGTGGATAGGAGAAGGGGAGCACAGTGTGGGATGTGGATAGGGGAAGGGGAGTGCAGTGTGTGGGAAGTGGATAGGGGAAGGGGAGCGCAGTGTGTGGGATGTGGAAAGGGGAGTGCAGTGTATTGGATGTGGTAAGGGAAGGGGAGCACAGTGTGTGGGATGTGGATTAGGAAGGGGAGCCCTGTGTGTGGGATGTGGATACGAGAACGGGAGCGCAGTGTGTGGGATGTGGATAGGGGAAGGGGAGTGCAGTGTGTGGGATGTGGATAGGAGAAGGGGAGTGCAGTGTGTGGGATGTGGATAGGGGAATGGGAGCGCAGTGCGGGATGTGGATAGGGGAAGGGGAGCGCAGTGTGTGGGATGTGGATGGGGAAGTGGAGCACAGTGTGTGGGATGTGTGTGGGAGAAGGGGAGCACAGTGTGTGGGATGTGGATAGGGGAAGGGGAGAGCAGTGTGTGGGATGTGGATAGGGGAAGAGGAGCGCAGTGGGATATGGATAGGGGAAGGGGAGCGCAGTGTGTGGGATATGGATGGGAGAAGGGGAGCACAGTGTGTGGGATGTGGATAGGGGAAGGGGAGTGCAGTCTGTGGGATATGGATGGGAGAAGGGGAGCACAGTGTGGGAGGTGGATAGAGGAAGGGGAGCACAGTGTGTGGGATGTGGATAGGGGAAGGGGAGCACAGTCTGGGATATGGAAGGGAGAAGGGGAGTGCAGTGTGGGATGTGGATAGAGGAAGGGGAGCACAGTGTGTGGGATGAGGATAGGAGAAGGGGAGCGCAATGTGTGGGATGTGGATAGGAGAAGGGTAGCGATGTGTGGGATGTGGATAGGGGAAGGGGAGCACAGTGTGTGCGATGTGGGTGGGAGAAGCGGTGTAGGATGTGGCTGGGGGAAGGGGAGTGCAGTGTGGGATGTGGAAAGGGGAGTGCAGTGTATTGGATGTGGTAAGGGAGGGGAGCACAGTGTGTGGGATGTGGATAGGGGAAGGGGAGCACAGAGTGGGATGTGGATAGGGAAATGGGAGTGCAGTGTATGGGATGTGGATTAGGAAAGGTAGCACTGTGTGTGGGATGTGGATAGGAGAAGGGGAGCGCAGTGTGTGGGATGTGGATAGGGGAAGGGGAGTGCAGTGTGTGGGATGTGGATAGGGGAAGGGGAGCGCAGTGTGGGATGTGGATAGGTGAAGGGGAGCACAGTGTGTGGGATGTGGATAGGGAAAGGGGAGCACAGTGTGTGGGATGTGGATAGGGGAAAGGGAGCGCAGTGTGTGGGATGTGGATGGGAGAAGGGGAGCGCAGTGTGTGGGATGTGGATAGGGGAAAGGTAGTGCAGTGTGTGGGATGTGGGTGGGAGAAGGGGAGCGCAGTGTGTGGGATGTGGATAGGGGAAAGGGAGTGCAGTGTGTGGGATGTGGGTGGGAGAAGGGGAGCGCAGTGTGTGGGATGTGGATAGGGGAAGGTGAGCACAGTGTGGGATGTGGATAGGGGAAGGGGAGCACAGTGTGTGGGATATGGATAGGTGTAGGGGAGCACCGTGTGGGATGTGGGTGGGAGATGGGGAGTGCAGTGTGGGATGTGGATAGGTGAAGGGGAGCACAGTGTGTGGGATGTGGATAGGTGAAGGGGAGCACAGTGTGGGTTGTGGATAGGGGAAGGGGAGCACAGTGTGTGGGATGTGGATAGGGGAAGGGGAGCTCAGTGTGTAGGATGTGGATAGGGGAAGGGGAGCGCAGTATTTGGGATGTGGATAGGGGAAGAGGAGCACAGTGTGTGGGATGTGAATAGGAGAAGGGGAGCTCATTGTGTGGGATGTGGATAGGGGAAGGGGAGCGCAGTGTGTGGGATGTGGATAGGGGAAGGGGAGTGCAGTGTGTGGGATGTGGATAGGGGAAGGGGAGCGCAGTGTGGGATGTGGATAGGTGAAGGGGAGCACAGTGTGTGGGATGTGGATAGGGAAAGGGGAGCACAGTGTGTGGGATGTGGATAGGGGAAAGGGAGCGCAGTGTGTGGGATGTGGATGGGAGAAGGGGAGCGCAGTGTGTGGGATGTGGATAGGGGAAAGGGAGTGCAGTGTGTGGGATGTGGGTGGGAGAAGGGAGCGCAGTGTGTGGGATGTGGATAGGGGAAGGTGAGCACAGTGTGGGATGTGGATAGGGGAAGGGGAGCACAGTGTGTGGGATATGGATAGGTGTAGGGGAGCACCGTGTGGGATGTGGGTGGGAGATGGGGAGTGCAGTGTGGGATGTGGATAGGTGAAGGGGAGCACAGTGTGTGGGATGTGGATAGGTGAAGGGGAGCACAGTGTGGGTTGTGGATAGGGGAAGGGGAGCACAGTGTGTGGGATGTGGATAGGGGAAGGGGAGCTCAGTGTGTAGGATGTGGATAGGGGAAGGGGAGCGCAGTATTTGGGATGTGGATAGGGGAAGAGGAGCACAGTGTGTGGGATGTGAATAGGAGAAGGGGAGCTCATTGTGTGGGATGTGGATAGGGGAAGGGGAGCGCAGTGTGTGGGATGTGGATAGGGGAAGGGGAGTGCAGTGTGTGGGATGTGGATAGGGGAAGGGGAGCGCAGTGTGGGATGTGGATAGGTGAAGGGGAGCACAGTGTGTGGGATGTGGATAGGGAAAGGGGAGCACAGTGTGTGGGATGTGGATAGGGGAAAGGGAGCGCAGTGTGTGGGATGTGGATGGGAGAAGGGGAGCGCAGTGTGTGGGATGTGGATAGGGGAAAGGGAGTGCAGTGTGTGGGATGTGGGTGGGAGAAGGGGAGCGCAGTGTGTGGGATGTGGATAGGGGAAGGTGAGCACAGTGTGGGATGTGGATAGTGGAAGGGGAGCACAGTGTGTGGGATATGGATAGGTGTAGGGGAGCACCATGTGGGATGTGGGTGGGAGATGGGGAGCACAGTGTGTGGGATGTGGATAGGTGAAGGGGAGCACAGTGTGGGTTGTGGATAGGGGAAGGGGAGCACAGTGTGTGGGATGTGGATAGGGGAAGGGGAGCTCAGTGTGTAGGATGTGGATAGGGGAAGGGGAGCGCAGTATTTGGGATGTGGATAGGGGAAGAGGAACACAGTGTGTGGGATGTGAATAGGAGAAGGGGAGCTCATTGTGTGGGATGTGGATAGGGGAAGGGGAGCGCAGTGTTTGGGATGTGGATAGGGGAAGAGGAGCACAGTGTGTGGGATGTGGATAGGAGAAGAGGAGCACAGTGTGTGGGATGTGAAAAGGGAAGAAGAGCGCAGTATGTAGGATGTGGAAAGGAGAAGGGTAGCGAAATGTGGGATATGGATAGGGGAAAGGGAGCGCAGTGTGTGGGATATGGATGGGAGAAGGGGAGCACAGTGTGAGGGATCTGGATAGGGGAAGGGGAGCGCAGTCTGTGGGATATGGATCGGAGAAGGGGAGCGCAGTGTGTGGGATGTGGATAGGGGAATGGGAGCGCAGTGTGGGATGTGGATAGGGGAAGGGGAGCACAGTGTGTGGGATGTGGATAGGGGAAGGGGAGCACAGTGTGTGGTATGTGGTTAGGGGAAGAGGAGCACAGTGTGTGGGATGTCGATAGGGGATTGGGAGCACTGTGTGGGATGTGGATAGGGGAAGAGGAGCGTTGTCTGTGGGATATGGATTGGAGAAGGGGAGCGCATTGTGTGGGATGTGGATAGGGGAATGGGAGCGCAGTGTGGGATGTGGATAGGGGAAGTGTGTGGGATGTGGATAGGGGAAGGGGAGCGCAGTGTGTGGGATGTGGATAGGGGAAGAGGAGCACAGTGTGTGGGTTGTGGATAGGAGAAGGGGAGCGCAGTGTGTGGGATGTGGATAGGGGAAGAGGAGCGCAGCTTGTGGGATGTGGATAGGAGAAGGGTAGTGAAGTGTGGGATATGGATAGGGGAAAGGGAGCGCAGTGTGTGGGATATGGATGGGAGAAGGGGAGCACAGTGTGTGGGATGTGGATAGGGGAAGGGGAGCGCAGTCTGTGGGATATGGATGGGAGAAGGGGAGCACAGTGTGGGATGTGGATAGAGGAAGGGGAGCACAGTGTGTGGGATCTGAATAGGGGAAAGGGAGTGCAGTGTGTGGGATGTGGATATGGGAAGGGGAGCACAGTGTGTGGGATGTGGATAGAGGATTGGGAGCACTGTGTGTGGGATGTGGATAGGGGAAGAGGAGCGTTGTCTGTGCGATATGGATGAGAGAAGGGGAGCGCAGTGTGTGGGATATGGATAGGGGAATGGGAGCGCAGTGTGGGATGTGGATAGGGGAAGGGGAGCACAGTGTGTGGGATGTGGATAGGGGAAGGGGAGCACAGTGTGTGGGATGTGAATAGGGGAAGGGGAGCACAGTGTGTGGGATGTGGATAGGGGAAGGGGAGCACAGTGTGTGGGATGTGGAGATGGGAAGAGGAGCGTTGTCTTTGGGATATGGATGGGAGAAGGGGAGCGCAGTGTGTGAGATGTGGATAGGGGAATGGGAGCGCAGTGTAGGATTTGGATAGGGTAAGTGTGTGGGATGAGGATAGGGGAAGGGGAGCGCAGTGTGTGGGATGTGGATAGGGGAAGAGATCCACAAGGTCTAGAACCAGCCCTGTGTGGGAACCAAGATGAAAATAAGATAGGCACCACTATATTAGGGCATCATCTGGGATTTGAGACCAGGGACTGCACACATGTATGATCCAGACGTGAATTAACGGCCGCGGGTCCTTCACCCTTTCCTTCATACAGTATATCTTCCCCTGAAAGCTATCTGCTAGCAACAAGTATATGGAGAGGAGGGGGGGGGGAGGGCGGGGGGTTAGTGCTGCTCGTCAAACAGTGGAGTCTTTTACTGGGTGCATTGTGCAACTTCTGCTGGAGGCCATCTGTAAAACCCTAACCACAGGTTAGATTTAGGATAGGTGTAGTGATCTGGGTTTCTTTACAGAGAGGTAAGGAGGTAAGTATAATAAATTAGAGTATAGTCAGATTAATAATGTAACATTTTACTTGGACATAACAGAATGCTAACAAGTCACAATAACAAAGTAAGATCCTCTTTTACAATTTTATTTTACAGGAACTCTGCATCACCTTAATGGATGAATCTCTTCAATACTCTATGGATTTTAAAAGGTTAGTATAACACAAACTTTCTAAACAACCATTTTATATCACTTATGTATTAACATTACAAACAAGTTTCTAAACATTCACTAACATGGAAACAGGTATCCATAAGTAAACAATCTCTTTTTTGATCAACCCCAAACCCCAGTCTTTCTGGCCAGAAAACTATCAGTCTATAGCTGAATATAGCGCTATTCTCCCTGTTGGTGTACACAATGTTGCCCGGGATAACTGCCTGTTGTAAATATCTGTCTTTATATTAGTCTTATGGAGCATACACACGGTCAGATTTTTCTTCAGATCTGAACGATAACGATTTAAAAATTCGTTCAATCGTTCATATCTGAAGGAAAATCTGACATATCTGTCAGATCTGTCAGATGAATGATTTGAACGATGCGCATTCCCGATGGTCAGATAACGATATCTGACATCTGATGTGTTTGCAGTCAATTAATTTTAATGCAGTCAAAAATCGTTCAAATCGTTCAAATCTTTGGTAAAATAGTTCAAATCGTTCAATCGTTCATCTGACAGATCTGACAAATCTGACCGTGTGTATGCTCCATTACAGTGAAATTATACTGGTGTTTCAGAGAGCCTCCAATAGATACTAATGTTGCAGATTTGAGTAGTAGTGAGGAGAGTTTGTAACAAATATTTGCTACATCGGCTACTTTAGTAATATTCGTGGAAAGTCTCTTCAATTACTGCATTTTAGTCCTGGGCTCCTCAGTTTATTCTACAATCTCCCAACCTGGCTCTGAGAACTTAAGACTTCTTAGGGGTATCTGAATAGGACATAAAGGATTGACTTTTATCTTCCTGCGCTAAATCCCTTGGTAGGAAAGATTACTCCCTGTGCTAAGTCCAGCAGTATCTGCAAGGTTGTGTTGCGTTGCAGTGGCTACTTACAGGGGTGTATCTAGTGATCCAAGCGCCCCTGGCAATGTAATGGACTGGTGCCCCCCACCCCCCCTATGCAGTGCCCCCAATAGTAATCCCCCAGTAGCAATCCCCCCTATGCTGCATTGCCCCATTAATAGCCCCCCTATACAGTGCCCCCAGTAGTAGTCCCCCCATACAGTGCCCCCCAGTAGTAGTCCCCTGTAGTAGTCCCCCCCTATACAGTGCCCCCAGTAGTGGCCACCCCCATAAATTGGCCCCAGTAGTGGCCACTCCTATACAGTGCCCCCCAGTAGCGGGCACCCCCCCATAAAGTGCCCCCAGTAGCAGCCACCCCCTATTTCAGTGCCTCCCCCTGTAGTGCCAGGCTTACACACACACAAACACACACAAAGAACAAAAAAAAATCAACTTACCTGATCCCCGCTCCTGACGCGACCGCAGCTGTCCGCTCTGAGTCCCGGCCACTCTTCTCCTGGATGTGAGAGACGTCATGACGCATGACGTCTCTCCCATCACATGCTGTGGGGGGAGCCAGAACATGGAGCTCATTAGTGAGCTCCAGCCGGCTCCCTCCGCGGACGACGCAGCAGCTAATGAGAGTCTGTCTGACTCTCATTAGCTGGCTGCTATTACAAACACACAGCCGCCGCTGATGGCTGTCTATTTGTAAACTGTGTAGGGCTGACCGCTCTCACTGCAGTCTACCCTACACTTGTGGGGCCGGGGGACTTGTCCACCCCTTGGCTACTGGTGGCACTGCTGGGCGGTGCCCCCCCTTTGGTCGGCGCCCCTGGCGAGTGCCATCCTGGCCAATGGGTAGATACGCCCCTGGCTACTTAATTGGGCTGGCTGCTTGTGAGTGGTATTGGGCGTTGGAAGTGGAGAAGTAGCGGTGAATGTAGACTCTTACCCCATCTGGCACTTTCAATCGCCTTCTCTTATTACAGGATCTTGCACGGCTCCGGCTGTCACTGGCCTACTTCCAGGCTCCGCCCAGGCCGTGCCTTATCCGGACTAGTCTCCCACCTCCTCTGACAGATGGAAACCGGAGAACCAAGATGTTGCCGCAGTGCTACGCGCTGCTATGGTAGGCTGTATTTCCCCTTCGCACTAGGGACCTGGAAGTGACGTGAGTGAGGATGGAAGTGCAGTTCCTGCCCATGACAGCCAGCTACAGAAGTACTGTGTCCCCACTTGTCCCCACTTGTTGTCCCCTCGCGGGCTCGCTGCGCTCACCACGCTTCGGGCAAGGTGGCTCGCTACGCTCACCCCATGATTATATTCCCCCTCTATGACCACTTGGATGGCAGGGAATGACGCTGGACACTGGCTGATGATGTCAGGGTCCTCTCGGTGAAGGGGATTTAGACATTACCGCACTTGCTATCTCACCGGACCGACGTCACTGCTCACTGCTGTCTGCCGCTCGGCCTCTGGATCTTTTTGGGCTGAATAGGTAACTCCAGCAAATGGGGTCCTGCTTGGTCTCCGTTAGCTCTGGAACTGCTCAATAATCACACGTACGGGTCCTTATCTAGCCTTCCTTTTCACACACGGGTCACTTCAACTTTGCCCCGTTACGAACGTCTTACTCCCCTTTAATTCATGAGGCCAACATCACAAGTCTTTTCTTCCCTCCCTCCTACTAGTGTCTAGTAGTTCAGTCTTGACCTCATCTCCCTCATGCTATTTATAGGCATTCCCCCATCGACTGAGCCATGCTCCTAGTTAACAGGGGGGGTTTCTGTCAAACCCCAAGAAGAAACTATACTGTTCTCTTCCAATGCTACATCTAATACATTACATGCTATATAATTCACTGACCCCTGGGTATCACACATCTTTCCTGTGATATTTTATAAGAAGATGGAGCATTTGCAGAAGATGTGCCAGTGCCTTTGTGATTACCTGTGCTGGTGCCGTTTATCGAATATACCACCCAAAAGATGGCCACCAGCAGCAGATAAAGGGAGAAATCACTGATTGGAACACTGGGGCATATTGTACTCATTACAGTTACTATATTGCAGTGGTTCTCAAACTCGGTCCTCAGGACCCCACACAGATCATGTTTTCCTTGCCAACCAGCAGGTGCACAGGTGTACTTATTACTCACTGACACATTTATAAAAAGGTGCACAGGTGGAGCTAATATCACTTGGGATTCTGTGAGGAGGCCTGGAAAACATGCAGGGCCGTAACTAGGAAGGCACATTCCCTGGGCACCGGTTTTGAGGAGGTACCAAGGAGATGGTAGGAAACATGGCCAGACTGGCCATCTGTCATCTGCTTCTTCCTGAGCCCCGTTCTATGTCTCCGCCCCCTGCCTTCCTCCCAAGCCCCGTCCACTGCCTGCCTCCCCACTCCATTTATTCAGTCTGTCCAAACATTTGGCATTCCACTAGAGTACTACCTTCCTCCCAATCACTGTCATCTGTCCCCATCCTCTGCCTTCTCCTGGAGCCCCACTCACTGCCTTCCTCCAGGATCCTGTCCTCTGCCTTCCTTCTCAGCTCCATCCTATGTCCCCACCAACTGCCTTCCTCCTGAATACAACCTGCCTTCTCTCTGTCCCTGCTCCCTGCCTTCCTTGTGTTCCCACAATGTGCGTTTCACCAAGCCCTGCCCCCTGCATTCCACACAGATTACTGTTGAGTAAGTGGGGCAAGTAACCGGCAGCAGCAGAGGAAGGACATTGCTGTGTCTGGCAGCAGCAGGTAATGAGGTCACTTTCCTCACTGTTACTGTGCTGTTGGGGGAACCTTAAGGTCACCTTACTGTGCTGCTGGGGAAGACCCTGATGTCACCTTACTGTGCTATAGTGGGCAACCCTGATGTCACCTTATTATGCTGCCGGGGGGGACCATGGTCTAACCTTAGTGGGGGGAGGCACCAAGTTACTGCCTTGCCCTGGGTGACCGAAATCCTAGTTTCGGCCCTGCTGTTTGGGGTCCCGAGGACAGAGTTTGAGAACCTGTGCTCTATTGGCATTATCTTGATGTTTAGAGGAGATATTCTGTGTTGGGATTGTTTCAAGAAAGAATGGCTACTATGTATTTTACATATTGTTTATATAGTTTACCGCAGAGTGGGTAAAGCCAAATTTGAAGAGCACTGTGGCTCCATCCCTGTCTAATGCAGAGTCACGCCACCTCACCTCCCAATAATGCCACGCCACCTCACCTCCCAACTAAAACTGTGTATACATGCAGCGATTTTAATGCACAATGCAAACGATAATGATATCGTCCATATCGTTATTGTTCAAATTGTTCATTTTTTGACACCTTCCAACATACCAATGACCAGTGATGCGTGGGCACGTATGGACGATAGTGATATAGTCCATCAGCCGTGCAAGCTGGCTAACCTGCTCGATATCGAGCAGGTTACTATAAGGACCCACAATCGTTGATCACAGGTCGCTATGGTCACTGGGGAGTTGGTGGTGTGCTGGATGATCGATATCAATAGTCCAGCACACCTGGGAGGGTGCAGGACGATCAGTCAGTGATATCGTTATCGCTGACTGATCGTCACGTGTGTACAAGCCATCAGCATCAAACTCCGGGTTCTTCTGGAGGAAACATTAAAAAGTTGGCAAGTATCTACCTCATTCAGCACTTCAAAGAAGGTCAGTGTACATGTAGGTATCATGTCATCTAAGCCAATGGTTCTCAACTGCAACCCTCAACTACCCCCAACAGGTCATGTTTTGAATATTCTGTGGAAGCAGGTGGGATAATTATTGACCCAGCAAAATAGATTAGCTCACCTGTGCATGATTACAGTAATCCACAAAACATGACATGTTGGCGGTACTTAAGGACTAGAACCCCTGCTCCAAAGGCACGATCCTGCGATCGGTATGGAAAAGCTGACCGGGGGACTTCGATGTTCCGCGATCCGTCACAGGATCGGTGAAATTCTACATGTTAAATTTCACCGATCTTCCAATCACGATAATTTTTGGGTTGTGATCGGCAAATCTGTGAAATCCAACATGTTGGATTTCACCGATGCGCCGACCCGGCATATCTGGATCACCGCATCACGGCGATCCATCGTTGATGTGTGGGGGCCTTTATTACTTTCTTTTATTGCTATAGCAATAAAAAGTAGCATTGAGTAATGATGTGATAAGGTGAATGCAAAAATAAAGTTTAATAAATTACTAAGTAACTCTAGTGGAAAAAAACATGTAGACTACATTTACACATATATGTTTATCATGACTCCCCTACAGTAATTATATCAAGGTGTTACTAAGTGCTCATAGCTGGTATCGCTGTAAGCATTTGAAGTTGCAGGTTAATATAAAGGAGGACTCATGTATTGCTGTGGGGAATTACAATGAAAAAACCTTAGGGTATGTAGTGGTGTAGTCTACCACCACTTCTAACTTTTATATGAGGGCTCTATAGAAATAACTAAACAGTACCCCACTGTTGGGAGGGGAATTAGAGGGGATGGGAGATAATATCCGAGTACTGTCACCTACCATGCCAGACAGATAGGACAAAACCTGGACTTACTACTGCAACAAGCCCAAAATCATGAGCTGTGATCAGGGCCGGATTGGCCAGCTCGAGGAGGGTGGAAATGCCCCTGCTGCCGGATACATGATATTAGCTCAGGGGGAGGGGAGCGATGGCGGCAGTGATGGGGGCGTGCGGTGAGGCCAGGCCCCCGTGACTCGTGACACACCCCCTTGAAACTTAACCATGCCCCCTTCACGAGCACCCGCGACTAAGGCCCGCGCACAGGGCGGACTGCCAGGGCTGATCTACAGCCCTAGTCCATCCCTGGCTGTGATCCTACCAAGGGTCTTGTCCTAAATGCCACATGAAATAGAGTCAGTATCTGTTTCCTTAATGGAGTGGGGACCACAGGTGCTGAAATATCTCCCCTGTTTGTTTATACTTGACCCCCAGGTAACATATGTCATTTTGGCTGGATATGGCTACCTGGGCTCACTTCCTCACTGGTTTTAGACAAAATGACATTAGCATCCCAATTGTAAAGCACAACAGAAAATGCTGGCGCCATATAAGTAAATGTTAGTAAATAAAAAAATTAGCATCAATTTCACTTGTTAGTGTGGGGTATTAGTCACATCAGGAATGGTCAGCACTAAGGCCCAGATTTATCAACTAGTGATATTCTTATTACCACTTATTACTAATCTTAAATGGTGCTCCAACCAATCGGCTCCTGTCATTTTTCAAACATATGACAGTTAGCTCGTTGATAAATCTGGACCTTAGGGGTCTATTTACTAAGGCTTGGATGGAGATAAAGTGAACAGAGATAAAGTACCAGCCAATAAGCTCCTGTCATGTCACTCCATCCACTTTATCTCCATCTAAGGCTTAGTAAATAGACCCCTTAGTCCTGATAGAAAGGTTTGTCCGGGACAAAGCTGAGGTTAGTGAAGGTAGAATCATCAGGGATGAGGCCGATAAATAGGCAAACAAAACACCTACTGAAACACCAGTAAATTGCAGTAATTGTAAAATAATTTGCAGGTTTAACTGTTGTCTGTAGCTGGTACAGCAGCAGATACTCTCAATTTAATTTTCAGTGTTGACAGTGCACTGCCACCTATCGTCTGTAGCTGGTATTGCGGAAAAACCTCACAGGAAGTTCAGTCATTGTGATCCCTGTTCCCCTGTCTCAGAGTTTGAGAGTCTTTGGGGTAATTTAACTAAGAATCGTGTTGTTCCAAGATTGCAATCTCGGGTGATATCACTTTTTCGCCTTTCGCAAATTTACTATTAAAATTGGGTGTTTTTTTCATTTATTGGGGGTGAAATCGGGCGTGTTAATACCACAAATTCTGCTATTTTTTTAACTAGAAATGAATACACCATTGACTCAAATCGGAAGTACTTTTCATTCACTTCAGCCTAATTCGGGAATTTACCATTAATCATTTTGCTCTATTCGGATGTTTTTGCAGCCAAATCGGGGACTAAATAGAGGTTGCAAATGCACCACCTCCCGAGCTGCGAGTTTCCATCAAACAAACACAGATCAGTGTGATTTGTGTATGTTTAATAATGGAAAATATGTTTTAATGGTTAATTTAAAAAAAAAAAGTTGATGTAGGGTCCTACCCCAAAGGCAGTCCCGGACTGCTCAGCCAGTCCTAGTTCCTAAATTTATGGGAAAAAAACATGTAGGGTTCCCCCGTAGTTTAGGAACCTGCACCTGGCTGCAGGGCCAGTCCTGGTTTTAAATATAGGGGGAAAAAGATGCATAAGGTTCCCCCTATATTTAAAACCAGCATCGGTCCCAAGCTGACTGGTGTGTAATGCCACAGCCAGGAGACCCTATCACCAGGTCTACAGAGAAAGCTCCCCCCACCCCCTCAAGAAGGGGTCCCCCCTCTTCCGAAACCCCAGGCTTTGGCTGAAGCCCGTGGCTCTTCCCCACATTCCTGGGCTATGGGTACAGGGGTAACAATGTAGGGAATATTTCAATACTATCGTAATTTACAGTGGAACTACAGGTGCCAGCATGCCTGCCCTTTGGCACTTGTGGAACTACAAATGCCAGCAGGCGGCCAGCACCCGTACCCCCACTGTAAACACCCGTACCCCCACTGTAAAAAAATAGTTCAAAAATCACAGTACACACACTCCGTATACAGTATAACTTTAATACTTCCCCCTATCCCACTCACACATACTTACCTGCTGCCAGATGTTCACGTTAGGGATGAGCAGGTTCGGATTTATGGAATCTGAACCCCTCGAGCCCCCCGATCCGAGTCGGGTCCGAGTCAGGCTCGAATTTTCCCGCCTGACTCGGATCTGACATCGAGGCAAAACGTCATTATCCCGCTGTCGGATCTCACGGGTTTTGGATTCGATAAAAGGTCCCCGCGTTGGCGCCATTTCTCACTCTGGCTGTGGACAGTGAAGAGGGAGGGTGGGAGTTAGGGCTGGCTGGGCTGTGTTGTGCTGTGCTGCTGTTGTCCATAGGGGCTGTGTCCACTCCTCCAAAGTCCATAGGGGCTGGCTGGGCTGTGTTGTGCTGCTGTTGTCCATAGGGGCAGGCTGGGCTGTGTTGTGCTGCTGTTGTCCATAGGGGCTGGCTGGGCTGTGTTATGCAGTCAGTTGTCCATAGGGGCTGTGTCCACTCCAAAGTCTATAGGAGCTGACTGGGCTGTGTTGTGCAGTGTCCCATAAAGGCTGTAGTCCTAAAGAGGTGCTGTAGCGTTGTCCAGGGGGTGATCTGTCCATCAGGGGTGCTCCCCCAAAGTGCAAAAAACAATTATTTTTTTCTATGTTTGTGAATTGTGTGCGCAGTAGCCGCACGTGCATCAACAAAGTAGCAGCACCAAGCGTGCGCCTGTGTCATAAGTCTGTTAAAAGGTGGTGTAACCCCCAAAGTGCTTTCCAAAAAAAATAAAAAATTCTTCTTTTCTGTGTTTGTGTACGCCTTAGCCGCACGTATATATATCAATATAACATAAATGGAGGACAAAAATTTGTCCAATAAAAATAAAATAGGGAAAGATCAAGAACCACTTCCTCCTAGTGCTGAAGCTGCTGCCACTAGTCATGACATAGACGATAAAATGTCATCAACATCGTCTGCCAAGGCCAATGCCCAATGTCATAGTAGAGGGCATATAAAATCCCAAATGACAAAGGCCCTCATTCAGAGCCACTCGCAAACAGCAGTACGCTCGTTGCGTTCCGATGTTGACTAACCGCGCATGCGTCGGTGTTACACTGCGCATGTGCGTACGGCAGATTGTGAGCTTTTTTTCTCTCGTTCCTAAAATAGCGTACAGGAAGTGACATGTCAAATGTGATTGACAGAACAGGGCGTTTTTGGGTGTTGACGGGGGTGGAGATGGAAAAACGCAGGCGTGGCGAGGCGTTTTTGGGGCGTACATACATTAGCAGATGCGAACGTCAAATGTGTTCGGACCGTCACATACGTCACTGGAACATCCTCTTTCCCTTCAAAATGCTCGCACAGTTTAGGGTCTGGATTACTCGACCACATTGGCGATGGCCTTCTCCTCCGTCCCGGGACTCCATGATGTTGCAGCGATTAATCGCGGGTGGTCACAAAAGCAATTAGTGTTGTATTGAAAACCGGCTTGGTATGTGTTTGGAAAGCAGTTTATTGGGATAGCACAAAACCGTACGCAGGTGGAAATCATACCTGCTAATGTCAGGATTACACAATCAATTGGCGTACATTTTTTGGGGGTTTTTTTGGCCTCAATTTGTTGTTTATGGCCTATTGTGACAATAATGTCATCATGTTTTAATTAGCTCCCCTTTTTTTTTAATGTGGAATTTGCATCGTTATGTGTTTTTTTAAACGTTCCTTCAAGAGGCCTTTTTTGTATACAAATGAAATGGTTTTTTGTGTCCTTTTTTGCCTTTAGGGCCAGGATTAAATGTAACCCATTTGTACAATAATGTCACAATACAATGTCAGATTTTTTTCATAAATTTATTGTTTAAACACAAACCAATTGGCATAATATTTTTTTTTTTTTTTTTCTGCCAAAGATACTTTTTATCAAAAATAAATAATCAATAACTGATAACATAAACGTACAAAAATAACTTCAAAACATTTCACAAGAAAGGAGAGGGAAGTTTTGACCAGAAAGGAATATGAGCCAAGCACAGAAGGAGTGTGGGAAAAGTCGCCATTGCTGTCACCGTTTTTTCGCCCGTTTGGATGGGGGAGGGTGGGCGCCAGACCGGGTCCGGGATGCCATCGGGCTGGCCTGTCCAGAGGCAGATGTTGTGGCCTCTGGACTAGGCACAGGGCTAGGCACATTTGGAGGATTGGCTGATGTTGTGCCAGAGGTGGAGGATCCTGATGTTCCGGCAGGAAGGGAGGTCGGCTCCACCATGTGCTGGTGAACGAGCTGCTCCAGGGCATCGGCGATGCGGATGTTGGCCCTGGTATTTTCCGCCAGGGCCTGACCAATGGTCACGTTGGCCGCAGCATTTTGCTCCAGGGCCTCAGCCACCCGTATCAGACTGGCGTCCATCCTCTGCAGAATCTCCGTATGGAAATCCGATTTGAAATTGAGTTCTGTGAGGAGGCCCACTGCCTGCGAGGGGGCACGCCCTGGACTGGCTTCTGCAGGGTCCTCAGCCGGATGTACTGGTTCCTCCCCTGCAGAGCCAGCAGAAATTCTGCGGCCAAGGCGTCCCTCTGGAGCAGACTCATCCGCCTGTGTCTCTGTTGTAAAAATGAGAAAAGAGTCACATTAGAATCTACATATTGGCACAATAGCATTTCAGAGTTGGTGACATCACAATACTTACCTGGGCCAACATGAGGAGCCGCAAAGTCTGGCATGTCCGTATCCATGTTGGACACGCCAAACACCTCCACAGGCTGCACACACCCCTGTGCCAGCTCTTCTAAATCCGTCAACTCCAATGACACAGGGGTGGGACCCCCACCTGTCCCCCTTGCATGCCTAGCCCTGTCCGCGAGTTTTTGCTTTAGGCGATATTTGAAGTCGCCCCATCTGTGGGGAAAAATGGAAGCCATTATCCTTTGGTTTAAAATGGGGTTTGTTTTTAGGGGGGGCAAGGGTTTACTTACCGCCGTTTGACATCCCGGGCTAGACGGACATAATCACCCACTCTATTGACAGCAACGGCTACCTCTTCCCACATTCTCCACTTCTGGCTTAGACTCATATTCCTGTCTGCCTGTGGCAGGATGTCCACACACTTCTGGATCAAAACCTCCATCTCCTTTCTTGTGAAATGTGGCTGCCTTTTTTTTTTGCCCGCTTTGGCCGGAATACTGGGCCCAGCAGCCTCTTCCATGTCATCCTCCTCACCTATTTGTGTAACTTTACAGAATTCACAAAATCACAACTTGCCTAATCTTATGTTTCCAATTAATCGTTGATAGAAAATGCATGAAAGACTTACCGCCTGACTCTTGTGCATTTTTTCCCTGGTCTGTCGCCATGTCTGAGGTCCAAACAAGAAATACACCAGAATTTGAATGTGTTTTCGTGACGTATTTATACATGCGTCCTTATTTTGCGGCCGCATCATTGATTGTGCGGCCCTATGATCCGTCCTTAATTTGTGCGGGAAACGAAACACTATTTATGGCTTGGTGTGTCTCAAGTCGAGGTGGCGTTTTTGGATTGTTGGAGGTTATCTTGGCTGGAGTTTATTGATTGCGTAGAAAGGAGTTGGAGGTTGGAGATTAGTTTGTTGGTTAGATTTGCGTTTTTTTGTCCGTTATCTTTGTTGGTTTATATTTTTGGGACCTCGTTTGTTGATTTGGTAAGTTTTGTGAAGTCTAACTTTTGTTCAATTGTTGTTTCATTGTGTTTCGTATATTTTGTAATTTTTGGATACCTAATTTATTCTATTTTAGATTTTGTTTATTTTCGACCCCAAAGACCTTTTGATTTTGCATCTTAGATATTTGCTCTTGGTAAGTCCATTTTTTATCTTGTATTAGCGAACTAATTAGCACATTTTTAGTAGTTACTCTTGTGACTTGTATTAGCGAACTAATTAGCACATTTTTAGTAGTTACTCTTGTGACTTGTATTAGCGAACTAATTAGCACATTTTTAGTAGTTACTCTTGTGACTTGTATTAGCGAACTAATTAGCGCATTTTTAGTAGTTACTCTTGTGACTTGTATTAGCGAACTAATTAGCACATTTTTAGTAGTTACTCTTGTGACTTGTATTAGCGAACTAATTAGCACATTTTTAGTAGTTACTCTTGTGACTTGTATTAGCGAACTAATTAGCGCATTTTAAACAGCTTAATAATCATTCTAACTTTTGGATGGTTTAGCTTTCGCTTTTTGAGCCAACATTTCGACCCGTTTTGATGTACTGTGTTAAATGTCGCTTTGCGGTTTTGCTAAATGGGTGTTTGGCATATTTGAACTTTGGTCTAGCACAAAATGTATCAACAAAAATGCACAGAGTGAAATGTGTCAAGTAATTTTGGTGTTTATTTTCAGTTTGGACGTATCATGACAATACCCCGGCATGTAAGCAGCAATGGATGGTATCATCAAGCTAAGTTGTTTTAATATAGTTTTGGGGTGGGTCAAAAGCCTTACTTTGAAATTTTTGAATTTCAGGTTGATCTGGGGCGGATTGTTCTGGCCATGCTCCCGGAAGCCGACCAACCTCAATCTCATCCCAGGCGTAGGCATCGTAGGCATGCAAGGCCCCAGATATTTCGAACACGTGTCACCCTTTTTGGAATGCCCGATGATGAGGTTTTAAGACGCTACCGTCTACCTCCCAAAATCATCATAGACACTCTCTCATTAATAGAAAGTGATCTTGAGCGGCAAATTGACAGTCCAACAGCAATACCACCACTGACGCAATTTATGGCGGTGTTACATTTCTGTGCCTCAGGATCGTTTCAAACAACGGTGGGAATAGTGGCGGGCATCTCCCAATCCTCCTTTTCCCGGATCCTGAGGGCAGTGATGGAGGCACTTTTCAAGCACCTCCATCATTTTATTCAAATGCCTTTGGATATGGGTGCCCTTAGTGTGGCCAAGGCCAATTTTTACCAAATAGCTGGCTTCCCACACATCATAGGGGTTGTGGATGGTACTCACATACCACTTCAGCCTCCAGCACGGCTGGAGGCAATATTTAGAAACAGGAAACACTATCACTCCCTGAATGTAATGGTGGTATGTGATGCCTCCCTCCAGATCCTGTCCCTGAATGCTAAGTTACCAGGAAGTGCACATGACTCCTTCGTCATCCGGCAATCAGGGATATGGCAGAAATTAACCAACCTACAAGCTGGTGATGCGTGGCTTCTGGGTAAGTGGAGACCTTTAGTACATAACAATGTTAAGCTTGATACACAGTGTTCCTGATGTTGTCTCTTATTTTTCACAGGAGACAGTGGATACCCTTGCATGTCCTGGCTGCTCACTCCTTATTTGGCTCCCACACCAGGCCCACAAAGTGAGTATAATTCCGCACTTACAGCCACCAGGCAAGTGGTGGAGCGCTGTATCGGCCTTTTAAAAGGCCGATTCAGATGCCTCCACCGCTCTGGTGGCGAGCTCATGTATTTGCCGGATATGGTGTCGAAAATTGTGGTCCTGTGTGGGATATTTCACAACATCGCCATAAGGAGTGGTGTCCCAATGCAGCCAGAGGATGCCTTACCTGAGGATGGCCCCCCAGAGGTTGGTCGGAGGTCAGTATGTGGGGGGGCCATACGCGATGATGTGGTGGTCAGATTTTTTAGGTAAGTTTGACCCAAACTACAGTGTTTATACCTAATGTGTTTGTGTTTGTTTGCGAACATCTAATTTATTTTTATTTTTTTTCACCATCTTCTGTTTGTTCACATAATCTTTGCCACTCCAATGCTCACTACTTCCTGCTACCCTTACCAAACCTGGATCTGGTGATTTTGGCCATATATTCTGGAACCCATATCGCAACGCCATGTTTGTGGAATCATGTTGGCATGGTCCTTCGTCAACCAGTTCTTGATTTTTTTTTTTAATTAAATATTTTATTTGTATGTGTTGTATTTGAGATTATCACTGTTTTTTTTTTTTGGGACTGACCACTTTGATTTCTCATTTATGTTGTGAATAAATGTTTGGAGAGTGAAATGGTCTTCCTTTTTTAGGACGTTAACAGCAAGTGTAACCAGGTTAACACACCTTACATTTGACTAAGGGGTAATCCAGTACTGACACCAGTTGATGTAAACTGAAATATGTTTGCAGGTTCCCAACCCACACCAAAAGGAAGCCTGTCCAAACCTTTGGATTTTGAAGATTGGCCTAAGCAGCTTGCACACCAACTAGGAACCTGTAAAATGGCGATATATCTAATTGACACTACACCCAAAAAGGGAAATGACATTGTTACTGTTATGTGTTTCTTGTGGCTGTTTAACATACAAATACAAAATACAATCTAACTTTTAAAAAGGGAAATCCTTGCAGGAACAGTCTACTTATGTCAGGGAAAACTATTTTTGTTTTTGAAAAAAAGAATGAGCCAGAACGTATATTAGAACTACAAAATTTATTTACAAAACGAAAATAAACAAAAAAAACTACTGGCGAAGGATGCCAGACAGCCGGTCAAGGGCCACAAGAATGCCAATGACATGTTGGCGCATCTGGCCAACACAATCGTCCACCTCTTGTCGACGCCTCTGTTCCTCTGTGGGTGAGAAAAGTGTGTGGATTAATAAAACAATAGGGAATCCACATTAAAAAAACAAAAACACAACGAAATCACTCCTAAACCGAAAAAAGAAAAACCAAAACAAAAAGGGGGTGCTGCCAAAAATACAAGGCCTATGTACAAATTCACACAGGTGTGATATGTGTATGTTGAAATCAGCAGGAAGAGGTAAAGGCAAACTGCTAAATCACCAAAAGTAAACCAAACAAGCACGAATAAAGGCACGACACATGATTACAGACAAACAGTTTGTGGTTAAAAAAAATGAGAAAGAAAAACATACCGGGAGCCAAAACGGGAGCTCCGGAAGTCCCTCCATGTTCCTCCTCGGAGGAGCCTTCATTCCCCAAAGAACGGGGAGGGGTAATGATGGACTCCAGGGAGGGGGTAATTGGAAGAGGGGTGGGTGGAGGAGAGGGGGAAGTGGGACGGAGGGGAAGGAGGCCCGACAGTTCCGGGAGAGGGTCTGGGAAGGCTGGGGAGGAGTGGGGTATTGGGGAAATATTTGGGGTGGAGTGTTGGCTGGGGGTTGGGGATAGTGGCCGGGAACGCCGTCTGGCCGGACGGTGACGGCGTAGTCTTGGCTGTCCTCCTAAAATATGTCAAACAAATTGAGGTTAGTTTCTGGGCCCAAATAAAAAAAAAAAAACCAGCAACAAAAAACATGCAAAAAGGAGTAGAATGAAAAAAACAGAAATAGAGGGAAAACAAGCACACGCTGATATGAGGACAAATAATTAATAGGACAGACAGGAAAACATGCACACGCAGATATGAGGACAAATAATTAATAGGACAGACAGGAAAACATGCACACGCAGATATGAGGACAAATAATTAATAGGACAGACAGGAAAACATGCACACGCAGATATGAGGACAAATAATTAATAGGACAGACAGGAAAACATGCACACGCAGATATGAGGACAAATAATTAATAGGACAGACAGGAAAACATGCACACGCAGATATGAGGACAAATAATTAATAGGACAGACAGGAAAACATGCACACGCAGTTTGCCCCACAAACACAAACATGAAAACCACAATACATAACACTTACTTTCAAGGATCTGCATGCGAAAGCATGCCAGCAAGCGGGGCGTTCGCCGTTGCAGGTCTGACCACCTGCGCTCCAGCTGCCCGATGTTGCGGCGTGAACCCAACGACCGCAGGCGGGACCGTGCCTCCGCATACGCGGAGCGCTTCTGCCGGTTGGTGATGGGTGGAGGCTGACTGGTGATCCGCCTATCCATCACCTCCGTAAGCACCAGCAGCTCGCGCCTGGTGAATGCGGAGGCTCTCATGATGGCAATGGAGTTTTTCAGACAAAACATTTTTGATAAAGTGTGCCAAAAATTTCTGATTGGCTAATGTATTTTGGAAATTAATAGGAGCAATTTTATTGGTTAGTGTATGAGTCATGTGTTCAACAGGGCCAGAAATCTCTGGAGAGTTATGATAGGCTTGATGCAGTGACATGCGTTTGCAAATTTAAATAAAGAAATGAACCCCGGAAAATATGCGGGGATCCACAGCAATAGAACAATTGTTTAATTGTGGTTCACATGTTTTTTGAACAATAAAAGCGAATGTTCCATCCGTACGTATTCTGCGGGTAAACACAAACACGGACAAGAGTAAAGTTTCTTGCATTGTGTTGAAAAAAAAAAAAAATTAAGCTAATTGATACATTGATTGGCATGATACGATTGAGGGAGGTAGGCAGAATAAAGGAGCAGGTAATCGACATCTGACAAGGCCACTTCCGGTTTCACTTGTGCGTGCGTTCCCTTCAAGCCATTTCGGGGATGTACGCTCGCTATTTCGCACGCTCGTTAGTTAGAGGAGGGGTCGCCTGAGTTTAGGGAGGAATTTTAGATGCGAACGAAAATACGAGCGAGCCATTGAATTTAAATAATTTTGTACGTACGCCTAACGTACGTGCGCCCGCTTGCGAGTGGGTCTGAATGAGGGCCAAAGTTCAGGAAAATGACCTTAAAAAAACCATTTAAATCATCTGAAGAGAAACGTAAACTTGTCAATATGCCATTTATGACACGGAGTGGCAAGGAACGGCTAAGGTCCTCCCCTATGTTCATGACTAGTGGTTCAGCTTCACATGACGATGGAAGCCCTCCTCCCGCTACAAAAATCAAACAAGTTAAGCTGGCAAAAGCACAGCAAAGAACTGCGCGTTCTAAGAAGATATCACAAATACCCAAGGCAGGGCCGCAACTAGGGGGGGGCTGAGGGGTCATGTGCACCGGGAGCCATCCTCCAGCGGCACCGGCCACACACTTTTCTGTGCCGGAGGTCTGCAGATAGAGACCTCCGGCAGTGGTGCGCGCCGGACATTGAAAATCGGCGGAAGATCCCGCCCTCCCTCCTGGTGTCGGAAGTTAGGGTATACGCTCATGGGATGGGGAGGGGCGGCAGTGCTGCACTGGGCGCACTGCCATCTAGCTATGGCGCTGCCCAAGGAGAGTCCAAGTGTGGTGGCGGTTGCGATGCCTGACCTCCCAAACACTGGACGGGAAGAGGTGGCTCTTTCCACCATTTGCACGCCCTCTGCAAGTGCTGGAAGGATCACCCACAGTCCACTTGCTGATATTCAAATTGAAGATGTCACTGTTGAAGTACAACAGGATGAGGATACTGGTGTAGCTGGCGCTGAGGAGGACGTTGACGAGGAGGATTCTGATGGTGATGTGGTTTGTTTAAATCAGGCACCGGGGGAGACAGTTATTGTCCGTGCGATGAAAAAGCCCATCACGGTCATGCCATATAATCATGCCAGGGGGCCATGTTGGGAAACCTTAGAGGGAAGAGATGGACATTAGGGTGGGTTGAAAAGTGGGTCAAAAAGGAACATTTTTCTGCATCGATTGCGAGGGTCAAAAAAAATTGTGGAACCATTTGAGAAGATGATTGCCGTTTAGTTTTCCAAAATCGGATAATACTGTATCTTAGCCAACCAGCGCCTAAAGATTTCGTATTAACGCCTTATAGGCATGCCCGCAAAACACCCTGCAAAGCGGTCTGGCAGCCAGGGCCGCCATCAGGGGGGGACTGCCGGGACTGGAGTCCCGGGCCCGGACACTCGGGGGGACCAGCCCGTCCACTCCTACCCCTTGCCGCAGTACAAGCCCAGGTAAGTTCCGCTCCGCCCCTAACAGCCGCGGCCGTACAGTCACTCTGGGGGCCCGCCTGCTCCTAACCCTGACGCTGCATAAGCCATGGCAGCAGCCGGACACTCTGGAGGCCATGCCCGCTACATGTACCACCGCCAGCCAGCCCACGTCGCATACCCGTTACCATTATTAACTGTCATAGCAGGAATTGCCGCTGTGCAACCGAGCAAGACCATAGAGCTCCTGCTGTGACACAGTTTCTCCTACCTAAAGGACTGCTGGGAGCGCGACGCTGACCTCGTGACGTCACGTCGCGCTCCCTGCCGAAGAGAGGAGCCGCTGGCCGCGTGGGACTGAGACCCGCCGGACCAGCTAGCAGAGGATCATGCAAAAGGTAAGACAAGGGGGTGGAAAGGGGGACATAGGCTGGAAAGTCAAGGGGGTGGAAAGGGGGACATAGGCTGGAAAGACAAGGGGGTGGAAAGGGGGACATAGGCTGGAAAGACAAGGGGGTGGAAAGGGGGACATAGGCTGGAAAGGGGGGGGGGGCCTGCCTATTTTGGTAGTCCCGGGCCCCATGATTTCTGATGGCAGCCCTGCTGGCAGCGCTTATTTCGTACTGATAGTAGCAGAATACAATAGTTTTGACTCCTAATACACGGCCTGTTCACTGTATAGTGTCATATAGTAAGTGCACTTAATGTAGCCGTATCATCTAAAACAGGAATGGGGAACCTCAGGCCCAGGGGCCGTATAAGGCCCACGGAATCATTTGGTCTGGCCCTCTGAGCTTTTTTCTGCTAGCCTCATCTGGCTAGAAGGGTGCCTAGAATGGCACCGTGCAGCCAGAATCTATGCAGCAGTGCCACCTGTACTGTCCTTAGGACACTTCAGACAGTCACAACGCTGCCCTTACAACTCCCCGAAGCAGCCTCAGGATGCTCCAGGCATTGCTGTAATTACTGACAATTGTGGCCCTGCCCCCTTGTGATGTCACATGGAGGGGTTGTGGTTTGCACCAGGCCCGCCAATAATGTTATATATATCAAAATGGCCCTCGGCAGAAAAAAGGTACCCCACCCCTGATCTAAAATGAAGTAGTAGGGTATCTGTTGCCCTCTGCCTGCAGCTCTTAGCTTGTTACAAATACATGCAACAACCCAGAACTCACCATGTGGAAGTGGCTACAGCTCGAGTCCCACCCGCCTCCCACCCTGTCACGTTAGAACTACGGGTGAGCGGGTTCGGAATTCTGAAATCCGAACCCCCCCGAGCCCCCCCGATCCGAGGCAGATCCGAGTCAGGCTCGACTTTTCCCGCCTGACTCGGATCTGAAATCGAGGCAAAACGTCATCATCCCGCCTTCCGAGTCTCGCGGGTTTTGGAACCTATATAAGGTACCCGCGTCAGCGCCATTTTCTCACTCGGCTGTGGACAGTGAAGAGGGAGGGTGGGAGTTAGGGCTGGCTGGGCTGTGTAGTGTAGTGTAGTGTAGTGCAGAGTAGTGTTGTGCTGTGCTGTGCTGCGCTGTGCTGCTGTTGTCCACTACTTCAAAGTCCATAGGGGCTGGCTGTGTTGTGCTGTGCTGCTGTTGTTAATAGGGGCTGTGTCCACTACTTCAAAGTCCATAGGGGCTGGCTGGACTGTGTTGTGCAGTCAGTTCTCCATAGGGGCTGTGTCCACTCGAAAGTCCTGTGCAGTGTCCCAGTCCTAAAGGGGTGCTGTAGTGTTGTCCAGGGGGTGCTCTGTCCATCAGGGGTGCTCCCCCCAAGTGCTAAAAAAATAATATTTTTTGTGTGTTTGTGAATTGTGTGCGCAGTAGCCGCACGTGCATCAACAAAGTAGTGCCAAGCGTGCGCCTGTGTCATAAGTAAAGGGCTGGCTGGCTTGACCGTTAAAGGGTGCTGTAACCCCCAAAGTACACTCCAGTCCAAACCAAAAAAAATTTTTTTTCTGTGTTTGTGAATTGTGTGCGCAGTAGCCGCACGTGCATCAACAAAGTAGTGCCAAGCGTGCGCCTGTGTCATAAGTAAAGGGCCGGCTGGCTTGACCGTTAAAGGGTGCTGTAACCCCCAAAGTACACTCCAGTCCAAACCAAAAAAAAAATAATTTTCTGTGTTTGTGAATTGTGTGCGCAGTAGCCGCACGTGCATCAACAAAGTAGTGCCAAGCGTGCGCCTGTGTCATAAGTAAAGGGCCGGCTGGCTTGACCGTTAAAGGGTGCTGTAACCCCCAAAGTACACTCCAGTCCAAACCAAAAAAAAAATTATTTTCTGTGTTTGTGAATTGTGTGCGCAGTAGCCGCACGTGCATCAACAAAGTAGTGCAAAGCGTGCGCCTGTGTCATAAGTAAAGGGCCGGCTGGCTTGACCGTTAAAGGGTGCTGTAACCCCCAAAGTACACTCCAGTCCAAACCAAAAAAAAATTATTTTCTGTGTTTGTGAATTGTGTGCGCAGTAGCCGCACGTGCATCAACAAAGTAGTGCCAAGCGTGCGCCTGTGTCATAAGTAAAGGGCCGGCTGGCTTGACCGTTAAAGGGTGCTGTAACCCCCAAAGTACACTCCAGTCCAAACCAAAAAAAAAATAATTTTCTGTGTTTGTGAATTGTGTGCGCAGTAGCCGCACGTGCATCAACAAAGTAGTGCCAAGCGTGCGCCTGTGTCATAAGTAAAGGGCCGGCTGGCTTGACCATTAAAGGGTGCTGTAACCCCCAAAGTACACTCCAGTCCAAACCAAAAAAAAAAATTATTTTCTGTGTTTGTGAATTGTGTGCGCAGTAGCCGCACGTGCATCAACAAAGTAGTGCCAAGCGTGCGCCTGTGTCATAAGTAAAGGGCCGGCTGGCTTGACCGTTAAAGGGTGCTGTAACCCCCAAAGTACACTCCAGTCCAAACCAAAAAAAAAATAATTTTCTGTGTTTGTGAATTGTGTGCGCAGTAGCCGCACGTGCATCAACAAAGTAGTGCCAAGCGTGCGCCTGTGTCATAAGTAAAGGGCCGGCTGGCTTGACCATTAAAGGGTGCTGTAACCCCCAAAGTACACTCCAGTCCAAACCCAAAAAAAAATTATTTTCTGTGTTTGTGAATTGTGTGCGCAGTAGCCGCACGTGCATCAACAAAGTAGTGCCAAGCGTGCGCCTGTGTCATAAGTAAAGGGCCGGCTGGCTTGACCGTTAAAGGGTGCTGTAACCCCCAAAGTACACTCCAGTCCAAACCAAAAAAAAAATTATTTTCTGTGTTTGTGAATTGTGTGCGCAGTAGCCGCACGTGCATCAACAAAGTAGTGCCAAGCGTGCGCCTGTGTCATAAGTAAAGGGCCGGCTGGCTTGACCGTTAAAGGGTGCTGTAACCCCCAAAGTACACTCCAGTCCAAACCCAAAAAATATATATTTTCTGTGTTTGTGAATTGTGTGCGCAGTAGCCGCACGTGCATCAACAAAGTAGTGCCAAGCGTGCGCCTGTGTCATAAGTAAAGGGCCGGCAGGCTTGACCATTAAAGGGTGCTGTAACCCCCAAAGTACACTCCAGTCCAAACCCCCAAAAAAATTTATTTCTGTGTTTGTGAATTGTGTGCGCAGTAGCCGCATGTGCATCAACAAAGTAGTGCCAAGCGTGTGCCTGTGTCATAAGTAAAGGGCCGGCTGGCTTGACCGTTAAAGGGTGCTGTAACCCCCAAAGTACACTCCAGTCCAAACCAAAAAAAAAAATATTTTCTGTGTTTGTGAATTGTGTGCGCAGTAGCCGCACGTGCATCAACAAAGTAGTGCCAAGCGTGCGCCTGTGTCATAAGTAAAGAGCCGGCTGGCTAGACCGTTAAAGGGTGCTGTAACCCCCAAAGTACACTCCAGTCCAAACCAAAAACATATATATTTTCTGTGTTTGTGAATTGTGTGCGCAGTAGCCGCACATGCATCAACAAAGTAGTGCCAAGCGTGCGCCTGTGTCATAAGTAAAGGGCCGGCTGGCTTGACCGTTAAAGGGTGCTGTAACCCCCAAAGTACACTCCAGTCCAAACCAAAAAAAAAATTATTTTCTGTGTTTGTGAATTGTGTGCGCAGTAGCCGCATGTGCATCAACAAAGGAGCAGCGCCAAGCGTGCACCTGTGTCCCATAAGTAAAGAGCCGGCTGGCTCATTTCTTAAAGGCTGGTGTAACCCACAAAGTGCACTACTCTCCAGCAAAAATAAAGAAATATTTTCTGTGTTTAGCCGCACGTATATATCAAATCGATATAACATAAATGGAGGACCAAACTTTCTCCGATAAAAATAAAATAGAGAAAGATCAAGAACCACTTCCTCCTAGTGCTGAAGCTGCTGCCACTAGTCATGACATAGACGATAACATGCCATCAATGTCGTCTGCCAAGGCCGATGCCCAATGTCATAATAGAGGGCACATATAATCCCAAATGACAAAGTTCAGGAAAATGACCTTGAAAAAAACATTTAAATCAGCTGAAGAGAAACGTAAACTTGCCAATATGCCATTTACGACACGGAGTGGCAAGGAACGGCTAAGGTCGATCCCTAGTATGTTCATGACTAGTGGTTCAGCTTCACATGACGATGGAAGCCCTCCTCCCACTAAAAAAATCAAAAGAGTTAAGCTGGCAAAAGCACAGCGAAGAACTGTGCTTTCTAAGAAGATATCACAAATCCCCAAGGAGAGTCCAAGTGTGGTGGTGGTTGCGATGCCTGACCTTCCCAGCACTGGACGGGAAGAGGTGGCTCTTTCCACCATTTGCACACCCCCTGCAAGTGCTGAAAGGAGCACCCACAGTCCACTTGCTGATATGCAAATTGAAGATGTCACTGTTGAAGTACAACAGGATGAGGATACTGGTGTAGCTGGCGCTGAGGAGGAAGTTGGCGAGGAGGATTCTGATGGTGATGTGGTTTGTTTAAATCAGGCTCCGGGGGAGACAGTTGTTGTCCGTGGGATGAAAAATCCCATCACGGTCATGCCTGGGCAGAAGACCAAACATTCCACCTCTTTGGTCTGGCAATATTTCTATCCAAATCCGGACAACAACTGTCTTGCCATATGTACCATATGTAAAGGTGGAATAAGTAGGGGTAGGGACGTTAACCACCTAGGAACATCCTCCCTTATACGGCACCTGCAGCGCGTTCATAATAAGTTACTGTCAAGTTCAGAAACTTTGGCTAAGACCGTAAGCAGTCCAGGGACACCTAAATCCCGTTGTCCTGTTGTATCCAAGCGCCTGCAAACCACACCGTCAACTCCCTCCTCGTCAATTTCCTCCTTAGTCAGGATCGGAAGTAGTCCTGCAGGCCATGTCACTGGCATGACTGACTCTCCTATCCCGGATTCCTCCGGAGGATCCTGCATTGCTACGCCTCCTGCTGCTGCTGCTGCTGTTGCTGCTGCTGGGAGTCGTTCATCATCCCAGAGAGGAAGTAGGAACACCACTACTTTTACTAAACAATTGACCCTCCAACAGTCCTTAGCGAGGAGGATGAAGTACGACAGCAGTCATCCTGAAGCAAAACGTATAACTGAGGCCTTGACTGCTATGTTGGTGTTAGACGTGCGTCCGGTATCCGCCATTAGTGCAGTGGGATTTAGACAATTGCTGGAGGTAGTGTGTCCCCGGTTCCAAATCCAGTCTAGATTCCACTTCACTAGGCAGGCGATACCGAGACTGTACAGAAACGTCAGAAAAAGTCTCCTCAGTGTCCTGAAAAATGCTGTTGTAACCAATGTCCACTTAACCATGGACATATGGACAAGTGGAACAGGGCAGACTAAGGACTATATGACTGTGACAGCCCACTGGGTAGATGTATCACCTTACGCAGCAACAGCAGCAGCGTCACCAGTCGCAGCATCTCAGAAACGCCAGCTCGTTCCAAGGCAGGCTATGCTGTGTATCACCGGTTTCAGTAAGAGGCACACCGCCGACAACCTCTTAGAGAAACTGAGGGAAATCATCGCCCAGTGGCTTACCCCACTTAGACTCTCCTGGGGATTTGTGATATCTGACAATGCCACCAATATTGTGCGGGCATTACATCTGGGCAAATTCCAGCACGTCCCATGTTTTGCTCACACAATAAACTTGGTGGTGCAGAATTTTCTGAAAAGCGACAGGGGTGTGCAGGAGACGCTTTGGGTGGCCCGAAAAATTTCAGGCCACTTTCGCCATTCAGCGACTGCGTGCCGAAGACTGGAGCACGAGCAAACACTCTTGAACCTGCCCCGCCATCACCTGAAGCAAGAGGTTGTGACGCGGTGGAACTCAACCCTCTATATGCTTCAGAGGATGGAGGAGCAGCAAAAGGCCATTCAAGCCTATACATCCACCTATGACATAGGCAAAGGAGGGGGTATGCACCTGACTCAAGCGCAGTGGAGAATGATTTCCATGTTGTGCAAGGTTCTCCAGCCCTTCGAACTTGCCACACGTGAAGTCAGTTCAGACACTGCCAGCTTGAGTCAGGTCATTCCCCTCATCAGGCTTTTGCAGAAGCAGCTGGAGAAAGTGAAGGAGGAGCTAAGACGGAGCGATTCCGCTCGGCATGTGGGACTTGTGGATGAAGCCCTTCATTCGCTTTATCAGGATTCCAGGGTGGTCAATCTGTTGAAATCAGACCACTACATTTTGGCCACCGTGCTCGATCCTAGGTTTAAAGCCTATGTGATGTCTCTCTTTTCGGCCGACACAAGCCTGCAGAGGTGCAAAGACCTGCTGGTGAACACACTATCAGCTGAAGCGGAACGTGACACGTCAACAGCTCCTTCTTCATTTTCTCCCGCAACTGGGGCTGCCAGGAAAAAACTTAGGTATCCTAAGCAACCCGCTGGCGGTGATGCAGGGCAGGCAGGACCAAGTTTGGACATCTGGTCCGGACTGAAGGACCTGGCAACAATTTCTGACATGTCTACTGTCACTGCATATGATACTGTCACCATTGACAGAATGGTGGAGGATTACATCGGTGACAGCATCCAAGTAGGCATGTCAGACAGTCCATACCTGTACTGGCAGGAAAAAGAGGCAATTTGGAGGCCCCTGTACAAACTGGCTCTATTTTACCTGAGTTGCCCCCCCTCCAGTGTGTACTCCGAAAGAGTGTTTAGTGCAGCCGGGAACCTTGTCAGCGAAAGGCGTAGGAGGTTGCTTCCACAGAATGTGGAGAAGATGATGTTCATCAAAATGAATTATCTGCTCTTCCAGGGAGACCAGCCTCCAGAACGTACAGAGGGACCTATGGTGGTGGATTCAAGTGGGGACGAGTTAATACTTTGTGAGGATGAGGATGTACACACTGAAGAGGGTGAGGAATCGGTGGATGAGGAGGATGAGGATGACATCTTGCCTCCGTAGAGCCAGTTTGTGCAGGGACACATTAATTGCCAGCTTGTTTTGTGGGGGCCCAAACGAACCAATCATTTCAGCCACAGTTGTGTGGCAGACCCTGGCGCTGAAATGATTGGTTTGTTAAAGTGTGCATGTCCTGTTTATACAACATAAGGGTGGGTGGGAGGGCCCAAGGACAATCCCATCTTGCACCTCTTTTTTTTCTTTGCATTATGTGTAGTTTGCGGCCTAGTATTTCAAACTGCCATCCTGTCTGCCACTGCAGTATCACGCCTAGATGGGTCACGTGTTTGTGACGCCCACTCGTGTCGCTTAGCATAGTCATCCAGCTACCTCGGTGCAACCTTTTGGACATAAAAGCACTATTGTGAGGTGTGAGGTGTTCAGAATAGACTGGTAATGAGTGGAAATTAAGGTTATTGAGGTTAATAATAGCATAGGAGCAGAAAAACCTACAAATTCTGTGATTTTAGCTGTTTTTATGCTTTTTTTAAAAAAAATACAGATCTAAAACACAAAACCCAGAACCCAAAACACGGAAGGGTGGTTTTGGCAAAACCAATCCAGATCCAAAACACGAAGAAAGATCCAGATCCAAAACCAAAACACAAAACACGAAAAGTGGCCGGTGCACACCCCTAGTTAGTACGTGCTCAGCCGATCACTGCTCACTGTTCTAGCGGCTTGTAATCTTTTATTAAATCAAACTTTGGCTTTACTGCACGTGACCAGAGCGTAGACCTAATGAAACCATCCTGGCTCACCTCATCAAAGCACTTTTCAGAAGCCTCAGTCACTAATTTGACAATTGACACTTTGTCACACTTTGGGTGTGTGAAGGGAACGCTGAAAGAGGATTCGTCTATGGTGACAGTAGGTAATGATGCTTTAGTCCATACAGCTATAATTCTGTTAGCAACAGCCCTAGAGACTTCTGCAGTTGACACAGAGCCGTAACTAGACATTTTGGTGCACTGTGCCAAAAATGAGCACCCCACGGTTTTTAAATAGGGACATGATGCGCATGACGCCCAAAAAAGGGGCGTGGTCTCATGGGGAAGGGACAAGGCCTTGGGATATTCCCCCGTAACGCATACTAAAACTGGTTGCTAAATTACTAACTTGGCTCTTGCTAATATGTTGTAAATGGTGTGCGGACACTCCCTAAATAGGTAAACTTGCACTAAAAACAGATATATAAACGATAACTCGGTGAGTGGTAGGGGAAATAAAAAATGTATTTCTAAAAATGAAAAGTCTCTGATTGTAGTGAATGAAAATAAATTCCATTGCAGCTCTTTAGTACCTCACACTTTTCAGCACAACCAGCAAATAATGAGTCCTCAGGCATTACTCAACAGGTCAGCGGAGGTCTGATCTTTCTGAAAACCACCAGAACCTTGGCTTTGACCACTAGGCTGCATCTTGCGGTGTGTGGAGTGCCGACAGCTACAGTCTCAGGTAGGCAGTTTCCAGATGGGACCGGACAGGCTCCATACACAGTGCCACCCCACTTGTACACCACTGGAAATGCCGAGATCGCAGTGCAGATCTACAGTAGCACTCGCAGTGGGGAGTTGGTAGACAGTAGCACTTTAGTTCTGTCAAGCGCTACTGACCTAGTCGTTGGTATTTCTGTTAAGACCTCTCTGGGGACACAATGGTACCTCCAGGGAGGAGGAGGTGGTGCACGGGGAGGAGACGGGTGGCTGGTAAGTAGGTACTTAAGAGCAGGACAGAGAGGAGAAGGCGAGACTAAGTAGGGGAGGCCAGACAAAGCTGAGAAGGGCCAGGCTGGCTGACATGAATTCCGGACTTACCAGTGACCAGAGTCCGCAAGTGGGCGTAAATACGAAATCTTTTGGCCAACTAAGATATTATCCGATTTTGAAAAACTAAATGGCAATCATCTTCTTGAGTGGTCCCACAATTTTTTTCGACCCTCGCAATCGATACAGAAACTTTTTTTTTCCAACCCACCCTAATGGACATGTAAACCCAATTCCTGAGTATGACGAGCTTTGTTGGAAAACCCCAGTGCTACTGCAACTTTGCCTTCTGGAGAGCCGTAGTAATTGGTCTGAAGAGCCGTCGTTGGGTTAGGGTCACAGGGGACACATCAGGAAACATTTGCAGCTTGTCCAGACACACAGAGGAGGAGTCAGATGGGAGAGCTGCCCGAAGAATACGTTCTTTTATATGGAAAAAGTGAACTCTGAGTAAAGTATCCCTAGGGGCCTGGGCAAGAGCTTGTTTAGATTTTGGGAGTCTGTGGATTCGGTCAATGAGGAGATCTGCAGCAGAGGCTGAAGGCTGGAGTTTCTGAAAGAGATTCGTTGCGAAGTCACACAGTTCTGCATTAGAGACTGAGGTCCTGATTCACTACGGATCGCAATTCTGCTTATACGCACGCACCGCAGTTGCTAATATCAGCGGTGCTATTTAAATTTTTTCATTCATATTGCGATCGCAGCCTGACATAAGGACGCCCACTTCCCCTTACTCACATCCGTATACTAGGGCAACATAGTTAAACCATCGGTAACATCGGACCCATATGCACACTTGCACAAGCCCTGACCTTACTCAGAAATTGCTACCAGCTACGCATGCTATCAGTGCTATGGCTGCTAATGGCCACACAGTGGATAGTTTATGCATGCGAACAGAAAGGGGATGGGGAACCTGCGCTCAATGTGTATGGGCAGTAGTGTATGGTTGATGCCTGCTGCTGACCTCTATGGGGTTACCCAACCCATACAATACGAATTAGTATAAAAAGTAATGGAAGTCAGCGCTACATCTATTGTATGCAATCCAGAAAGTATAGTACAAATGGATATGGTATTGTTTCTTTTTATTGGGATTCACACTTAAGGGTCACAGTGCCCCTATAATACAGTATGCAGAATGGGGTGGGTGCGTGGGGATAATGGTACCTATGTGGTATATTTGCCAATACTAGTGGTAGGTAGGGTATGGCAGAGTTAATAAAATAAAATTGAAAATGGAGGTGAACAGTGTGATTAGCACATTAGTGCTAATAAGTCTCCTGATGTGTTGCACCGACAGTCCACAGTGGTGTATCATTGGTGATAACAGAGTCTAAATACACCGGGGTGTATAAGTATGTGTCTGGCAGGGCGGTGTCCAGTATCACCCAGGTGCACAAACTTACCCTCGGCGTCCTTTCTTGGTCACCTCCAGGTGACCGTGGTCCTCTTCTCTGTCATCGTCGTGGGTCTCGGTCCTCTGGTCTTCTGCTCCGCTAGTGGTGAAAGCTCGTGTTGTTGGTAGCGTGCTATCTGGGATGCAGTGTCCACACCGGTGCCCTGCGAGACTTCCGGGAAGCCGTGCTCTCACGAGATCACACAGCTCTCCGGGCTCAGCAGGTATGACGTGGTGGCTCGACTCAGCGCCACGAGGAGGCTCAGGAGATGAGAATCGGCAGTATAAAGTAGTGGGGATATTTGTCTGTGGTGTCTCCAACGCGTATCGGCTGTTAAGCCTTCCTCAGGTATTGATAAGTGCCATCTTCTGTGTGGCTATTTATAGTGCCTTACGGTCGCCATCTTGGTTGAGGTCTCAAAGAGTCATTCAACTGCGGTGGCCATCTTTGAAAGGGGCATGTGAAATAGGATATATTATGCTATCCAGTACATATGATGCATTATGGGACATGCTTACTACTATGGAAAAGATATAGCGAGTTCTGTACATTTATATACATATACTTATGTCTGTCCGCATGTTACTATCCATTAAAGGTGTATTCATGCATAAGGCAGTCTCAATAGTACTTTTAATCTCATGAGGGTAGGGTGAGGGCACATATAGTGGAGTGGATCTCCCGTTGGGTACATCTAAAGTGCTCCTTTCAAAGATGGCCACCACAGTTGAATGACTCTTTGAGACCTCAACCAAGATGGCGACCGTCAGAGACTCTATAAATAGCCACACAGAAGATGGCACTTATCAATCCCTGAGGAAGGCTTAACAGCCAATATGCGTTGGAGACACCACAGACAAATATCCCCACTACTTTATACTGCCGATTCTCATCTCCTGAGCCTACTCGTGGCGCCGAGTCGAGCCACCGCATCACACCTGCTGAGCCCAGAGAGCTGAATGATCTCGCGAGAACGCGGCTACCCGGAAGTCTCGCAGGGCACCGGTGTGGACACTGCATCCCAGATAGCATGCTACCAAAGGACTAAAATTCGCTCCTACAGCCAAACTAAATAAATTCCAGACATATCTCGATCTCCACAAAAAACAGAGTTGCAGATGCACTATGCGATCATTACTATTACTATTACTATTTAGACTGCCTTATGCATGAATACACTTTTAATGGATAGTAACATGCGGACAGACGTAAGTATATGTATATAAACGTACAGAACTCGCTTTATCTTTTTTCCATAGTAGTAAGCATGTCCCATAATGCATCATATGTACTGGATAACATAATATATCCTATTTCACATGCCCCTTTCAAAGATGGCCACCGCAGTTGAATGACTCTTTGAGACCTCAACCAAGATGGCGACCATCAGAGACTCTATAAATAGCCACACAGAAGATGGCACTTATCAATCCCTGAGGAAGGCTTAACAGCCGATACGCGTTGGAGACACCACAGACAAATATCCCCACTACTTTATACTGCTGATTCTCATCTCCTGAGCCTCCTCACGGCGCCGAGTCGAGCCACCACGTCACACCTGCTGAGCCCGGAGAGCTGCACGATCTTGCGAGAACGCGGCTACCCGGAAGTCTCGCAGGGCACCGGTGTGGACACTGCATCCCAGACAGCACTCTACCAACAACACGCGCTGTCACCACTAGCGGAGCAGAAGACCAGAGGACCGGGACCCACGACGAGGACGGAGAAAAGGACCACGGTCACCTGGAGGTGACCAAGAAAGGACGCTGAGGGTAAGTTTGTGCACCTGGGGCATGCAGGGCACCGCCCATGCCATAAACATACTTATACACCCCGCGTATTTAGACTCTGTTATCACCAATGATACACCACTGTGGACTGTCGGTGCAACACATCAGGAGACTTATTAGCACTAATGTGCTAATCACACTGTTCACCTCCATTTTCAATTTTATTTTATTAACTCTGCCATACCCTACCTACCACTAGTATTGGCAAATATACCCCATAGGTACCATTATCCCCACCCACCTACCCCATTCTGCATACTGTATTATAGGGGCAATGAGACCCTTAAGTGTGAATCCCAATAAAGAGAAACAATACCATATCCATTTGTACTATACTTTCTGGATTGCATACAATAGATGTAGCGCTGACTTCCATAACTTTTTATACTAGTTTATGCATGCCCCTGCAACGGCGTTGCAACACACTGGCATGCCTGCGTTTGACCGACCAACCCCCATCACCACCCACAAATGGCACTTCCTGTCAATCACTCTGCCATGGACCAGCGTATTCTCTGCAATCGCAATTCTGAATGCAATTGCATGCATGCGCAGTGTGCAACAATTGACCAATTGCGTGCGTATAAGCAACTGCGTTCCTTGCTGAATCTGGCCCTGAGTTCAGAATTCCCAAAATTTTAATAGAATAGAATGATCTTCCAGGTCGATAAGTTTGGTCCGAATCACCTACCTTAAGAACATCGAGAGTCAAAGTCAGGTCATCATGAGAAGACACAAGTTTGGTTTCCAAATGGCCAGTTCGGGAACCAATCTCGCAAATGTCAGAACGTGTCTTTAATTGAAGAGAGAAAAAATAGGAAAGTGTTCCGAGGCGCTGTCAGATTAATAAATGTAATCAGATATTATAAAATGTTATATACACACATAAAATACAATTAATCCAATACAGTCAAATCTATGACCATAACCACCCAAACACCTCTGAATCCAGAAGAAAGGCAAATGTCTATTTCCTAATTGGGAGAAGCTTCTAGTTGTTATTTTGATTCCAGTCGCTTGTGTCGATAGTGCTGTGACACAGTTAATAATCTGTATCCACCAGTGCAGACAAATGTATCCAAAATATAAAATCAAATTTTCTTTGTTCCAATTGCAACATGTTAGCACGGGGACATTCCATTGTGACAGTTTTCAGAGAAAAACATAAAATTGCTGGTGGATATATTGATTTCTCTAATAAGCAATAAGAAATGTCATTCGCTCCCCAGAAATTGTTGATATGTGAAGATAAACAAGCACTTAATTATGTGGTTCATATACAGTCTTATAGATCACCGACAAGTCACTGATCTTTATAGATAGTGTATCTGTATATTATTACATCCCAGCACAGCCGATGTGTTAGGCCGTCTGCCTGCTCTTTTATACAGCCTCTCATACAATGCTGCACTGTCTTGTAAGTTGGTCAGCAGTAGAAAATCAATTGCCGATTTGTATCTCACCGTCTCTGCCTCTCCAGACTAGCGGCTCATGTAGTATACAGCCAAGGGGAATGATGTCAATATTGACCATTCAATAATCTCACCAGGATGCTGTAAGCGTTTCTCTACCTTAAGGAAAGTTGGCGGCTACCTCAGGAGACAATAATGCTTGTGTCCTGCACTAGTTCTTTCATACGTAGCGGCCAGCTGTATATAATTACGACCACTAATACTTGTCCAATTAGATTGTTTTATTCACCAGCTGAGTGCTTTTTTTGTCCGTTGGAAATCTGGACTGCCTGTAATCTGGTTACTTAATAGGTCCACACAAGCATAAAGCAATATCGGTTTTTTGGAATGTAATATTGATAAACATTAAAGAAATAAAAAATATATATAAAAAAATATCAATCTAAAATGAAATAATTATGTTTCAAAATAAATTTAATTGAAGATAAGATGAACTCTTAAAAAAATGCTTTAATAGTCATACTATCTGGTTTGCTTCTTGCTTTAAGTTTTCATTTATCCTATGTATTAGCTGGGTCATTTATAACAACTTTGGGGTATAAAACTCTGGATAAAGGATACTATTCTCATATGTTTGAAACATTATTTGTTTTTTATTATATATTTTTTTTCCATTATATACTTTTTGTCAGACATATGGGTATATGTATTTATATCTATCTCCTTAGATGACATTTTTGCATGTATCTGTATCTGTCTAGTAGTTCTTAATATCAGAGTAAAAAATAAGCGATAATAAAAAATGAAGTATATAATTAATACAAAAATAAAGGGATGAATAGACATGAATAACATTATTTGTTTTTTATTATATATTTTTTTTCCATTATATACTTTTTGTCAGACATATGGGTATATGTATTTATATCTATCTCCTTAGATGACATTTTTGCATGTATCTGTATCTGTCTAGTAGTTCTTAATATCAGAGTAAAAAATAAGCGATAATAAAAAATGAAGTATATAATTAATACAAAAATAAAGGGATGAATAGACATGAATAGTATGTTGATATGTCTATAACATCTATGAGCCATTGTATGTTTTAAGTGTAATACGTGGATGTGAAAATAAGCCAGTTAATTAATATATGTATTCCATCAGATAAATTATGTTCATATATGAATTATAATTAGGTTAGGTCTGATAGAGATACTGTATATACAGTATGTTCAATACTAATTGTGAAAAACAGCTAGAAAGATAGAATGAGTTAATATAATCTGACTCTGGAGAAACTAAACATTTTTATATATATATTAGTACAATATGATGGTGATGTCGCCAACCGATTACAAAATTAATAAGTGATAATAATACAATTATAGAAAGGAGCACTCTACAAATGGGTGTCAGCTAGATCATAATGGAAAGGACTGGGGCGTGAGTCCTAAATAAGGAATAGGTAAAAGTGAATGAGTCCAGTGACAGGCGTCTCTCAGAATTAAAGTGCAAGTGCAATATCAAATAAATATGTGTAGATAGTATAGACTAAGCAATAAATATATGTATATAAAACTATTTATTCTAACATTATTAATACAAAGAAAAAGGAATTAATTAATATATAGAACAAAAAATATAGAATATAATAGAGTAAAAATAGGTCCTCTATTATGCCAAATCTCTCATAATTTGAAGAAACCTCTAGGTAGTAAGGTGACTATAGTTTCTAAAGTGCAACTAGTGCTTGGATAATTCTGGCAGTGTACTTAATTATATAAAAGGCACATTAAAACAGGGAATACTGTTGGCAAAGTAGTATTAATAAAGTACAAGTGATTCATGACAAATAAAAGTTTTAGAATACTATTGCACAACAAAGTTCAGCATAAAAAGAATGTCATAAGAGAAATTGGAATAAAAAATAGGCACAGAGAAATAATTTGCTTAAAACGCAACCATAAGTTTAAAATTGCTTATCTTGATGGCTCATTTAAGGCAAGAGTACAGCTTTCCCCAACGCGTTTGGTGATTTGAAGACTAACTAGAAGGTTGGGTTTGACCAACAACTAATATTGCAATAAATCCCCCTAAGTGGTGGAAATTTCTTCTATTCAATTAATACTCAAAGTTGTAGCGCTCCAAAGGTATATATATAACACTCAATCTTTGTCCGGAACTCCTTATGGCTAATGCTTGGTGAAATGCTGCGGTGCTCTGTTTAGGATGACAGCCCATCCACATATACGACAGCAAATAAAGTGGCACTCTGCAGACTGTTCAAATGCACTTAAAAGTTGATAATTTTATTCCAACATTTCGGGGACGGCCCCCCGTCTTCAGGGATACATACATGACATTATTTCCTAATACACTGCTAGAAATACACACTGATATACAAATAATTAACACAGATGGTGCTCACCTGTCTGTCCCCACCATCCTCCACACCGCGCTGCACGCTGTCAGTCCAGTGTGTCCGGCGTGATGACGTCATCAGGCGGGGACATTCAGGTGCTCCATCACAGAACATGTGTCTCGGTTGCTAGGCAACCACTGTGTCTGCTGAAAAATATAAAAAACATAGAAAAACATAATTTTAAAATAATGCATATAAGAATACTCTTGAGAATGCATTAATACAGACTATTATGCTTCATTATATGTTAAATACTATACTTTAACACTATTTGTCTCAGGTATTGGGTATAATAAACCTTGATTGTCTGATGTAAAATTGGATAGCAGACTATAGTCAATTACAAGAAACATTGTAAAGGTAATGTTTCATTTAATCCTTTTGGATTTATAGTATTGAGGTTTAATATCCATCTACTTTCCTTTTGTAGATTTTATCCCTATTACCACCCCTTTTGTTAAGGGATAAGTGGTCAATTATGATCGAGCATATACTAGCTACACTGTGTTTAGCCAACACACAGTGTCTGGCCACCGGCTGTTCGCTATGTCCAGTTTCTAAGGTTTGCCTAATGGCGCTTCTATGATGCGCCATTCGCTCCTTGAATTGTCTCTGGGTTTTGCCCACATAGGCTAAACCACAGGGACAACTTAACATATAGACCACATATGTAGTCGTGCAGGTGACAGGGAAATTGATTTTAAAACGTTTACCTGTATGGGGATGACAGAACGTGTCTCCTGTCAATAATGATCTACACGTAACACATCCCAAACATCGGTAACATCCAGCTCTACGGGTCAAAAAGTGATCTCCCTTAGATTTTTGGAAACCAGTTATGTCCAATTTGACAACTTGATCCCTGATGTTGGAATTCCTGGTGTAACTAGGTAATAGCTTAGTGTCATGCAGGGACATAAGGTCAGGGTCACTAGTGACCATTGGCCACCATTGTTTAGCCATACGATTGACCTGTTGACTATTAGGGCCAAATCTATTGACCCATGGAATCCTCTGTTTAGATAAAGTTACATCTCTGTTCTTATTAGACTTTAAAGTATCTTCCCTTGGGGTATTAATAACTTTTTGATTAAGCTGTAAAAGATGTTTGCGTTCATACCCTCTTGTAACAAATTTTTCCAACATCTCATCCAGTGCCTGTTCAACCAGAGCTGGGTCCGAAGTGATCCTTCTCATCCTCAAGAATTGTGAGTAAGGTAGACCCTTACGGAGGGGCAAGGGGCAAAAACTTTCATGGCGTAAAAGGGTATTTCTATCAGTTTCTTTGCTATACAATGAAGTACTAACCTTGACGGTATATATTAACATCCAGGTATTGGATGGTCTCCTTACTCATTTTGTACGTTAGCTTTACCGGACTGTTGGAAGAGTTTTGGGATTCTAATAGAGATGTAAGTTCTGTTTCTGAACCACTCCACACTATCAAGAGATCATCTATAAATCTCAAATATAAAATGACATGTGGATTCAAAACCCCTTCTGTGTATAGCAGCTGCTGCTCTACACTATGTATACATATGCCGGAGCCACTGCCGACCCCATGGCACAGCCTGCCCTCTGAATGTAGTATCCTCCATCATGATAAAAATAATTTCTGGTCAAAACTAATGTTAGTAATGTCAGAAAAAATTCTACCGATGGCCCAAAATAATGGGCATTATTGGTTATTAGCTTCTTCATTGCTTCTAACCCCTCCTTGTGAGGTATGCACATATACAAACTTGTTACGTCTGCACTGCATAGTATCAAGTTCTCAGGCAGAGGCCCTGATTCAGAGCCGGACGCTCTGACAGAGCCGGACGCTCTGACAGAGCGCTCGCTCTGAATCAGGGCCGTCCCTCCTTCATTTTGGAGCTGACCGCTCGCATAGCTGTGGGTGACCACCCACAGCTAAAGCGAGCGGCCAAAATGATGGTCGCGATGGTCAAGACCATCGCGACCATCGGGCTTGCAACGAGGCCCTGCGGTAGGGTCTCGCTGCCGCAAGCCCAGGAGTGCTTTTGGCTCTATCAGAGCCAAAAGCACTCCCACTGACATCACTAGTGATGTCAGTGGGGCCGGCCCCATATGGTAGGTGTTCCCATGGGAACGCCTCCGTCTGGGCAGGCACGCCCCCGGCACGCCCACCAAAGGGGACGTGCTGTCAATCAACATCGACAGCACACCCCCTTTGGTGCGAGACCCATAACGGCGGCTTGGCCATCGTTATTCCGGTCTCGCGCATGCACACGACGGAGCCGCCTCCGTCGTGCGCATGCGCACTTGGGCAATATCGACCCGCATACGAGCGCTCAGCGCTCGCGAGCGGGTATGAATCAGGCCCAGAGATCCCAATTCCTGTAACTTCAATAATAAATCAGTAAGAATGCAAGTGTTCTATACAAGGATTTAACAACGTGTCCAAATACGTCCCTACTGGTTGAAATAAAGATCCCCTGGCAGAAATAATAGGCCTGCCTGGGGGATCTATCATACTTTTATGAATCTTGGGTACTGTATAGTACAAAGGAACTATTGGAAATTTAACCTGTAGTGCTAAACTTAACTCTTGATTAATTACCTTATCTTGTACCACACTGTGCAAAATAGAATTTAATTCAGATTGAAAATTCAGAGTAGGATCTGCTGTTAATGATTCATAAGTACTGACATCATTGAGTTGACTTAAACACTCTCTCTGATATGCCTACAAATCTTCTACTACTACACCCCCTCCCTTGTCCGCTCCCCTTATGATAATATCAGTCCTGCTGGATCTTAAGGCTGCCATTTCATCTCTGTTGAGATTATGGTGATGAAATGACTCTTGCTGTAATTCTAAGCCTTGTTTGTCCAACAAACTTGTGAATGTTTTGGTAGACGCATTCTATGACGTCATCTTCTGTAGTCGTGGTGGTATCAGCTCTCTTACCAAAGAATCTTTAATACGAAGAGTCCTATTAAACTTGTAAGTGTCTATCTTCCATTGGACGGGGTCCACTTTGGATGTGGGTACAAACGAAAGTACTTTTGAAAGCACTGATAATTCAGCCTGTGTCAGGGGGAAGGCTGACAAATTAAACACTAGGTCCTTGGTCGGTATGGCGGTTTTCTTCTGCTGCCTCTCGTTCTGTCCTGACCTCCTCGTTTGCCTCGACCTCCTGTGTAAGGGGTGTAAAACGTGGATCGTGTCTGCAGCCCTAAAGGGAGAGCCTGGTCTGTAGAGGTATCCATTTGTGGTTCTGCCTCTCTAGCTGAGGTACTTGAGCCTTGTGTTGCCCCTAAATTGGCTCTATATCATCTGTATCTGGGATTACTTGCTCTAGCACCCCTGGATCCCATATTATTGATCAAAGAGTAGACTCATCGCTGCATAATAGTCTGTATTAATGTATTCTTATGTGCATTATTTTAAAATTATGTTTTTCTATGTTTTTTATGTTGTTTATATTTTTCAGCAGATGCAGTGGTTGCCTAGCAACCAAGACACATGTTCTGTGATGGAGCGCCTGGATGTCCCCGCCTGATGACGTCATCACGCCGGACACACTGGACTGACAGCGTGCAGTGCGGTGTGGCGGATGGCGGGGACAGACAGGTGAGCACCATCTGTGTTAATTGTTTGTATGTCAGTGTGTATTTATAGCAGTGCATTAGGAAGTAATGTCATGTATGAATCCCTGAAGACGGGGGGCCGTCCCCGAAATGTTGGAATAAAATTATCAACTTTTAAGTGCATTTGAACAGTCTGCAGCGTGCCACTTTATTTGCTGTCGAATATATATATATATATATATATATATATATATATTTTATATCTTTTATTTCTTTAATGTTTATCAATATGACATTCAGAAAAATGGATATTGCTTTATACTTGTGTGGAACTTTATAGTTCGTTATTATGTATCCAGATTACAGGCAGTCCAGATTTCCAATGGACAAAGTAAAGCACTCAGCTGGTGAATAAAACAATCTAATTGGACTTTGCTTAAGGCGGAGAAACGCGTAGACACATCCTAGTGAGATTGTTGACCGGTCAATATTGACATCATTCCTCTTGGCTGTATACTACATGAGCCGCTAGTCCGGAGAGGCAGAGACGGTGAGATACAAACCGGCAATTGATTTTCTACTGCTGACCAACTTACAAGACAGTGCAGCATTGTATGAGAGTCTGTATAAAAGAGCAGGCAGACTGCCTAACACATCGACTGTGCAGGAATGTAATAATATACAGATACACTATCTATAAAGATTAATGACTTGTCGGTGATCTATAAGACTGTATATGAGCCACATAATTAAGTGCTTGTTTATCTTCACATATCAACAATTTCTGGGGAGCGAATGACATTTCATATTGCTTATTAGAGAAATCAATATATCCACCAACAATTATATGTTTTTCTCTGAAAACTGTCACAAGGGAATGTCCCCGTGCTAACATGTTGCAATTGGAACAAAGACAATTTGATTTTGTATATTGGATACATTTGCCTGCACTGGTGGATACAGACTATTAACTGTGTCACAGCTTGGAATCAAAATAATAACTAGAAGCTTCTCCCAATTAGGGCAATAGACATTTGCCTTTCTTCCGGATTCAGAGGTTCTTGGGTGGGTTATGGTCATAGATTTGACTGTATTGGATTCATTGTATTTTATATATGTGTATGTAACATTTTATAATATCTGATTACATTTATTAATCTGACAGCGCCTCGGAACACTTACCTATTTTTTGTGTCTTAGCTGTGTGCGGGTTGGTATATCCCCCACTCTGATTTTCCGGGCAGCAGTCAGAATATTCCTATATATTACTACTTAAGAGGTACAGTGCCAGACTTTTAGGAATTTTTAATTGAAGACCTCAATTCAGTCATTTCCGATTTGAAAGAGGAGAGCAGGAGATGGATAGAATGGAGGGTCACAGGACCATCCAATGGGACAGGGTCTTCCGGTGAGGGGGAATCAGCTATGAAAAGAGGTAGAGATACCGAAGAAATGTACTGGCAGAGCCAATTTGTCTGTTTTTATTTTCTTTGGGGTTATTACAGATTTTCAATCAGGATAAATATAAAATTGAGAATAATACCATGGGAATCGAAGTGGCGATAGGATATACATGCGGCAGTTGATTGTGATGGTTACGAGAGCATATTTGGTAGGAGCAGTCAGGGACACAAAGTCATTATTCTTCAAATGAGCTTGGCAAGGTGGAACTTATAGGTGCTGTAGGAGTAACCTAGAGCCACCAAAAGGTATCAGCAATGAAGTACAGCTCAACAGTTCAGTAGGGCTTTACAGTGAATGAACATATAAGGCAGAGCTCTCATGGCACTTTATCTGCTTTTGAACAAAAATTTATATTTCTATCAATGCTAGTAGATTCCAAAAATCATAGAAATAAACCTGAAGTTTGTACGCTGGTCGGGTGTGATATGAGAGTCCCTAGGATGTAGAAGGTAGAAATGTGTTATTTAACCAATCAAATATTACAGTGCAGTCAGTTTATAAACATGTGTAGCTTAAATAATAGAGATTAATGTGAACATACCATATTTCATATGGCTGCCACAAAGGGGAAATTATTCAGTTATTTGTACTTAGGATAAAAGTTAAATGGGCGATCCTGGTATTTTCCCTGGGTTAATTACAAAACAGCCAGACATCAGGAAATTGGGCATGACATCACTATGGGGGAACAGTTTATAAAAAGTATAGGAACATTTTGCTTTGTGTCAGATTTGGGGGTTAATTTCTAAGTTAAAGTCTGGATCTGCATTTCCTGCCACCACCACCTCAGGCAAGAATAAGCTGAATGGTAATTTGTAACCCTTTTTATTTATATCATCTCTGTAACTAAACATTGCACAATAAAGTGTTCCTTTGAAAAAGCTATTAAATCAATAAGGTTACACTATAACTATTATTCATTGCTAGAAGCAGGGGGAGATTAACTAAAGGTGCGTACACACTAGACGATATTTTACACAATTTGCCCAATTTCAGTGCATCGAAACGACAAATCATGTAAAATATGCCCAATCGTGAGTGACCACTCATGATCATGATGCCGATGTGCGTACCCGCAGGTCGTACATTGTATCATCAAAATTTGATGAAGGGGTCCCTTGTATTTAGCGCAACCAGCACTGGGTTCTGATAAGGTCCTGGCTCTGGAAATACAGGGGAAAAAATGCGTAGGGTTCCCAAGAATTTACCAGAACCAGCACCAAACTTTTTCTAGCATGGGTATAATGCCACAGCCAAGGGAGCATTTTTACCAGGTCCCCAAGCTAAAGCATTACCCCTGACTGCTAGTCAGCCCAGGCTGGGGATCCCTGGGGATCCCCCAATAAAGGGTTCCCCTTCTCCAGGGCACCCCAAGCCTAGGCTGCTAGCCCAGCCGTTCTCTGACTTTCAGGAGTAACTTAGCTAACTCAATTTGAAGCTTGCAGGAACAGAAGTGGGATTCCAAAACGCTTGCAGACAGAAACATAAATCCATTGTTGTACAAGGGAAAGTGACCGCACCATTTAACAACCATCTCTTCGATTATACATTTAATCAAAACATTGATTTTCACATTTGTATTGAAGAGGTGCTACCCACTATGGTTGTGTATCCGGTATTAGGAAAACAAGATAATGATATGGTGCACTAGGTCGTATATAAAGTTAAAACATTACATTTATTTAAATTGATATTAAAATAGTTTCAATTAGGATACACAATATACAAAAATGGTAAAATATTAATAAAATGAGTATCGGAGACTGTTTTGTAGACAACCAGAAAGATAACAGAATCTTTATTTGTTAGGCTCATTGCCAATATACGTATGTGTACTATGGGCCTGATTCAGCTTTGGGAATAGCGTAATGCTGCATACACAAACGTAGCAATATAAATGCATGATTTGAATGATAATGATATAGTTCATATCGTTATTGTTCAAATCGTTCCTTTTTTGGCCCCTACCAACCCACCAACGACCAGCGATGTGCGTTGATCGTGGGTCGCTAAAGTCGGTGAATTGGTGGTGTGCTGGATGATCGATATCGAATCGAATCGCTGGCTGGGCACTCTGTGTGTACACACCAGAAGATAAAGCAGGTAATTGTGCATCTGGGTAACACCATGCTAAACTGCAGGTGGAGCAGATGTAAAATGTGCAGAGAGATTTAGATTTGGGAGGGGTGTGTCCAAACTTAAATCTAAATCGCAGTGTAATAAAGCTGTGCAGCATTGGTGGGCTACATGTAAAAGCAGCCAGTATTTACCCCGCATGCACAGTTATTTGCAATATTGCACTCTGGGCCTGATTCAGCATGAATCGCTATTGCGATAGCGTATGCAGACTGCAGATTGTTGCATACTGCACATGCATCTCAGTGCGCAAGTTAGCATTGCCATCGCTCTGCATTCACCAACACAGATACAAAGCCATCGCAGAGTGATTGAAGTCAGGGCAGCGTTTCGGGTGGTGATGGGGAAGTGGTCTGAGAAACGTAGTCGTGCCTGTCCGTTTGCACACCGTTACAGGGGCGTGCATAATTTAGCCACTGCGACAACATACGAAGCTTGTGTGCTCACTGCATGCAATGAGATTAGCAATTTCTGAGTAAGGTCAGACCTGTTGTAACTGTGCGGGAGGGACCGATGTTACTCGATATTACTGATGTGAATGCAAGATTGCATGGTATTACAGATGTGCGAAAGCAGTAGTGGGCATCTCTGTGCTGGCTTTGGGCATCTCTATAGTGGCTTTGCAATTGCAGTCATTAGCATATTTTCGCAGCAGACCTGCGTGCATAATCACAGCTGCGATCACAATAGCGATCCAAAATGAATCAGGCCCTCTATTCCCAAAACTGAATCAGGCCCAATCTCTAGGTTTACCATACTATCCCTTTAAACTGGGACACTCATGAATTATACAGGTTCTGTGGCGGATTAAAACCAGATGAAATGCAGGCTTGTAGTCAGCCAGCCACATAATCTGTGTAATGAGTGTCCCAGGTTTAAAGGGTAAGCCTACCTATATCTGTATTAAATAGTTACATCATATCATTACTATTTATCATTAGCAACTGTTACAAAACACTGGTGAAAATATACAATGTTTTACAGTGTCTGTTCTAGCTTCTTGGTCTCATTTTATTATCTACAAGAATTACAGCCTGCTAGTACTATGATATGTTAATAGCACCACTTATTTGTTTAATAATCTGTTCTACTGGTTTTTCATTGTCTTAACTTTAAACTGCATAAATGATGTGCACTTTATTTCCTATAATGGAATATTAAAATCACATGCTGAAACAAATCCAGGTAGAAGTCTTTTGGTTTTGCAAACTGATACATTAATGGAGGATCCAAGCAACATGAACAGGCAACATAGATCAGAATAACTGGACAGGCTAGGATCTGGAACCTATACAGGCCCAGTGACTAGAGGCACAGCTGTAACAGGCCTGAGGTTCCATAGAGCCCTACAGATAAGCCTCACTCTAACCTCTGCCTGCTCTGCTGCAGTGATCAGCAGGGCGCAGACATGTATGGACGGAATCTGTCCAGGGAACAGCTGCTTTACTGCAATGATGGCGGCTGGTACAATAAAGTGAGTGTGATGTTATGCAATGCTGCACCACTGAAAGTTAGACCAGATGAGCCATGGCAGGCAGCAAGAAGACATAGAAGGTAAGTGTGGGAGCTGGAGCAGCACTGGGCTAGGGCTGGAAGAACACTGTGGGCTGGGGCTGGAGGGACACTGTGGGCTGGGGCTGGAGGGACACTGTGGTCTGAGGCTGGAGGGACACTGTGGTCTGTGGCTGGAGGGACTATGTGGGCTGGAGAGACTCTGTGGGCTTGAGACGTGTGGTCTGGAGAGACAGAAGGGATCTGGAGATGGAGAGACAGAAGGATGGCTAGGGCTGGAGAGACACAGGGGGCTGGAGAGATACAAGACAAGATGAGGCTGAAGAAAATTTGAGGGAAGTGGCTAGAGATGATCCACAATTGGTAGGATTAGAAGGATAAGGCTTGGGGACAGTAATCTTCATTCTAAAGAAACATTACTGATACAAATGGTACAAAATTAGCAAATACAGTTTAATAATATATAATTGTTTGATCAGAAAAGTTCACATTTTGCCCTGCACCAAAACTGGTTTTTTATTGTCTACATTTTTTGTAAAACATTTACCGTTGGTTACAAACATTTCATGACCAGATAGGATCTGGTGATACATGCATTTTTGCCTTTTTGCTTATATGAAGATAGCTGTGTGCAAACTTTTTGAGTCCATTTGTGACAAATGCATGACATCATCGGCATTTAATGTTACATATATGTTTTTTTATATCTGTGTGTCATTCAATATTGTTAGTGAATACATTATTCATTTTATAAATATCTTTATTAAAAGTTAAGTTTTATACACATTCATTTGGGAGTACCTAGACACCTACAGAATTCATACAGATACTGCACACTTGTTTACCTTGATTTTTTTTTTTAAATTTCATTATATAATTTTTTTTGGGGGGGGGGTTTGATTGCATTGTGTCTATATTTCAAGCGTACCCCCTACCTGAGTCCTTTTGATCCTTGTTTCTCTTTGGATACTTTTTAGTTAATCAGTGACAAAGAGCAGCCCATCAGATCCCGAAGTGCTGGAAATGCCCCCAGAGTGATGACAAACAGGGACATATCATGCAGACACAGCTGTGTGTCGGTTCTCACCGCGACTAATTGCCATGCCGGACCAATTCATTTACCGGGGAGCCCCCGCAGACAGACTTTACCTCGCAGCTCATGGAGGTGCGAGGTAAAATCCTCGTAAAAACAACCAAATCGGCCTCACACATGGGGAAAACCCATTGATTCCGCAGTATATGCGGAATCAGTGTGTTTCCACGTGTGTGTCCTGATTGTATGGTGCAGGAAAAAGGCTGTTTAATTGAATAGCCGCGGGGATGTTGGACGGCAATTTGTCGCGGCTAATTGAATCTTCCCCATGGACAGCTATCTGTGGGTGATCCAGGGGGTGGAGCTTAACATGACCAGAGAGAGCATCGGCCAGTATGTAGATGGGGCTTCAGACAGAAGGGTGCGGAGTTACCGATGGCCCCGCGGTCGGCAGGGCTTCAGTTAGACAATCAGTAGGTTGGGTAGAGTAAATGGGCAATGCTTCAGGCGGCCGGGACTCGGGAGGAGCTGGGCTGTTGGTGGGTACAGGAATTTTTTTTTCCTGTCAGCACTGCACTGTAGTGGATCATATGGGCCTATTTTCCTGTGTGGCCTGGAGCTGTAGCTCCATTTGTCCCATTTATAATCCAGCCCTGGCAGTGAGGCAGGTGATTAACAGGGAAGACAGATTAACTCCTGCAGTAAAGATAAAATGTCAGACTGTCACAGCTGCACTGAGGTACTGCAGGCCAGATACAGAATAAGGACAGAAGGGAGATGTAAAAAGCCTTGAAGAGTGATAAAGTGGAGAGTTATAAAGTACCAACCAATCAGCTCCTAACTGCCATTTTTCAAACACAGCCTGTAAAGTGACAGGAGCTGATTGGTTGGTACTTTATCTCCATCCACTTTATCACTCTCCAAGGCTTAGTACATGTCCTAAAAGCAGGGGCGCCGAGAGAGGGGGTGGAGCAGATAACTAATTAACCAGGCACGGGCTTGCTGGAGGGGCCTGGCGAAGGCCCCACTCTGGCGCCGCCCCCCTCTTACATCGCAGCAGCCCAGCACACGCTGCTGTGTGCTGGGCTACACTGGGAGACTGCTTACGGCTGCTAGGCAGCAGCCGCAGCTGTCTTCTATGCCTGTGGGGAGAGCAATCACACTGGACGTGCCCCCCACTGGCTATGCGCTGGGCTGAGGAGCTCACTAAGGGAATGTGGCCACGCCCCCCCGTAATTAGGTCATGCACCTAAAAGTACAATATTGTTGTCCAGTCAGATTTTTCCATAATATGAATGCAGCCCCCCCACCCCCATGAAGCAGTGACAACATGACTTCTCATTTTCCCATAAAAAGCCACCACATTCCTGATCTGGGAGGTGCTATCACAACTGCAGTGTGGAGTAAACAACCAACGTCAGACATTACATTTCTATGAAAATTATTTACAAATATGTTAACATACTAGGTTCAATGTTATTCAAAGAGAACAAAACCCAAGCGCTGTCAGAGACCTGCTGGAAATAAAGGGATGTCAGCCCCAAAAAAACACATAAACGAGAAAACAAAATATTCCAGTGCTACTAATGTATAGAAAAAGGATGGACAATGGACATTTGGAATGATAATTCTAATACAAAATTTTATACACTATTACACTAAAAATACATTAAAAGAAATTATGTACAAAGGAATATGAAAATAAAAATGAGAATGAAATAAATAAATAAATAAAATAAATAAACTAATATAAAAAAGACACATATACAGTAGGTGTAGGTGAACCATATCTGATGATTCCTAATTGGATCTTCCTTCCAAATATAACATAGTGTCCCTCAGGCGAGTAGAATTACCGTTATTGGATGAATGATTTTTCCACAGTCCGTGGCAACATTCAATGGCCGATGCAGGTATTAGGGCTGTAATACTCCAACGGAAGATGCATACTTCGCCAAAGTCAACAGGGGTTCGTGCAATCCAAGAAAGTATATAGCCAGTTGAATGGATAGGATAGTCTCCAAAGCTAAGACTCAACGCGTTTCACTGCTTCAAATCACGTCCAGCTTCCTCAGGAGCTTCCTCAAATCACATCCAGCTTACACCTATATGTGTTTTTTTATATTAGTTTATTTATTTATTTTATTTCATTCTCATTTTTATTTTCATATTCCTTTGTATATAATTTCTTTACATGTATTTTTAGTGTAATATTGTATTACATTTTTTATTAGAATTATCATTCCAACTAAACATTGTCCATCCGTTTTCTATGCATTAGTAGCGCTGGAATCTTTTGGTTACTTGTTTTTAGGTTCAATGTTATGTATAATCCGCGTATCCACTACACAATATATTGGACGATTTGAACGATAACAACATCGTTATCGTTTATCATCCGCATCATCGTGCAGTGAATATGTCGCCAACGACCAGCGATGCGCGCTCCCGCTGGTCATTGTCGGCATCCGTCATCGCCCGAACCTACTGTCCAACCTGACGATATCATCTGGCTGTGCAGGTTCGGGGATGAGGGAGGGTACCAGCACTGAAAGACATATTGTTCAGTGTGGGCACAATATCCACTGCACAGTATAATGAACGATGACAATGTCATTATTGTTCAATCGTTCATTAATCGTGTAGTGGATACGCGGCTTTATACTGTACATTAAGGTGACCTTTTATAAAGTCATAGGACCTGATCATTTTTCTATGAAACGTTCTGGTGTTCTTACCTGACAAAAGCTTCCAATTGTTATTTTGTAACTTGAAGATGTTGTAAACGTTGTTGGCTCCCCACACACCGGCTGGACCCACAGTCACATGGATGAGGTTTCCTGGGATATGCTGCCAGTCATTACCCACCCAGTGGAAAATGTCGCCATTATTATTTACACCGTACACTTCACCAGCACCAGCGTCCACCTGCTTTAGGCTTCCAGGAATTACCGTGCATTGGAGTTCTAGGAGGCAGGGGATTAAAATAAACAAGATGAGTAAGGCAATGTAATATAATGCTTAGAATGTGCTTTGCAGGGATGTTAAATATGTATTATTTGGATGTTATTCACAATTAAAATGGCAAAGGACCTTATACTATCACTACTACACTACGCATGACATATATCACATTTTAGGCGCAGTGAGTTAAGCATTTATCTCTTATACCCGTTACTCTTTATTAATGAGTTAATAAAAAAAATACCGGTCATCACTAATACCCTTTTTCACTAGATTGCCGGGTCGCACCCGGGATTATGTTCATGTGCCCTGGGCATGACCTGGCTGAGACCCATGTCAGACAGGCGGCCCTACCCAGCACTAATGCCAACTCTCCCTATACAGAGGACGGAACCTGGGCCTCATCGACCTGGGTTACCCGTTCACACTACGTCACGATCAGGGTTGAACACACCTTCAAATCTTCTCGTGACCAGGGTTGAAATGCTGGGTCACTCGACCGATCTTATTTCAACCCTGCCCTTCACACAGCACAATAACCCGGTTGCTGCTCGCTCGTGTGCACAAACTGGGTTATTGAAGCTAGTGGAAAAGGGGTATTATAATGTTCACATAAATGGAGTCCATGGGAATGACATTGTAAAGATATCTGTGATACGAACTGCTTTGCAGCTGAGATATGTCCACTCTGCTGTTTTTCTTTTAATGATAAAAATATGATAAGTTTAGATTGCTTAGTACAAAATACAGTACTGGGTATAGAATTTTAAGTGGATCTTTAAAACATAGGCCCATATTCAATTTCAGACGAAAAGTCCAGACTTTTCACCTGCTGGACTTTTCGCCTCCTTCGCCTGTTTTGCAGGCGAAAAAGTATCGTGCGCGTCCCCGCCAAACTGGAACAGGCAAAAAGTTCTGTCAATTTTTGGGAAATCATCCTGGCACCACCTAAAGATGTCCTGACATGGGGGATCACTATGAGTATCCCTGTTTTTGCCTGCTGAAGGGAAGTCGGGTTTTTAAATAGCCGCGGCAGGTGCATAAATGCGGCTTTGGAGAAGGAGGTACATGAAAATGGGTGCAAGCATATTTTTAAGTCCTTAAAATTATTTACATTTTTTTTTCAAAAATGCACCTGCCGCTACCACCCGCACTGAATAAAACACCTGCCGCATATTTGGAAAACCCTCTGGAATCAATTTAGCTACTTTAGGATTTTGTACGCCATATTTTTAACCCCCAAAATTAAACTCAAGTTTTTGGGGTGTTCCGATTTTTTAAAAAAAACTGTTTTTGTCACACATCACTATTAGGGGACATTCCCAGAGGTGCAGGCTATTTTTTTAAGCCTGCACCCCTAAACCCCAATTCTGCACTTTTTTTTGCCACCTATTCTGTGGAGAAAACTGTTCCCCGTTTTTTTACAAAGACTTTTCGCACCGGAGAAAAGTCTCTGAAATTGAATACGGGGATAATTGAAACAGGCGAAAATGACGTCATCACGGGTTTTCGCCTGAAATTGAATACGGGCCATAGTATTGTTACTTTACATAGCAAATACAGGGCTGGACCTGCTAATAAAGTAAGACCACCACCTGTTTAAATAGCTGTCTATCCCAGACCTAATTGCTCCTTTTATTTGATTACATTTGTTCTTTAATTGGAGTTTTACTGTCGGAGAGTGTATAACTAGTGGCATTATAGGGATTTGTTATATATTTCCACTCTTCACAGTTTAACTAATTATACTACACAGAGGCCCTGATTCAGCGCCGGACGCTCTGACAGAGCTCTCTCTCTGAATCAGGGCCGTCCCTGCTCCTTTTTGGAGCAGCCTCCTGGCCACTCGCATAGCTGTGGATTACCACCCACAGCTATAGTGAGCGGCCAAAATGATGGTCGCGATGGTCAAGACCATCGCGACCATCGGGCTTGCGACGAGACCCTGCGGTAGGGTCTCGCTGCCTCAAGCCCAGGAGTGGGAACGCCTCCGTCTGGGCAGCCACGCCCCCGGCACGCCCACCAAAGGGGGCGTGCTGTCAATCAACATCGACAGCACACCCCCTTTGGTGCGAGACCCATAACGACGGCTTGGCCGTCGTTATTCGGGTCTCGCGCATGCGCATGATGGAGCCGCCTCCGTCCTGCGCATGCGCACTTGGGCACCATCGACCCGCTTGTGAGCGCTCAGCGCTCGCGAGCGGGTCTGAATCAGGCCCAGAGTTTATACTCTTCTGCTATATATGACATTATTTTGCTTTGCTGGTAAATAAGGCTCGTGTGCAAAGTAAGGCGATATATACTTGTTAGCAAAAAGGGCATCTATTAGTCTAGAATTGTTTTACATTTGGCAAACAAATTTGAGCTGTAAGAGAGGTTTTGAGGTAGGTGAAAGCATAGTAAGGGTCATATTCAATTAGTTTTGCCTCAGCGAAAAAGTTCCGCCTGCGCAACTTTTCGCTGACATCGCGTGTTTTGGATGCAAAAACTTCCATGCATGTCCCCCCTATTCGCCCTATTCAATTACAAACCAGGTGAAAACGGCAAGCGGCGAATGCGGAAGAGGCAGAAAGTGCTGTCAGAATTGGGCATATCAGCCTGAACGCCCCAAAAAGATGCAATAACATTGGGGATCAATGTAGATGGGTTTCAATAGCCCTAATAAAACTGTTTTGTTTACTGAAGTTGTTTAAAATCCTTGTTATTAGCATATTTGCCAAAGTAGTGAAGAATGGCATTAAGTAGTATGTTTTGGTGAAAATAAGTAGTCCTGTCAAATTTGGGGTACTTGAAAATGGGGACTGGCATATTTTAAAATCTCTAAAGTGTATTTTTTAAAAACATGAAAAACGCACCTGTTGCATGCACCTGCAATCCTAAAAACACCTGACCCAGACTTGCAGACCCTCAAGAAGTCCATTTAGCTACTTTATGCTTGTCCCCCTAAATTGTGCTTTTTCACCCACGAATTAAAGTGCTTTTTTAGGGTGTTCTTAGGGTTTTTTTTTACACAGCCATCCTTTGGGGGTCTATCCCAAGGTTTCTAAGTGGTTTTCCAACATTTGCACCCCAAAATAAAAATGTTGCATTTCTTTTCTCCAGCTATTCAGAAGCAAATCTTTTTCGCCTATTACATTATTATTATTACATTTTATTTATAGGGCGCCACAGGTGGTCCGCAGCGCCGTACATACAGTAAAGGGTACACAGAACATTACATTACAATACAGTAACCAAAATATAAACAGAACACAAGTAACAATTAGCAACACAATTCTCCATACACAGTACAGCTCTGAAGGTGAAGGCTGTCATAGAAGTGCTAGAGAAGAAGGCTGTGAGACAGTGGGAAGGAGGACCCTGCTCCTAGGAGCTTACAATTGCATTGACTTAAGTTACATTGCATTGACTTTCCATGCAGGCGAAAACCGTCTGGAATTGAATTTGGAGATGAGTTCCGAGCAGGCGAATAGCCGCGATCGGAGATACTGTTTTGAAAAGCGGCTTTTCGCTTCTTATTGAATACGGGCCTAAGCTAAGAATAGGTAAGAATCCTAGGTTTTTTGCTGATTGGCTGGCATGACAGCCTTGTTGCTAGGCAGGTTAGTTTAAGTTTTAGATCACCTGGCTTATGGTTCGGCCAATGGTTCATTCAATCAAGGGTGTGTTTATTGGGATTAGTATATAATGGGTTTTTTTCTCCTTGAGACAGCCTCTTTTACATTTTGGAGTTCTCCAATGGATGAGTATCCAGTGGATGAGTATCTGGCAATCCTGCCTCACTTTCTCCTACATGCTATCAAATCTGTTCCTCCTCCTGTTCTTACTTGCATCTCTTCTCTTTTTCTTTGTTGTCTTTTTTCTTTACCTTTTGTTTCCCCCCTTCCCCCCCCCCCCGCACGCCGCCTAGAGGAGTTAGCCTGCCCGCTCAGAGCTGCATCAGCTCGGGAGTGCGGGCGGAGTTCCCCCCCTCCTCCCCACCCAGCGCTCACTTGTTCCACTCACTCGGCGCAGGGCGTTCCTGTCTGCCCTGCTTCCCCTGCCACCTCAGCTGCGCCCCTCCCTTCCCCCACGTACCTTTACCCTTCCCTCCATACCTCCCCATGGTTTTCCTTCTCCCCATGATAATTCTGCTTCCTGGCAGTTCAGGCATCCACCCCCACAACCGTCCCCTCCGTCCCTCTCATTCCCTGGCCTTGGTCCCTCCTACTTCTGTTCCCATTAACCCCCTTTACCTCCCCCCTGCCTGCAGCTTCGCCTCTGCAGACCTGGCCCTGTCCCCTGCCTCTTCCTTTGGTCTCTGCCCCTGCTCACCCTCCGCCACCTTCCAGTTCCTCTGCTCCCATTCTGGCTGCTCACCTTTCTCCTTTAGTTTCAGGTTTGCCGTCCCCAGCTGTGAATTCTACAGACGTTGCGGTGGCTTGTGCGGCTACTGTTCCAGTGCGCATCAAGGTGGCGCCGTATGGCGGTCCGGTGGGTCCACAGTGTGAAGTTTCAGATGATGCAGTTCCTCTAATGTTGGTGAGTATGATATACTTGACTTTCTTCCCTTGCCCGACTCCAGTTCTAGCTATCACTTGTTCCCCTGGATGCCCGCGTAGAGTTGTATTGCGCCAACACCTCGATTCTTAGGTGTTTGTGCGCAGGAGAATTTAGAATAAGATTCGCTTGGGTAAATTTGTCGATTTTTTTCATGCTCACTGATGAGATGAGGCAGGCTAAGAAACCAGGGGGGGCCTTGGGGAAGGGGCTTATTGCTGTTTTCATTTGTGGCTTAAAGGCATGCTGAATTTTGTGGCCTGTTATCTGGAGACGCGTGCCGAGGAACATAAGAATGTACTTGAATATATTTATATATGATATGTTCACGTCCCAAAGGGCTCGCATGAAGGAATATGACTTGCAGCTTTGCTTGTTAGGTTTTGGTGCCTTTTTTGATGGTGTATGTGTGCTGCACCCCAGCCTTTAGAAAGGCTTGCTGAGGGCCTTACAAGTAATTTGTTGTTGTTGGAACTGTTTCCGATTGTCCCGTCAGTGGAACTTTGGAGTAGTTTTTGCGGAATCAACATGTGGTTTTCTGGTGCAACAATCTTGGGGTGGTGCATGCTATTAATAATCAGAGGCCTCCACCCGCCCCCCCTCCGGCTTTGTGGCTGTTAAGGCATTTGGTTTTGTGCAGTTTGGATGTTGTCGAATCTGATCACTAGCTATACAGCTAATGAAATAAGGGCCTGATTCAGACCCGGTCGCAAGCGCTGAGCGCTCGCAACCGGGTCGATGGTGGCCCAGAGCGCATGCGCACGATGGAGCCGGCTCCGTCGTGTGCATGCGCGAGACCCGGATAGCGACGGGCAATCCATCGCTCCGGGTCTCGTACCAAAGAGGGCGTGCTGTCGATGTTGAGTGACAGCACGCCCCCTTTGGTGGGTGGGCCGGGGGAGTGGCTGCCCAAACGGAGGCGTTCCCATGTGAATGCCTCCGTTTGGGGGCGGCCCCACTGACATCACGAGCGATCAGAGCAGGAAGCTCCCTGGGGCTTGCGGTTGCCGAGACCCAACCTTAGGGTTTCGTCGCAAGCCCCGATTGGTCGCGATGGTGTTCACCATCGTGACCATCAACCTGGTCGGTCGCTAAGCTGTGGGTGGTAACCCACAGCTTAGCTAGCAACCAGGAGGCCGCACTAAAAAAAAGGAAGCGGCTGCCCTCATTCAGAACAAGCGCTCGCTTCTTGCGAGCCTATGACCTTTTAGCCAAGCTATATTGTGTCTGTGTCTTTATTTATTAGTTTATTTATTAGTTTAAGTTTATTGTTAAGTAATATAAGGTGTTTTTGAGGCTTAATTAGCATTAAACTAATGGAGGTCTTATGGATTTTAAACTGACATAAAATTTGGGACATACCCGCCTGTAAAATGTAGCTCCACTTTAGCCTGTATTAAGTCATCAATAAAATTAAATATAAAGTGTTGAATATGTGTGTACTATTGGTGATGGTAATAGCAGACTAATACCCCTTTTCCATTGACATGAAAATCCCAGGTTATTGAACGTGAAAGAGCATCAACCCGATATTTTTGTTAGTAGAAAAGTTTCACCCATGTCCAGTCACCAGGGAAGGGTTTTTTCCGGGTAAGGCTCAGAGTAAACGGGTAATCCAGGTTGTCCGACCCAGGACCTATTTACAGCACGGGGAGACCCACATTCCGACGCAAGATGTAATCTCCAAGCGCTGGCACTGTATCCATGTGCAGTGTGAACGGCACCGATCCGGGAATAATCTAGGTCAGCACCACAGTGTAAAAGTGCATGTCCCGGGTCTGTCTTAGTTTGGAACCCTGTTCCAAATACCAGGTCAGACCAGAGACTTTCTTGGGTATGAAAGTATATACCAGAGTTTTCACCAAGTATGCTGCCAAACCTGTGTGGCTCCTTATAAATAAACAATAATACTAATTTAATAATATGCTCAAACTATACTGAAAATTAAAATGCAAAGTATTAATTGCCCCCTAGGGGTTAAAGTGGGCCCAAACCAGTTCCGCCTCCTCCGACCAACCTCAGCCCGGCACTGCAGGGAGGCTCCATTTGCCGGACTACTTATTAGCCCATTCATTGATATGGAGGACTACAAGAAATTAGAAGATCTATTATTGTTAGGATCAATAAAAATGAGAGAGATATTATTTTAAAGAAAAATAAGAAATTCCAACATGATAGAAACATTGCATTAAACGAGTCTCTTATTTTACCATTTAGTGGAACAGATAAGATGGAAAAGTTCCTCCCCATGGATCATCAGGCTGGTCCAAACAAAAAGCTAGGAAATGACAGATATAATTTTGCCAAAAATAAATCTCGTGGCACTAATAAATATCATTATCTTAACTATGAAAAATCATATACCCAAAAGTTCACTAAGAAAAATTGGGTGAAAAACAGGCCGAATGAGGACAGGAGAAAAAACTCTTTTCAGTACCCTAATAAGACAAAAGTGAATAGGTGGTATAAAGATACAGTAACCATAAAGACAAATGGGTTATCCCTACATTTAATCATTTCAATACATTGAGTGTTTACCTTCCAAAACTTACTAGAGATAGATGGAGAAAATATCAGAATTATAAGGAGTTGGCCACCCCAAGTGCTATGAATAGCCAGAATGATTTTTTAGAGAGAGGAACCAACAGGAAGTGGTCCACCTAAAGGATCAGAGCAATATAAGACTAAAAGAGGGAAAAGGGCAGGGAAACCTAGACCCAAAAGACAAAACAATAGAAATAAGAAAAATAAACTTCTTGAGTTACAGAAAAATGGCCATACTGAAAAGGATGGTGCCACTGAAGAATCGAGTAATACCAAGGTAGATACTGGCACAATAAAGATTTTTTAATCTAAGCAATTATGTCATGAATGATATTGAAAAGGCAGTACTTTCTAAAGGTTTAAAATTTGCCCCTTCAAACAAAATACATTTCTTTGACCTTTTCATCGACTTACAAAAATTTGCCCGTAAGTTATTGTTGAAAAGGTTTTTTGCGGATGATGGGACCAATGAGGGTATCTCTAAAAACATATTCAAAAAAGATCTGTTTTTAATCCCTCATTTGCCAAATGATGTTTTGTAGAAGCATTCTACAAAAGTGTTGTCAGGACTGCGACAATTTCAGTACATAAAGATAAACTACATTTGCCACAGTTCCAATGTGGTCGTTGGAGGAGCTATCCTGCTTGCTGGTGTTCTCCACATACAGGGGAGAAAGAGTTAAAGTGATCATCTGTTTCAAAGGTGTTGTCAGGTTGTGGGATTTCTAGATTGCTCATTATTTCAAAGCTGATTCCATTTGGGTCACATGTTCTGAACTTCCTATGGGTCACAGACCTCTAGTATAAAGCCTGTATAAAGTAACTGTGTCTCAGTGTCTGTGCAACATTACTTTCAGGTCTTTCTTGGACTCCTGCCAGATCTCTGCTGTGCCTGTGGTTTGCTGTGGACTTTGCTATATCTCTGCCCGTGTTCCAGTTAAACTTCTGATGCAGGTTACCAGCCGCACTACAGAGCTCAGCATCGCCATTGCCTAAGTATTGTTTTCTGCTCCACTGCTGTGGTTCCGCTTCCTGCTGCATTATTTACTCTGCCTGTTATCTTCTACTTCCGTGGACATTGGACTTACCTTTGTTACAGTTGTCAACTGCACCGTTACAGTTATCGTCGCCGGACCTTTAGTACATCGCGGGGCTCAACCCCGCTCTGGATCCTCATCACGCTGCAGGGCTCAACCCTGTCCCGGATCTTCACTATATCACAGGGCTCACCCCTGCTCTGACCTTCACTACATTGCAGGGCTCAACCCTGTTCCGGATCTTCACTGCATCACAGGGCTCAACCCTGCTTCGACCTTCACTACATTGCAGGGCTCAACCCTGTTCCGGATCTTCACCGCATCACAGGGCTCAACCCTGCTCTGATCTTCACTACATTTCGGGGCTCAACCCTGTCTCCGATCTTCACTACGTCTCAGGGCTCAACCCTGTTCCAGATCTATACTACACTACAGGGCTCAACTCTGCTCCAGATTTTCATCACGCTACTGGGCCCAACCCTAGTAAAGGTCCTCTATGCCATCCTGAGGTTTTAGCCTCATATTGGACTCGGGGTTTCCCTACCACATTAGATCTTGTGCGTCAAAGACTTTATTTGCATATGGGGGTTTACTCCTATATTCATTACTGCATATTTGAACTCCTGTGTTTTTGAGACTTTATGTGAAACGTTGCTATAATATTTTGTCTGTGAATAAATTCTATTTACTTTTATTCCGTGCTACTGAGATTTCATGAAAAGGTCATTCCTAAAACCACCTCAGTTTATAGTGCCCAGTAGGCCTGACTCCTTCCAGGAGTCTCAAGTATCGGCAGCCATGAGAAGTGTCCTCAGTGACATAGAAAATGTTAAAAACAATTCAAATAATAAATATAGAATTAATCTAACCCCAGAAGAAAATTATGCTTTGAAATCTCTACAAGATAATCAAGAGATTATAATAAAGCAGGCAGATAAATGGGGGGGTTGTTATTTTAAACAAATCCAACTACATCAATGAAGGTTACAGACAATTTGGTATTACTACATATAAAAAACTTAAAAGTGATCACTCTCAAAACATTATTACCGCATTTAAATCTTTAGTTCACCAATATTTGGGTTTGGGAGTTACTTCAAAGTAGGTATCAGAATTTTTAATTAATGAAGAATATTCAGTTCCAGTACTATATTTGCTACCTAAAATACACAAAATCAGTAACGATCCACCAGGATGCCCAATAGTGGCAGGGACTAATACTATCACTGCAAATCTGTCTGCATTTATTGACCATCATTTACAACCCTTAGTCTGTAAAGAGTGGTCACATCTTAAGGATGCTAAAGATATTCTAAATAAATTGGAAACTATGAAATGGGAAAAGGATATGTTCCTCATTACAGCAGATGTGTCCTCACTCTATACCATAATTTCTCACACAGATGGTATAGAAACAATTGAAAATACTTTAAAACTTACAGAAATGGATAATAGGTTATGTAAGTTTCTTGTTGATGGTATTACGTTCATTCTCTGTAACAATTATTTTAATTTTTATGGTAATTTTTTTCTGCAGAGTGTGGGTACAGCCATGGGCACCAGCTTTGCGCCCAGCTATGCCAACCTTTTCATGTCAAGGTGGGAGGAGTCGCATGTGTGCGAACCTGGTGCATTGGTGGCGATATATAGATGACATTCTGTTCATCTGGAAGGACAATAGATCTGATCTAGGTAGTTTTTGTGAATATTTTAACTCTAACACTCTGAATATCCAACTAACCTATAATATCAGTGAAGTAATGCTTAATTTCTTGGATATATCCATTGAGATTAAGAATGGACATCTCATAACATATAATTTTAGCAAACCCACTGATTCCAACACCTACATAGATAGGACAAGTAACCATTTGCCGCAATGATTAGATGGAGTGCCTAAGGGACAACTTATGAGACTATGTCGCAATTGTTCGGATAAGGACATCTTTCACCAACAAGCTAGTGAAATGACCAATAAATTTATTCGGAAAGGTTACAAAGCAAAAACACTCCATCAAACTGTGAAAGAAGTTGCAGAAATGGATAGAGAGCTGCTATTGATAGATAAAAATAAAGATCCACCAGAAAACAAATTTACAATGTCTTTCTGTACAACCTTCAACAAACAACACAAAAATATAGAGGGTATAATTAAAAGGAATTGGAATATTCTTCTTAGAGATGAAACCTCAGGGAAAATTTTACCCAATAGACCAAAATGTATCTACAGACGAGCACCCACTATTAAGGATACATTAGTATCTAGCGCCTTACCCATGGACGGTAATAGGTTTATTCATAGAAACAAAGGTTTTTATAGGTGTGGTCAGTGCAAATTATGCAAAGCTTGCCCTAACAGTTCCTCCAAAATTACAGAATTTCAGACGCAGGGGAGGAATCATAAGATCACGTATTTCATCAGTTGTCACACACGGTATGCCATATATGCCATAGAATGTTCCTGCAACATGGTATATGTGGGTAAAACTAAAAGGACGTTAAAAATCAGATGGGCGGAACATGCTAGGAAAATTTTAAAGGGGTCACAAAATCATCAGTTCTGCACATTTTAAAACCCAACACAATAATTCACTTAAAAGGTATCCAACGGCTCTGTGGAATCTCCGTGTTTAAAGAAAATTGGAGGTCTAACAATAGGGATCTATGGTTAGCTCAAAAGGAGATGAGATGTATATACAATCTTAACACTTTGAAGCCTGCAGGTTTAACTCATGATTTTGAAGTGAAATGGTTTGTCTAATTTTTTGTTGGTGTAATTTTATCTTGTATTTTATGTATAGAGTTTAGTCATGATATTTGTCAAGTGAGATACGAGTATTCCACCAAATTTGAGTAATACTTTGGGGTTACCATAATTACAGATGCCTGCAGAATTCGAATCTATTGTTTTTATAATTTACTATGCAGTATGCCCCAATCATGTGACCACCATCATTTCATTCAGATTAACATTTAATTGGTCCCGATCACGTGACCAGAGTAACTTTATTGAGACCAGCATTCAGTAGGGAAAGTCCCGGTCACGTGACTTCAATAACTTTATTGAGGTCAGTGTCCATTTTTGTTCATAGACGGACATACAACCTTCCCTCGTCTAATATGGGGCACACGGTGAGTCCGTTAGGATGCACTTCCCTTTGCCTCTTTTTATTACATAAGGTTAGTATTCCTTATCTAGACTGCACAGCTTAGACTCACTTCCTTTACCGTACTTCCGGTTTTACGGGTACTAAAGTCTCAGTATTGTATCTATCACTCTACTTTCAAAAAGACACCTGTTGGTGTCGAAACATGTCAGGAGGAGTGACAGTGGAGGATTGCCTTAGTACCTAACATCAAGTTGGATCCTTGTTTACACTTACGGCGGTGGAATAGCCGGGTTACACCACGGTGCTGATTTCTATATCCATGTGATCTGCTGTTATCATCATCTGGTACAGAGGCTTATCCCCACATTTTATGTTTTCATTTTATAATTGATTAAATGTGGTTTCTAAATACCACACTATATCAAGTTTCTTTTATATTTTTGGGCGTCACTTTGGAATATATATGTGATATGGACGGAGGAAAAGAAACCTCTATGTGATTTACTACATCTGTTTCAAGTAACCTTTGTGTGAGAATCCCATTATTTTACCATTCCACATGGGTGTGGGCAAAGAAACCTTGATGTGATTTGCACCCACCATCCACAGGTAGCACTAATGTGAGCATCTGTTATTATAGTGAGACACGTTGTGGAGTGTTTCATATTTCTGCCTTACACATGAGGACTATCATTAAGGGGTCTCTCATTTGGTCTCCTCTTTTGGACTTTATGTACGTGTTCACATTCTAATACACTGTTATTTTGTGTTTTCATGTTTTTATGGAGCATCATTGACGTTCATGTAAGAAGTACGGATGTGCGCAGGACCATTTTTGCCGGATTTTGATTTGGTTCTAATTCATCGTCCAGCTTTGAATTTAAATTTGGATTTGCCAAACTGTGGTGGATTTGGATTTTTTACAAAAATTGACAAAAAAAGCTAAAATCACATAAATTGGGCTTTTTTTTCTTCCTAGATTGTTATTAACCTCAATAAAATTAATTTCCAGTAATTTACAGTCAATTTAGTCCACCTCACAGTTTAAATTATAGTTTTCACATTATTGGTCAAATGTTACAGTGAGCTGACTGGTTACCAAGCATCAGAGCAGCAGCACAGACACCACAGTTTAAAGCACATCTATGAAACATTGCCACACAGCAGTGGCAGAAATGAAAAGTGGAATTGTCCTTGGGCCCTCCCAGTGGGGTACTGTCAGCAGAGTCACAGTACTTGTTTACACAGTGGGCTACGGCCCAAGGAGTCACAGTGCACAATCTTATTCACATTACACCGCACAAAGTGCCCCTGATTAACATTACACCATAAAGCAGTGTCTCTAATTTATGTTACGACACACAGTAGTGCCACTTTTACACAATGCCCACAGTAGTGCCCCTTTTACACAATGTCTATATTAGTGACCCTTATACACAAAGCCCACAGTAGTAATGCCCCTTATACAATGCCCACAGTAGAAGTGCCCCTTATACAATGCCCACAGCAATAGTGTCCCTTACACAATGCTCCCAGCAGTGGTGTCCCTTACACAATGCCCTCAGTAGTAATGCCCCATATGCAGTCCCCTCAGTAGTATGCCCCCATTAGTAGTGCCCCTAATTGTATGCCCCCAGTAGTAGTGTCCCCAGTAGTAGTGCCCCCATTAGTAGTGCCCCTAGTAATAGTGCCCCCAGTAGTATGCCCCCATTACAAGTGCCCCTAGTAGTATGCCGCCATTACAAGTGCCCCCATTAGTTGTGTCCATAGTAGTATGCCCCCATTAGTAGTGCCCCCAGTAGTATGCCTCCACTAGTAGTTTCCCCAGTAGTATGCCCCCACTAGTAGTGCCCCCACTAGTAGTGCCCAAAGTAGTATGCCTCCACTAGTAGTGTCCCCAGTAGTATGCCTCCACTAGCAGTGTCCCCAGTAGTATGAACCCACTTGTAGTGCCCCTAGTATGCCCCCAGTAGTATGCCCGCATTGCAAGTGCCCTTTGTAGTATTCCCCCATTAGTTGTGCCCCCATTAGTTGTGCCCCTTGTAGTATGCCCCCATTATCAGTGCCCCTTGTAGTATGCCCCCATTAGAAGTGCCCCCAGTAGTTGTGCCCCTTGTAGTATGCCCCCAGTAGTTGTGCCCACCATTAGTACTGCCCCCAGTAGCACCGCCTTACACAGAAAAGAAAAAGACTTACCTGAATCCCCGCTCCTGCTGTAACCGCAGCCGTCCGCTCCTCTCTGCTCTATGGGAGAGACATCATGACGTCTCTCCCATCACCCGCAGAGGGGGGAGCTGGAAGGCGGAGCTCATGAGTGAGCTCCAGCGAGCTCCCTCCGGGGAAGCAGCAGTCAATGAGAATCTGTGTGACTCTCATTGGCTCCTATTACAAACACACCGCTGGCGGCTGTGTGTTTGTTTCTGTGTAGGGCAGACCGATATCACTGCGTTCTGCCCTACACTAGTGGGGCCTTGATGTCGGATTCTCTCGCGAGAATCCGACATCAGGAGGCCGCCGTTCGGCCTCGAGGGGGATCCAAGTCAGGCGGGGGACACCCGAACAGCGTTCGAGTGGACTCGGATACCCAATGTTCGGAGCGGTTCGGATTCCTCAGATTCTCTAATAAGAAGATTATATCATCAAAAATTTTCCACACAAAGTGGATTACAGTGAACTAATTGGAAAACCTTTGTCGCAAGAACTCATTGTCATATTGTTTTGTTTTGCATATCCATTTGCCGGGCGCCCACTGAGATTTTGTTACCAGCGGGCACTGCTGCGTGTCATACATGAATAAGGGACACTACTATGTGGTGTAATGTGAATCAAGATTGTGCTACTGTGTGATGTAATTTGAAGTGGAAATACTATTGTGTGATCACACCCTTTCTTATGAGACTCTTTTTTCCCTTTATTGAAAAAGCACAGAAGGGGCGGTGAGTTCCACCACTTCTCTAGGACCACTAGGACCACTTTAAGCACTGATTGCCCCATTGCATTACAGACAGCTGAAGCTTTATTCTTTCAGTAGAACTTTGTTAGTAATATGTGAAGGTGTAATAAATATAATAATAAATATCATCTAGTTTTATGGACCTTTCACAATTTTTTTTCCCCACATAAATGGAACTAAAAGCCCAAATCTAGGCTCTCTTCTCTTTGTAACTCTGGATGGCTTATTTAGCGGTAATAGGAACCTCACTCATTTTGTGCCCCCTGACATATAGTATAAGCAGTGCTCGTAATTAGTGATGTGAGCCGGCCCTCGTGTTTTGGTTTTGGATCTGGATCTCACCTGGTTTTGGATCTGGATTGGTTTTGCCAAAACCTCACCTCCGTGTTTTGTTTTCGTGTTTTGGTTTTGGATCTGGATTTTTTCTTAAAAAATCATAAAAACAGCTAAAATCACATAAAATGGGCCTGTTTTTGTTCCTACAGTATAATTAACCTCAATAACATTTATTTCCAATCAATTTTGACCACCTCACAATATTATTTGCTTCATCTAGTTAAGGCCAAAAGGTTGCATCCAGCTAGCTGGTTGACTAAGCTAAGTGACACAGTGGGGGCGGCACTAACATGTGGCAGTTCAGTTTCTAATTTCCAACACGGATACAGTGTGGGTTGGATACACCAACAGTGCACTTACTGTGACAGCAGTGTCGGCAGACCGGGGTTGCTGACGGTGTCCTCAGTACATGGAATGGCAGTGCTGTGGTGCTGGCAGTGTCCTTAGTGAAGGGTACCGGTGATGTCGGCAGTGCAGGGGTGCCAGTGGTGTCTTTAGTGCAGGTTTGCTGGCTGTGTCGGCAGTGCGGGGGTGCCAGCGGTGTCTTAGTGCAGGTTTGCTGGCTGTGTCGGCAGTGCCGGGGTGCAAGCGGTGTCTTAGTGCAGGGGTGCCAGCGGTGTCTTTAGTGCAGGTTTGCTGGCTGTGTCGGCAATGCTGGGGTGCCAGCGGTGTCTTTAGTGCAGGTTTGCTGGCTGTGTCGGCAATGCGGGGGTGCCAGTGGTATCTTAGTGCAGGTTTGCTGGATGTGTCGGCAGTGCAGGGGTGCAGCGGTGTCTTTAGTGCAGGTTTACTGGCTGTGTCGGCAGTGCGGAGGTGCCAGCGGTGTCTTAGTGCAGGTTTGCTGGCTGTGTCGGCAGTGCGGGGGTGCCAGCGGTGTCTTCATGACAGGTTTGCTGTCTATGTCGGCAGTGCAGGGGTGTTCTCAATGCAGGATGTCGGCAGAGCGGTGATGCCAGCGATGTCCTCAGTGCAGGTTTGCTGACTGTGTCGGCAGTGCAGGGGTGTTCTCAATGCATGGTGTCGGCAGAGCGGGGGTGCCAGCGATGTCCTCAGTGCAGGTTTGCTGACTGTGTTGGCAGTGCAGGGGTGCTGGTGGTGTCCTGACTGTGGGAGTGTCGGCAATGTCGGCAGTGTGGGGTCGCTGACGGTGTCCTCAGTACATTGGTTAGCAGTGCAGGAGTGTCGGCAGCGGTGGTGTCGGCAGTGGGGGATGCTGCCAGTGGGGGTGCCGGCGGTGTCAGGCAGCGGGGGATGGCGGGCAACATCTTTTTTCCCTCCCTTGTAGTGTTTTCAATGGGCTTAACGCTGATTGGCTGAGAGCCATGACAGACGGCACTCTCGGCCAATCAGCGTTAAGCCCGCTCAAAACAAAACCTCGCGACTCGACAGAGGGGTCGCAAGGTTTACCCTTGGGTCAGGGATACGGGGGAAGGCAGGGAGATCCGAGCTGAGCTTGGATCGCCCCGGATCCCCGAAATTCGGGTGGGTCTTGTTCTCAGGGAACCGGACCCGCTCATCTCTACTGGTAATACATCTCCTTGTGGCTGCTGGGCCTGCGGTCGTCAGTTAGGTCACTGCTCCTTGCATCAAGGGCCAGAATGGACAGACTTAAATGTGCAGTAAATCTGGAACTTGTGATCTAGTTAATGTCAGAGTGTAATATTTATGTGTACAACACAATTACATCTACTCTTGTATTTACTACAGCAGGTAAGTAATAACTGTTAGATTTTTTTAAAACATTTTATTTTCTGAAAGCCGGAAATAATCCATCACCTCATTCACCAAAAGTAGACACTAAACTCTACATAGGGTCACCAACCCAAAAAATATGGGGCAAAATTTGTTATTTTTAATTACAGCTGTAGCTGCAGTAGCGGCTCCAGGCACGGGCAAGCCGGTCCGTCACCTGGAGCGCTACTGTATCCGGAGGGCGCAGGAAACGCCCACCCTCCCTCCTGGCGCTATAGCTCATGTGTAAGCTCAGGGGGAGGGAGCGGAGGAAGGAAGGGGCGGCAACACAGGACGGCGCTGGGCGCAGCACAGCCTAGCGCCGGCCCTGTGTAGCTGTAACGTGTACATGTATTAGTCTGACATGAAACACACAGTTTCAAAAACACAATTGTAATACTATTACGTTGAGAATTTTACTTCTTTACTCATCAGACAATAAGGGGTAAATTTACTAAAGTGATAATTTTTACAAGTGAGTTTTAGAAGTGATGTTGCCCATAGCAACCAATCAGATTCTACTTAACATTTAACTAGCACCTTCTAGAAGATAATAGCTAGAATCTGATTGGTTGCTATAGGCAACATCTCTTCTAAAACTCACTTCTAGAAACTCTCACTTTAGTAAAATTACCCCTAAGTGTATTGATGGTCGGCAAAACCTGGATGTTCTAATGATGTCACCTGTAAATTCAATCTGTAGATAACCTCAATACACATTTTATAATATTTACACTAATTATTACCAGACACTGGAACACAAGGTATTTAGTGGCTCCATACACAAGTTATACAGTCCTAATAGTGAGGGGACTACATAATGTGATATATAAGAAGAGTGAGAGGTTACTGTACCTGCAGCGGCTCCTGTACACACCAGGAATAGAGCGAGGATTTGTAGCATGATGACTCTTTAATCTGACCAGAAGTACAGGATCATTTATATGGTGACTCAGCCCCTCCCTCCATTGTGAGTGTGATACATTATAGCAAAGCTTTTCTGTATAACTACTACCGATAAGTACATTACGACATATCAGAAGACATTAGTGCACTATTCCCTTGTTTGTACAGGTCAGCAAATATTTAATGTATCGTGTCAGCAAATATGTAATTTCTACATGCGCAAGTTGCAGCGCATCTTTTTTATTCTACGCTGCCCAGCATAATATTACAAGTGGAAAAAGAAAAACATAATCATTATACTGGTACGTGTCTATGTATATGATCTACTGCTTGCAGGACAAGAGAACCAAATGTACGATGTCATGTTGCTACTCAGGGCCTGTTCCAGTGGTCTCAATGCCGATGTTTGCACAGTTCTCCACTGTTTTTGTGTGTCCCAATGGTTACCGCCGTTATGCAGAAAGAGACATTATCAGTGGGCGTTCCTGAGTGATAACAGGGGAGTGGCTAGCAGACGTGGGCGTGTCATGGTCAGTGACTGCATCTTTTTTTCTCAGTTGCTCTCTCACCGGCGGCCATGTTCCAATGGACAATCTGAGCAACATTAGAGAGACATCAGACGCACCATCGAAACTGTTACACCAGCCCTATGGCAGACGCAGAGAATCCCAGCGGTGCAGCATCTGACCTGAGCTACTGCGCAAGTTACAGCACGTCTTTTCTTTTTCAACGGTTTCTGGCATAACGGACGGGCCCCTGAGCGCCCCATATAATGAATGCTGCCTACAGAGACCCCAATATCCACTGTGGCTCCAATGCAATGAATTATATAAATCCAGCTGCCACCACTATAACCTCCACATTACATCATTTGGCACTGCCTAATCTACGTAGAAGCACAATTCACAGCATTTTACCAGTTAGGGGGCGGGGAATAATGGTCCAGAATGTCCAACCCAACCCCCACCACCGCCCACTTGCATCTCCTCTCTGGGCTTCTCCTGGGGAGGGCATACTGTAATAAAAATAGGCAAGTATGATTTAAAATAAAATGAATAGGCGAAAACTCCTTGAGATACAAAGTGCGTCAACCACAAAGGATTAGAAAAGTTATCAGTTCTTTCGGCCAAGGCCGTAACTAGGGTTAGACAAGAGGTGCCGTCGTCCACAGCGCAGGTCCTAAGGGCACCCATCAGCCTGGAGAGCCAGCACGGATCATCCATAAAACACCCAGGTCCCCACCACAGAGCAGTCTGAAGGGTGCTAGGTACATCCTGGGAGCTCAGCTCCTTCCAGTACTGTCCTGGTGTTTTTGTTTATTTAAGCCTTTAAATAAATTATGTTTGAGCTAATAGCATCATTTTGTATGTCACTTTCTTTTCCCCGTTCTGTACAAGATTTGTAGAAGTGTTTAACATGCAAGAGAATTGTAGCAACATCCACTGTCATGTTCACACATTAATCAGGGCTCATTGACATTTATGCTCTGGAAAAAAACTTACTCTTAAGGCATACAGGGCGATTTTTCACAAGATTTGTCTGTTTTCGACTGATCGTAACGACCAATCGTGTGAAAACTGGTGTTTTATCATACACACTTACAATGCCGATGCGCGCCCCCGGCGTCATTTATCGGCATCGTAGATCAAATGGTTTTGCAGAAAGATTTTGACCTATCGCGTATGATTTGACGCACACGTTTGCTGAAGTACGATGCGATGTCCGATGTCCCTGGACACTCTCCCCCATTTTGTGCAGACGACGGTGGAGAAGACAGCTGGATTCAGCACAGCATCGTGTGTCTGGAAGTTTTGATTGAGAAGTGAGTATATCCATCCCTACTCCACCAATGTGCATTAACCCCTGCATCACCAGTCTACACCCCTACACCACCAAGCATACCCCTGCACCTCCAAAGTGTATTAACCCCTGCTGCACCACCAATGCATACCCCTGCACCTCAAAAGCGTACCCCTGCCCCACCTATGTGTATTAAACCCCTGCTGCACCACCAATGCATACCCCTGCATCTCCAAAGTGTATTAACCCCTGCTGCGCCACCAATGCATACCCCAGCACCTCCAAAGTGTATTAACCCCTGCTGCACCACCAATGCATACCCCTGCACCTCCAAAGTGTATTAACCCCTGCTGCACCACCAATGCATACCCCTGCCCCTCAAAAAGCGTACCCCTGCCCCACCAATGTGTATTAAACCCCTGCTGCACCACCAATGCATACCCCAGCACCTCCAAAGTGTATTAACCCCTGCTGTACCACCAATGCATACCGCTGCCCCACCAAAGTGTATTAACCCCTGCTGCACCACCAATGCATACCCCTGCCCCTCCAATATGTATTAACCCCTGCTGCACCACCAATGCATACCCCTGCCCCTCCAATGTGTATTAACCCCCTGCTGCACCACCAATGCATACCCCCAGCACCACCAAAGTGTATTAACCCCTGCTGCACCACCAATGCATACCCCTGCCCCACCAATATGTATTAAACCCCTGCTGCACCACCAATGCATACCCCTGCCCCACCAATATGTATTAAACCCCTGCATCACCAGTCTACACCCCTACACCACCAATGCATACCCCTGCACCTCCAAAGTGTATTAACCCCTGCTGCACCACCAATGCATACCCCTGCACCTCAAAAGCGTACCCCTGCCCCACCTATGTGTATTAAACCCCTGCTGCACCACCAATGCATACCCCTGCATCTCCAAAGTGTATTAACCCCTGCTGCGCCACCAATGCATACCCCAGCACCTCCAAAGTGTATTAACCCCTGCTGCACCACCAATGCATACCCCTGCACCTCCAAAGTGTATTAACCCCTGCTGCACCACCAATGCATACCCCTGCCCCTCAAAAAGCATACCCCTGCCCCACCAATGTGTATTAAACCCCTGCTGCACCACCAATGCATACCCCAGCACCTCCAAAGTGTATTAACCCCTGCTGTACCATAAATGCATACCCCTGCCCCACCAAAGTGTATTAACCCCTGCTGCACCACCAATGCATACCCCTGCCCCTCCAATATGTATTAACCCCTGCTGCACCACCAATGCATACCCCTGCCCCTCCAATGTGTATTAACCCCCTGCTGCACCACCAATGCATACCCCCAGCACCACCAAAGTGTATTAACCCCTGCTGCACCACCAATGCATACCCCTGCCCCACCAATATGTATTAAACCCCTGCTGCACCACCAATGCATACCCCTGCCCCACCAATATGTATTAAACCCCTGCTGCACCACCAATGCATACCCCCAGCACCACCAATATGTATAAACCCCTGCTGCACCACCAATGCATACCCCTGCCCCTCCAATGTGTATTAAACCCCTGCTGCACCACCAATGCATACCCCTGCCCCTCCAATGTGTATTAAACCCCTGCTGCACCACCAATGCATACTCCCAGCACCACCAATGAACCTAGATCACCAACGTCGAAGCCCATCAATGTGTCAAATCCACAACACATGCATTGTACCCCCTGGCCTTGCAAGCTTGTTATCCCCATTTCTGAAAAACAAATACTAAAAAAAAAGGAAACTTCATGTATTTAGTCAAACTGTAAAACATTAACATTTATTAAACATGTTTAAAAATGTATTATTTACACATTTAAAGTAGGGGTGAGCGGGTTCGGTTTTACTCGGTTTTACTCGGTTCTTATCGCCACTTTACCGCAAATTCGGCTCGATTTTATTCGCTATCCAAAACACGTGTTCGGCGATAGCCAATAAAAAGATCAGAGTAAAACCGAGTAAAACTGAACCCGCTCACCCCTAATTTAAAGCATTAAAACTAATTTAGATTTTTAAAACACAACATTCAAACTTTTACATATTTACAATCTGTTTTCCCAACAGGAATGACAAGTGCCAGAGAAAGGCAGTTTGTGTCCAGGTATATTTAGCTCTTCCACGCTCATGAGTGTTTGTGGCAAGTTAAAAGTCCGGAGTACCGGAATAAAATTAAGCGAGCCGCTGCAATCCCGGAGCTTGTGGAGTTTAGAAAGCCCTTTCATGATAAGGTGTCTTCAGTTTGGGTCAAGGCCAAAATCCAAAATCTAAGGACTGTATATGTCAAGGAGAAAAAGAAGCAACAAGAGTCCCTGTAGCGTGTTGATACAGTGTATTCGGTGCCCGATGTGTATTACTGCGGAGAACATCGAGGGACAAAAGGTGAGTATTGGATCTTTTTTTCAGGTACAACCATTGGATACTTTACGTTGAGAAGGGGACGTGAACATCTGGAAGAAGGTGAGTATGTGTGTGTGTGTATGTATGTAATAAAACTTTATATTCACGATGTGTGTGTCTTGTGTTTTTTTTACACATTTCATTACAGGTGAACTACAGGTCCCAGTGGCCCCTTAATGCCCCGCATGCTGGTTCCTGTGCTTCTCCAAGTACCAGCATGCGGGGGAGGCTTGCTGGGACCTGCAGTTCTACTGTAAAGAAAATGTTGTTTTTAAAATTTTTCACACTACTCCTACACTATCAACCCGCCACCCACAGCCCAGGGGTGGCAGAGATAGCGTCGGGCTATCAGCCTAGGCTAGGGGTGCCCTGGAGAGGGGGACACTTTATTGGAGGGGTCCCCAACTCCCCAGGGATCCCTTGCCTGGGCTGACTAGGACTGATGCTGTGGCTGGGAGGCCCGGTGAATGGGCTCCCCTGGCTGTGGCATAAGCCACCCGCTAGAAAGGGTCCAGAGCTGGTTTTAATTATAGGGGTACCCCTACACAAATTTTTTTCCCCTATAATTAAAACTAGAACTGGCCCTGCAGCCTGGTGCTGGTACCTAATTTACAGTGGAACCCTATTCATTTGTTCCCCCAGGGCTGGTTAAGCTTTAGGGGGGGGACCCTACGTAATTTTTTTTACAAATAAACAAATATATATTAGGTATTCAGCCAGAAACATACACAAATCACACTGTTCTGTGTATGTTTCTGCCATACTCGCAGCTCAGGAGGTGAGTGTTTAAAACTTCATTTTAACAGTGAGTTTGCTACAAACTCACCCAAGATTGTAAACTCGTTTCTTAGTAAATTTGCGAGTTTCATCTTTTCCATGTAAAGTAATGCCTAGTTTGGCCGATGGTGAGTTTAGTTGTGTTTGCAAACTCGCATGAGTTTGAACAGTGAGAAGAGAAAACTCACTTCCAAACTCGCACCTGTTTGGTCTTAGTAAATTTGCGAGTTTGAAAAAAAAGGCTAAACTCGCATGAGTTTGCAAACACAACCGAACTCACCCAAACTCGATTCTAAGTAAATTTACCTCTAGATATTTTATAATAATAATAATAATAATAATTTTATTTATATAGTGCTTTTCTCCCGCAGGAGTCAAAGTCACTTTACAGGCATCAGAAAACATGGTACATTGTTCAAGGATTTGGTATTGCAGAAAATAGAAACCAAACAGAGATAATTAAAAACAACCAAAACATTAGAGAGCACAATAAATACATTGCAGGGTTGGTGCAGACATTTTGGGAAATAACTTCCACGGGTTATATATTCCACCAACAAAAGGTACTAGATGAGGCAGCCATCTTGGGCGCACTACGTATTTTACTGCCAATGTTGAAGTGAGGAGAATTAGGAATGCTGTCAGAAAGTACAGATGACATTGGTGCGTCAAGGTGCGGAATTGAGCAAATTTTCCATCAAAGTAGAGAGAAGGCTGGGTATCGGCCAAAGACGGAGTCAGATTGAGTCCAAAGGAATTTAAACCAGCGTGATCTAGAGGAGGCAGAACCAGATTACAATCAGATTTTCTTGAACCGGCAGGAACCGGAGGAACTTTCGGACAGACGGTTGGGACCAAATTGAGTCTGGAGGAACTGAATGGGACTGAACAGAATTGGAATCGGATTTTCTTGAACTGCCTGGAACTGGAAGAGCCCTTGGACAGATGGATGGAACCAAACTGAGGGCCTGATTCAGCAAGGAACGCAAAGGCGAGAACGCACTCACTTGGCTGATGTTTTTGCTCTGCGCATGCATATGCATCCCACTGCATGTGTGTGAAATAGCCAGTGCGATCAGGTTATGGTACGCAGACTACACGCAGTGTGTACGCAGACCCTTCTGATATTGACTGACAGGAAGTGTCGTTTGTGGGTGGTGACGTAGTGTGGTTAGGCGAACGCAAGCATTATAACGGCGTTATAGGGGTGTGCATAATTAAGGCAGTGCAGCAGCATACGCAGCCATACCGTAAGCTGTACACAGGTAGCAGCCAAAATCCTGTGGCAAGTCAGGTCAACCACTATTGTGCATATGAGTCTGATGGTTCTCGATGTTACCGATGTTTACGCTGTCTTACGTACTGATCAGGCTGTAAGTAAAGGGAGATGGGCAGCTTAAAATGGGGTTGGGCGTCTGCATCTTACGGTCTCTGTGCGTATGCACTGATTAGCATATTCTTGCAGCGGATGGGTGCATGCATCTGCTAGCGTGTGTTCCCTGCTGAATCAGGCCCTGAGACCGAAGGGACTGGAATCGGCTGGAACGAAGCAGCCTTTGGACAGATGGGTGGAACCGGACTGAGGGCCAGATTCAGCACAAGATGGAATTGCAAAGCTGCACGCAAGCAGCTTTGCAATTCTGTCCTTGCAATTATGGCAATTCAGCAGGAGGCATCTCACCTCTTGCATGCATTACTTACCTGAGCTGCGTCCAAGGATGCAGAATTGGACAATATGTGGTAACATTCCCAGGCAACTCAGAACATACTGATCCACAGGACAGGTGACAGAGGTAAGTCACAAGGCAAACTAATAGCATACAAGAGAAATTAGTCAGGATCATGACACTCAGCAATTAATGTCTGTTGGTGGAGAAATAGATGATGAAGAAATAGCAATGGCCATACTTCAACATTCAACACCAGAGTTTGACTTCTTGGTAGTGGCAGTAGAGGCAAACACTGCAAAGTTAATAACCGACTCAGTGAGAGCAAAACTATTACAGTTTCAGGAACATGTACTATGTGAAACTAATGCTAAGACAACGGCACAAATGAAAGTTCAGGTGCAACAAGACATTTCAGCTGCAATGAGGAGTGGTTCACCAAGATAATTGAGTGTAACCCTATTATGATCAAGGGAATTGGCAAGCAAATGTTGATAGTTACAAAAGTTTGGGATATTTAAAGCTTGTTTGAAGATTGAATCGAGTCACAAAAATTCAAAATGTATGTTACATACCAGAGATAAGAACAAATCTTATTGCCACCAGTGTCCTAGAACAGAGAAGCCACAGAGTTCAATTTGCTAAAGGAAAGTGCATTGTAAGAAACAGAAGTGGGACAATTATCGCTATAGCACCAGCTAAGACACCAGCAATTGTATGTCTTTGATACACAGCACATCTACACAATGATAACAAGTGAGTTACAGTCATTGGAACTCTGGCATAGAAGATTTGGTCATCTTGGATATGACAGTGTCCTAAAGCTGCAAATCGGGATGGTCACAAGAATGTCAGTGCCTAATGCAGAGAACCCCGTTGTTATGAATCTAGAATAAGATTCACCTCTGACTTTAGGCAATAGTGCTGACGATTATATGAAGCAATGGAGACAACTGAAAAGGTAGTCCTTATCAGAAGTGAGGCTTGGTAGCCCTGACTTGAAGCAGTAGTGCTGAGGATTATATGAAGCAATGAGATCAACTGAAAAGATAACCCTTGTCAGGAGTGAGGATGGGTAGCCCTAACTGGAAGCAATAGTGCTGAGGATTATACGAAGCAATGGGAACAACTGAAGGCAGTCCTTGTGAGGAGTGAGGCTGGTAGCCCAGTTTCAGTTTTGAGGGCTGATCGATGTTTGACAAGGTTGTGGTCTGGTGACCAAGTTGCAGCCTTGACGACTGATGTTACTTGGCAAGGTTGTGGTCTGATGACCAAGTCGCAGCCTTGAGGGCTGATTGATACTTGGCAAGGCTGTAGTCTGGTGGCCAAGTCGTGGCCTTGAGGGCTGATTGATACTTGGCAAGGACTGCCATGATTTTAAATGTAGAGAGCAGCCCTGCACAGATAAATACTAATGAATAAATTTTATATCACAAACTTTTCAGATATAACCTTCTTCAAAAATTATCTTTTTATGGTGTCATTCCAACTTCCATCATCATCATAAAGGGTTCGGTGCTACCTTCCTCACTAAAACACGTACTTATATATGAGGATCAAAAGGTGCACTCCTGAAGTTTATCTGTATCATGCATCTTTGTCCCAATGTATAATGTATTCAATATCTTTAAAACATAACCTTTATTTATCTGCTTATTTAAAATACGGTGTTCATCCATAAATACATTTCGGGCAAAATAAAATATATTAGAAAGAAAAGTGAATAAAGTATGAATACTGTGATTAAAATCATACATCCATTGTGTCCCTGTTCTTCTTATTATCTTCCTAAATGTTGGATATTATATTAAGCAGTGCTTAATTCACGTAATTATGTCAGCAATATGAAATTTAGAACCGTATAGGCCATATCACATACTCCTTATGTTGAATAATTTTACCTTTTACTCTGTTTAAAAAAAATAGCCTCTTTACTTTATTTGAGTCACTTATATTGTGACATGAGAAACACTTTATCTTAGGGATTGTGCTGATACTACGTCTTACGCTGACTGTACAGTCTATAGATCACTTGTCCCACAGGTTCACTGTCCTTTCCATAAGTCATAAACCCCAGAGAGGTATTTGTAGAACTGCCACTGACCTAAATCTTATTGTCAGGGTACCCCCTCTTATTTGGCTATATATAACAGCTCTCTGTGGGATAAAACAGTCTCCTCATTCATAGGAATTGTCCATGTATTACGGGATGTAGTTATGAGACCAGTGGCTCTCAATCCTGACAGCATAATCCTGGCAAGGGATTTAACATAGGCGTCGAAATACCGAGCCCTGTGTTAATCCCGACGCCAGGATACTGGACTGATCATCCTCTCTGCCAGCTAAGTATACACATAGCCCGGGGATGGGGAGGTTAGGTTTAGGGACCGCTGGGGGGACTTAGGGTTAGGCACCCCCCCCGGGGAAGGTTAGGGTTAGGATAGGGAAAGGGGGGGTTAGGGTAGGCACTAGGGGGGGAGGTTAGAAGATTTAGGCACCCATGGGGAGGTTAGGGTTAGGCACTAGGAGGGGAGGTTAGGGTTAGGCACTAGTAGGGGAAGTTAGGGTTAGGCACCCCTGAGGAAAGGTTAGGGTTAGGGGGGAGAGAGGGGAGGGTTAGCATACTTACCACCGGGCGTCGGAATCTTCAGGTGTCGGCCTATCACTGTCGGGATTTGAGCCACCGGTATTTCAATCCAATTCCGTGTATTACTTCAACTTAAACTTTCACGGTACCACGGACATGTGAGATGTAGTCTGAAATAGCTGGTATATTCAGCTTACCTGCACCCACCCTGCAATCTCTTATTAGTCCAGGGATCTTTATTTCTCACAGCAGCGATGATACACTGCCATCGTACTTATGTAAACCAGTCAGATATCATTCCCTATAATGTTAGCCAACATTCGCTCTGACAGAAAGGTAGATGTAGTCACCCGTTAGCCTCCCTTCCAAACACGCTGTCTTGTATGCAACCGACAGTGTGTGGATAGTTGTGTGTCAGTATTAGGGGTGTGCACCGGCCACTTTTCGTGTTTTGTGTTTTGGTTTAGGATCTGGATCTTTCTTCATGTTTTGGATCTGGATTGGTTTTGCCAAAACCACCCTTCCGTGTTTTGGGTTCTGGGTTTTGTGTTTTGGATCTGTATTTTTTTGAAAAAAAGCTTAAAAACAGCTAAAATCACAGAATTTGTGGGTTTTTCTGCTCCTATGCTATTATTAACCTCAATAACCTTAATTTCCACTCATTTCCAGTCTATTCTGAACACCTCACACCTCACAATAGTGTTTTTATGTCCAAAAGGTTGCACCGAGGTAGCTGGATGACTATGCTAAGCGACACGAGTGGGCAGCACAAACACGTGACCCATCTAGGCGTGATACTGCAGTGGCAGACAGGATGGCAGTTTGAAAAACTAGGCCCCAAACTGTACATAATGCAAAGAAAAAAAGAGGTGCAAGATGGAATTGTCCTTGGGCCCTCCCACCCACCCTTATGTTGTATAAACAGGACATGCACACTTTAACAAACCAATCATTTCAGCGCCAGGGTCTGCCACACAACTGTGGCTGAAATGATTGGTTCGTTTGGGCCCCCACAAAACAAGCTGGCAATTAATCTGTCCCTGCACAAACTGGCTCTACGGAGGCAAGATGTCATCCTCATCCTCCTCATCCACTGATTCCTCACCCTCTTCAGTGTTGTGTACATCCTCATCCTCACAAAGTATTAACTCGTCCCCACTGGAATCCACCACCACAGGTCCCTCTGTACGTTCTGGAGGCTGGTCTCCCTGGAAGAGCTGATAATTCATTTTGATGAACATCATCTTCTCCACATTCTGTGGAAGCAACCTCCTACGCCTTTCGCTGACAAGGTTCCCGGCTGCACTAAACACTCTTTCAGAGTACACACTGGAGGGGGGGCAACTCAGGTAAAATAGAGCCAGTTTGTACAGGGGCCTCCAAATTGCCTCTTTTTCCTGCCAGTACAGGTATGGACTGTCTGACATGCCTACTTGGATGCTGTCACCGATGTAATCCTCCACCATTCTGTCAATGGTGACAGTATCATATGCAGTGACAGTAGACATGTCAGAAATTGTTGCCAGGTCCTTCAGTCCGGACCAGATGTCCAAACTTGGTCTTGCCTGCCCTGCATCACCGCCAGCGGGTTGCTTAGGATACCTAAGTTTTTCCCTGGCATCCCCAGTTGTGGGAGAAAATGAAGAAGGAGCTGTTGACGTGTCACGTTCTGCTTCAGCTGACAGTGTTTTCACCAGCAGATCTTTGCACCTCTGCAGGCTTGTGTCAGCCGGAAAGAGAGACACCACATAGGCTTTAAACCTAGGATCGAGCACGGTGGCCAAAATGTAGTGGTCTGATTTCAACAGATTGACCACCCTGGAATCCTGGCAAAGCAAATGAAGGGCTTCATCCACAAGTCCCACATGCCGAGCGGAATCGCTCCGTCTTAGCTCCTCCTTCACTTTCTCCAGCTGCTTCTGCAAAAGCCTGATGAGGGGAATGACCTGACTCAAGCTGGCAGTGTCTGAACTGACTTCACGTGTGGCAAGTTCGAAGGGCTGGAGAACCTTGCACAACACGGAAATCATTCTCCACTGCGCTTGAGTCAGGTGCATACCCCCTCCTTTGCCTATGTCATAGGTGGATGTATAGGCTTGAATGGCCTTTTGCTGCTCCTCCATCCACTGAAGCATATAGAGGGTTGAGTTCCACCGCGTCACAACCTCTTGCTTCAGGTGATGGTGGGGCAGGTTCAAGAGTGTTTGCTCGCGCTCCAGTCTTTGGCACGCAGTCGCTGAATGGTGAAAGTGGGCAGAAATTTTTCGGGCCACCCAAAGCGTCTCCTGCATGCTCCTGTCGTTTTTCAGAAAATTCTGCACCACCAAGTTTATTGTGTGAGCAAAACATGGGACGTGCTGGAATTTGCCCAGATGTAATGCCCGCACAATATTGGTGGCGTTGTCAGATATCACAAATCCCCAGGAGAGTCTAAGTGGGGTAAGCCACTGGGCGATGATTTCCCTCAGTTTCTCTAAGAGGTTGTCAGCGGTGTGCCTCTTACTGAAAGCGGTGATACACAGCGTAGCCTGCCTTGGAACGAGCTGGCGTTTCTGAGATGCTGCTACTGGTGACGCTGCTGTTGTTGCTGCATAAGGCCATACATCTACCCAGTGGCTGTCACAGTCATATAGTCCTTAGTCGCCCTGTTCCACTTGTCCACATGTCCGTGGTTAAGTGGACATTGGGTACAACGGCATTTTTCAGGACACTGAGGACACTTTTTCTGACGTTTCTGTACAGTCTTGGTATCGCCTGCCTAGTGGAGTGGAATCTAGACGGGATTTGGAACCGGGGACACACTACCTCCATCAATTGTCTAAATCCCACTGCACTAATGACGGATACCGGATGCACGTCTAACACCAACATAGCTGTCAAGGCCTCAGTTATACGTTTTGCTTCAGGATGACTGCTGTCGTACTTCATCCTCCTCGCTAAGGACTGTTGGAGGGTCAATTGTTTAGTAAAAGTAGTGGTGTTCCTACTTCCTCTCTGGGATGATGAATGACTCCCAGCAGCAGCAACAGCAGCAGTGGCAGCAGTAGGCGTAGCAATGCAGGAACCTCCGGAGGAATCCCGGATAGGAGAGTCAGTCATGCCAGTGACATGGCCTGCAGGACTACTTCCGATCCTGACTAAGGAGGAAATTGATGAGGAGGGAGTTGACAGTGTGGTTTGCAAGTGCTTGGATACAACAGGACAACGGGATTTAGGTGTCCCTGGACTGCTTACGGTCTTAGCCAAAGTTTCTGAACTTGACAGTAACTTTTTATGAACGCGCTGCAGGTGCCGTATAAGGGAGGATGTTCCTAGGTGGTTAATGTCCCTACCCCTACTTATTTCACCTTTACATATGGTACATATGGCAAGACAGTTGTTGTCCGGATTTGGATAGAAATATTGCCAGACCAAAGAAGTGGAATGTTTGGTCTTCTGCCCAGGCATGACCGTGATGGGCTTTTTCATCCCACCGAGAACAACTGTCACCCCCGGAGCCTGATTTAAACAAACCACATCACCATCAGAATCCTCCTCGCCAACTTCCTCCTCAGCACCAGCTACACCAGTATCCTCATCCTGTTGTACTTCAACAGTGACCTCATCAATTTGCATATCAGCAAGTGGACTGTGGGTGCTCCTTTCAGCACTTGCAGGGGGCGTGCAAATGGTGGAAAGAGCCACCTCTTACCGTCCAGTGCTGGGAAGGTCAGGCATCGCAACCGCCACCACACTTGGACTCTCCTTGGGGATTTGTGATATCTTCTTAGAAAGCACAGTTCTTCGCTGTGCTTTTGCCAGCTTAACTATTTTGATGTTTTTAGTGGGAGGAGGGCTTCCATCGTCATGTGAAGCTGAACCACTAGTCATGAACATAGGGATCGACCTTAGCTGTTCCTTGCCACTCCGTGTCATAAATGGCATATTGGCAAGTTTACGTTTCTCTTAAGATGATTTAAATGTTTTTTTCAACGTCATTTTCCTGAACTTTGTCATTTGGGATTGTATGTGCCCTCTACTATGACATTGGGCATCGGCCTTGGCAGACAACGTTGATGGCATGTTATCGTCTATGTCATGACTAGTGGCAGCAGCTTCAGCACTAGGAGGAAGTGGTTCTTGATCTTTCCCTATTTTATTTTTATCGGAGAAAGTTTGGTCCTCCATTTATGTTATATTGATATATACGTGCGGCTAAAGGCGCACACAAACACAGAAAATAATTTTTAATTTTTGGTGGAGACTAGTGCACTTTGTGGGTTACACCACCCTTTAAGAAATGAGCCAGCCGCCCCTTTACTTATGGGACACAGGCGCACGCTTGGCGCTGCTCCTTTGTTGATGTACGTGCAGCCACAGTGCACACAATTCACAAACACAGAAATATATTTTTTTATTTTGTTTGGAGTGCCCTTTGGGGGTTACAGCACCCTTTAGCGGTCAATCCAGCCGGCCCTTTATTTATGACACAGGCGCACGCTTGGCACTACTTTGTTGATGCACGTGCAGCTACTGCGTACACACAATTCACAAACACAGAAAATATTCTTTTATTTTGTTAGGAGTGCCCTTTGAGGGTTACAGCACCCTTTAGCGGTCAATCCAGCTGGCCCTTTATTTATGGGACACAGGCGCACGCTTGGCACTACTTTGTTGATGCTCGTGCGGCCACAGTGCACACAATTCACAAACACAGAAAATATTCTTTTATTTTGTTAGGAGTGCCCTTTGAGGGTTACAGCACCCTTTAGCGGTCAATCCAGCCGGCCCTTTATTTATGGGACACAGGGGCACCCTTGGCACTACTTTGTTGATGCACGTGCGGCTACTGCGCACACAATTCACAAACACAGAAAATATTTTTTTATTTGGTTTGGAGTGCCCTTTGGGGGTTACAGCACCCTTTAGCGGTCAATCCAGCCGGCACTTTATTTATGGGACACAGGCGCACGCTTGGCACTACTTTGTTGATGCACGTGCGGCTACTGCGCACACAATTCACAAACACAGAAAATATTTTTTTATTTGGTTTGGAGTGTACTTTGGGGGTTACAGCACCCTTTAACGGTCAAGCCAGCCAGCCTTTTACTTATGACACAGGCGCACGCTTGGCACTACTTTGTTGATGCACGTGCGGCTACTGCGCACACAATTCACAAACACAGAAAATATTTTTTTATTTGGTTTGGAGTGTACTTTGGGGGTTACAGCACCCTTTAACGGTCAAGCCAGCCGGCCCTTTACTTATGACACAGGCACACGCTTGGCACTACTTTGTTGATGCACGTGTGGCTACTGCGCACACAATTCACAAACACACAAAAAATATATTTTTTTTTAGCACTTTGGGGGAGCACCCCTGACGGACAGATCACCCCCTGGACAACACTACAGCACCCCTTTAGCACTGGGACACTGCTCAGGACTTTGGAGTGGACACAGCCCCTAGGACAACTGACTGCACAACACAGTCCAGCCAGCCCCTATGGACTTTGGAGTGGACACTGCCCCTATGGACAACAGCAGCACAGCACAACATAGCCAGCCCCTATGGACTTTGAAGTAGTGGACACAGCCCCTATGGACAACAGCAGCACAGCGCAGCACAGCACAGCACAACACTACTCTGCACTACACTACACTACACAGCCCAGCCAGCCCTAACTCCCACCCTCCCTCTTCACTGTCCACAGCCGAGTGAGAAAATGGCGCAGACGCGGGTACCTTATATAGGATCCAAAACCCGCGAGACCCGGAAGGCGGGATGATGACATTTTGCCTCGATTTCAGATCCGAGTCAGGCGGGAAATGTCGAGCCTGACTTGGATCGGCCTCGGATCGGGGGCCTTGGGGGGGTTCGGATTTCAGAAATCCGAACCCGCTCACCCCTAGTCAGTATATAGAGTTTTCTTGTGTATCAGTCACAATACTATTTAACTCTCAGAGCCGTATTCAATTTGAGCCGAGCCGCTATACTTTTTCGTGGCCCGGACTTTTCGCCTACTTCGCCTGTTTTGCAGGCGGAAAAGTATCGCGCCCGTGCCCACTTTACCTCATATTTAATTTGAAAGTACGCGAAAACAGGACCCAGCGAAACTTGAACAGGCGGAAAGTACTGTCAGTTTTGCGGAAATCAGCCTGACACCCCCCAAAAGATGCTCTGACATGGGGGTTCCCTATGGTACCCCCGGATTTGGCTTGCTGAAGGTATCTGGTGTTTTTAAACGGGCTCAATAGCTGCTAAATAGCATTTTTCTAGACGTGGTGCAGAATAGTATTCTGGAGTATTTTTTCCAGAAAATAACTTATCCCAGCAAATGTGGGGTACTTGAAAATAGGGGTCAGCATATTTAAAAGTTGCTAAAGTGAAGTTGAAAAAAATTTGAAAAATCCACCTGCCGCAAACACCTGCAATCCAAAAAAACACTTGGGTCATACTTGGGGACCCCCCAGAGTCAAGTTCGCTAGTTTTTAACTTTGTCCCCCAACATTTTTTTTTTCGCCCCCAAAATGAAAGTGATTTTTTGGGGTGTTCTTAAGTGTTTTTTTTTATTTATTTTGAAACAGTTTACCTTTGGGGGACTGTCTGAAGGCTGCATGGGGGTTCCTGCAATGTTGCACCCCAAAACCCCAATTCTGCATTTTTTTCCGCCTGCTATTCATAGGCGAAAGTTTTTCGCCTATTACAGTACATTGCATTGACTTTCCACCTAAGCGGAAAGTCTTTCAAATTGAATACGGGGTACAAGCAAAACAGGCGAAAATTACGTCATCGGCGAAAAAGTATCGCGGATCCGGACTTCTCGCCTCAAATTGAATACAGGCCTTAGTGTTATAGGAATATGTGTATATACTCATTATCAGACCTGCCGTGTGCTGTATATTTTCAACCGCACGTTATGTCAGGGAATAATTTAGGCATGAGTATTAGCGTGCTCCTCATGCCAGGTTGGCCGCAGGATAGAATCTTCCTGTTCCCTCACTAAGCCGGCCTCTGACAGCGTGATCGCCTCTTACATGTGGTCTCTCTGTTCGGCTTTATTCATTTAACACATATAACACAGAGTGACATTTAGCAAACACATTTACTGATTCACTGGCACATGGACACAGTGGATGCGCATTTCACCCGTAAGACTTTATCATGGCAAGCAGATTGCTCCCTCTATCCTAATTTAAATACCCTCCCTCCACATCTGATTGGTAAGGGGGGATGTAGGTTCTATTTTCATGATGTCATAGTAGATCCTCCAATATTTCCTTGGAACAGAAAAGTGTTTTTCTGAAAAATTATTTTATTCATTTATTTATTTTTCTAGAGTATACTTTTTTTATCCATTAAATATGAACTTAGAAGTTTTTCTATTTCCTTTATTGTTATAATTAATTAAGGTGCTATATAAGAAATATAAATTATTTATTAGTTCCTTCTTGATGTTCTTATAGGTAAAAGTGCAATAGGAAAATAAAAAAATTCTGATCTTACCTATATTCTATTATGTAATGTTTATTTATATTTCGTAAGAGTCCAACTAACATTTTTTAATATATATTCTCTTTCATCATTATAAATACAAATTAGTTGTGTATAAATCTCACACCCTACATGTAATTATGTATATAAAGTATCATATAATTTCCATAATCAACTATAAAATTATTCTTCAATTTATTATAAATTATGAATAATTCATATAAAATTATAATAAAATAATAACGTGAGAAAGGTACAAGTGAATACTTATTATCCATTGTTAGTATCTTAATCCCATGTGCACACCAATATGTTCTTGTGCACCACCTATACCATAACCCTCCATTATTCTAAGTGACTTCAATGTTTTCTATTCTAACTATAATTTCATTGTGAAATTAATGCAAATCTCACTGTGCTAATAACACCTATCCTATTAAATTCTCATATCAAAAATCATGATAATTATGATGTGATATTGCAAATTGATCAATCATTGTGTTATAATAAAAAAGAAAGAAATGTTGTGAAAAATAACACATACCACTCAAAAAACAATACATTATTATATGGGAATGGGTATGAAATACCGCGGCCGGCGGTTCGATTCCCGTCAGCGGCAGCCCAACATGAGCAGAGTTTGGAGCAGCGGAAGCCCGACAGCGCTGGAAATCCCGATCGTGGATAGGTGAGTATCTACTAACCTAACCCCCCTAACCCTAACCCTCCTTAGGGGTGCCTAACCCTAACTTCCCCCCCAAGTGCCTAACCCTAATCCCCCCTCTAAGTGCCTAACCCTAACCACCCCCTTCCCCGCTGCCTAAACCCCCCGGGGGGGTGCCTAACCCTAAGTCCCCCCCAAGGGTGCCTAACCCTAACCCTCCCTCCCCCTAGCCTATCCCTAACCCTCCCGGGGGGGTGCCTAACCCTAAGTCCCCCCCGGGAGCCCTAAACCTAACCCTCCCCCGTGGCTGTCCTCTCGCGGCGCCCGGCATCACTACGATCGGGATGCCGGGCGCCGGTCTCCCGGCATCGGGGAAATGCGGGCATCTACATCTAGATGCCCGGCATTTCACCCTTGCCGGGATATGACAGTCGGGAAGCCGGCTGCCAGTATTTAGGCAGGCGGCTTCCCGATTGCATACCATTATATGTGACCTCATCTACCAAACCTCCTGTGTTAAAAAAAATCAGGGTTCTGAATGTAAGAGGACCTTAATGTCTATATTCATCTTAAACATCATCATCCTTATACCCATTATTGTGCTTCACACATATTCCTCAATTGGCACTTCAAAGGTTTTCTAGTCTACTCTTATGCCACAATTTAGGGTACTCTTGTTCATTCTAGATCTCAGATCTATAGGGAAGTAAATTCTCATACCATTCCTTCCACTCTGTTAGTAACATCAAAACTATATTAGGTAACATATAAAATTTATTCCAGAAAATTCATAGAAACTGTTGTTCTCATTAAGTCCATGTGCGATTATTGTGTTCATCAGGAAGATCCATCTCGTCCCTTATTCCGAGCTCCTTCATTAGATCACCTCCTCTCATTCCTAATTGTAGTTTTTCAGTACCATAGGCTTTTAAATGGTTTCCTCAATGTGCTTTCAGGAAATGTCTTGTCACACTAGTGAGTTGAACAAATCTCTCCTGATCTCTACTAGCATTCCTGATATTACCAAGATGTTCCAGTAATCTCTGCTTGAATTTTCTACTCGTCATTACAATATATATAATTTGGAAACTGCACTCTAAACAGTCGATAGGCCCTTGTGTGTCACAGTTGATGTAATTTCTAATCTTGTTTTTATATCCATACCTATCCACAAATTCCTCCATCTTCCTTATATATTGGCATGATTTAAATTTTCTGCAAGGGTAACATCCTTCTACCCTATCTTTTTCTTTTATTTGGCTTGAAAAATGGCTATGTTCCAGATTGTCTTTGATATTTGCTGATTTTCTCCAACTTATCTCTACTCTATCCCCAATCCCCTTTGCCAAGTCCTCATCTGTCTTAGAATAATGGAGGGTTATGGTATATGTGTTGCACAAGAACATATTGGTGTGCACATGGGATTCAGGGTCTGATTCAGAGTCGGACGCTATTTGCGGACAGTTGTTCTGAAAAAGGGGCCGGATATTTAAATTAAGCGCTCGCTCTTTGCAGTCTGTTGACGCCTCTGTGTCTGAACGAACGAATGAAACATGCGTTCGCTATTTTGAAAAAATGCCCCCTGGCCGCTTGCATCATACGTCATCTTCGCTATTTATTAGATTAATCGAGTACATCGAACGGCGTATGAACTGCTCGCTATTCTTGTTGTAGCATTTTCCTACCGCAATCATGCGAGCAGTTCAGGCTAAAAGACAATCAAGTGACGTGGTCGTTGACGCTGCTTTGTTAATTATGCACTCCCATTAAACGCCCGTTTTGACCGTTTGGCACGCCTGCATTCGGATCTCCACTCCCCGTTTTCAAGCACCTTCCCCTGTTACCACCCACAAATGCCTCATCCTGTCACTCATATTAGCAGGCATTCGCTATTTTGCGAGCACACGATTTCCGACCGCACTGACTGGTTGGCACATGCGCATTACAACCCATATGCATGCGCAGATGTGCGAACATCGCTCGGAACGAACGAGCGGCCGCTTACGAGCGGCTCTGAATCAGGCCCTCAGATACTAACAATGTATAATAGGTATTTACTTGTTCCTTTCTCACGTTATTATTTTATTATAATTTTATATGAATTATTCATAATTTATAATAAATTGAAGAATTATTTTATAGTTGATTATGGAAATTATATGATACTTTATATACATAATTACATGTAGGGTGTGAGATTTATATACAACTAATTTATATTTATAATGATGAAAGAGATTATGGGCCAAATGTAATAGGGTGAGAGTTTAGAAAAGTGAGAGTTTCTGACACTTTTTAAACTTTGCCAATGTAATATAGTCCAAAAACAAAAGTAACAGAGCGAACTTGCATGTTTTTTTAGACTTAAAAAACTGTCACGATTTAAAATCTCATTCAGATGTTTTCCTATTTTGAAGATAAAACTCAACCAATGTGAGAGTTTACTGCTAAACTCTCACATTTTCTAAACTCTCACCCTATTACATTTGGCCCTATATATTAAAAAATGTCAGTTGGACTCTTCTGAAATATAAAATAAACATTACATAAAAGAATATAGGTAAGATCAGAATTTTTCATATTCCTATTGCACTTTTACCCATAAGAACATCAAAAAGGAGCAAATACATAATGAATATTTCTTATATAGCACCTTCATTAATTATAACAATAAAGGAAATAGAAAAACTTCTTACAAAAATAATTGGAATAAATAAGTTCATATTTAATGAATAAAAAAAGGATACTCTAGAAAAATAAATTGATTAAAAAATAATTTTTCAGAACAATACTTTTCTGTTCCATGGAAATTATGGAGGATTTAATATGACATCATGGAAAAAGAACCTGCACGCCCCTTACCAATCAGATGTGGAGGGAGGGTATTTAAATTAGGATAGAGGGAGCGATCTGCTTTCCTTGATAAAGTCTTAGGGGCGAAATGCGCATTGGTGGCACATCCTCTGTGTCCATGTGCCAGTGAATCAGTAAATGTGTTTGTTAAATGTCACTCTGTGTTATATGTGTTAAATGAATAAAGCCGAACAGAAAGACCATATGAAAGAGAAGATCACGCTGTTAGCGGCCAGCTTAGTGAGGGAACAGGAATATTCTAACCTGCAGCCAACCTGGCATGAGGAGCACGCTAATACTCATGCCTAAAATTATTCCCTGAGATAACGTGCGGCTGAAAATATACAGCACACGGCAGGTCTGGTAACGAGTATATTCACATACTCCTATAACACTAAGAGTTAAATGGTATTGTGACTGATACACAAGAAAAGTCTATAGACTGACACATAACTATCCACTCACTGTCGGTTGCATTCAAGACAGCGTGTTTGGAGGGGAGGCATACAGGTGACTACATCTACCTTTCTGTCAGAGCAAATGTTGGCTAACATTATAGGGAACGACATCTGATTGGTTTACATAAGTACGATGGCAGTGTATCATCGCTGCTGTGAGAAATAAAGATCTCTGGACTAATAAGAGATTGTAGGGTGGGTGCAGGCAAGCGGAATATACCAGCTGTTTCAGACTACATCTGACATGCCCGTGGTATCATGAAAGTTTATGTTGAAGTAATATATGCATAATTCCCATGAATGAGGAGACTGTTTTATCCTACAGAGAGCTGTTCTCATTGCAGCTGAAATGTCTTGTGGCACCTGATCTTTAATTTATGCCATTGTCTTATCTGTAATATCATCATTAAACCTTGGTACAATTCTGCCTATACCTTCTAAATCCTGCCTATACCTTCTAAAATTGTTGCTATTAGCGTAATGAGTCATACAGTAAATAAATGCCTTCTGACTTTGAATGTGTTTCCAACGCACAAAAGGTTATTATTCAACATAAAAACAGTAGGTTACACGCTGTGATCTAAAGACAATTTAGCACAAAAAAATCATACAGACCCAAGGTACAGTTGTTATATATGCACATGCTCTGGCCCAGATACAGGCATCAGCAAGAAACCTCTGTCAACAGCATCAGCAAGAAGACTCCCGATTGGGGTCAGAGCGCACATATATACCCTTACAGAGATAGGCAATACAATAGGCAAGTTTGGCATGATTCCATTGGTCCTTCGTCACGGTGCTTCTGTTACAGGACATTTAACAGGTCACTTCAAATGGACACAGGTCAGCCTCCGACAGCCTTTTGTCTCCTTTTTCCCGCTGCATGTAAATCTAAGCTGCTAACATTACATAGTACATTTTAGTGTTTTAACTCTCTACAGTCCATAAGTTGCGGACGCATGTTGCGATCTTCTCACCGATGACATCGGGAAGCTGTTGAGACAGAGTAGATCAGTACAACACCAAACACGGTCTGCTTATCATGTACTAAACCTTAGATATCAAATAACCTTTATTACACAACATTAATAATCCCTGAATAAACCTTGAATATTACACTTTAGTACTAGGGAACCTTTCATGTAATTTGTGTATGTGTAAGTGTAAGAGAATATTGCATAAAGTTGCTAATATGCGTTGTGCGTTTATTTATGATGGATTTAATATTTATATATATATATATATATATATACACACACATATATACATACATCATACCCTTCCAACATATGTTTTTTTTTAAACTACAATGTAAGGTGTTATAAGCAGTGAGTTTCACTCTCAAACAGGGTGGAGACCCCCAGCTGACTGCTGGTGCCATCCTGTCTGACAATGAATCCAAAGGTTTTCTTCTGCCTATTTAGGATACCTGTGTCAGTTCTTTTTTAAGCAGATTTCTTACCATTGTTCATTCAGACAAATTCAATTGTGCAGATTAGTGTCTGCGCCATATTTCAATTGCCACAGCTACACCTGTCCACATGTGGGGTCTCTCCATTTACATGAAAAAACACCCACAGTGTCCTGGTGTACTGTTTTTCTAATTACTTTTCTCAGGAAGCTGTTTTACTAAATCCTGCGTGAATACTGTGTTTGTTATGGTATTTTTTTACGCAAGGTTGTCCTTAGAATGGGCTTGTATACACCAGGGTATGGTTTCTGAAAGGATTATTAAAACATCGCCATATGTACTTAGCTCGTGAGTTGTAACTTAAAATGGCGCTGGGTGATCAGTCGCAAAATGGCGTCTTGCAGATTCCAATTGTAATCAGATTCTGTCTCAGCCAATCATCCGGCTTCGACAGTCTTAGTATTAGTTTCACAGGGTACATGTTCCTAAAACTGCAATAGTTTTGTTCTCACTGAGTCGGTTATTAACTTCGCAGTGTTTGCCTCTACTGCCACTACCAAGAAGTCAAACTCTGGTGTTGAATGTTGAAGTATGGCCATTGCTATTTCTTCATCATCTATTTCTCCACCAACAGACATTAACTGCTGAGTGTCATGATCCTGACTAATTTCTCTCATATGCTATTAGTTTGCCTTGTGACTTACCTCTGCCACCTGTCCTGTGGATCAGTATGTTCTGAGTTTCCTGGGAATGTTACCACATATTGGGCCTGATTCAGACCGACTCGCGAGCGGCTGTCCGCTCGCAAGTGGGTCGATGTTCTGTACTGAGCATGCGCACGACGGAGGGAGCTCCGTCGTGCGCATGCGCCAGACGCGACGAGCGAAGGATTTTCCTTCGCTCGTAGTGTCTCTTCAAAGGGGGCGTGCTGTCGATGTTGACTGACAGCACGCCCCCTTTGGTGGGCGTGCCTCCCTGACGGGGGCGTTCCCACGGGAACGCCTCCCATCAGAAGCCGGCCCACTGACATCACTAGTGATGTCAGTGGGAGTGATTTTGGCTCTGATAGAGCCAAAATCACTCCGGACCTTGCGGTTGAAAACCTCAACCGCAGGCTCCGGCTCGCAGTTTCGATGGTCGCGATGGTCAAGACCATCGCGGCCATCAAACTGCACGCTCGTATAGCCTGTGGGTGGTGACCCACAGCTATACGAGCGTCCAGGAGGACGCTCCATTTTCATGGAGGGCGGCCCTCATTCAGAGCGTGCGCTCTGCTCAGAGCGTACGGCTCTGAATGAGGGCCATTGTCCAATTCTGCATCCTTGGACCCAGCTCGGGTAAGTACTGCATGCAATAGGCGTGATGCCTCCTGCTGCAATGCAATAATTGCAAGGACGGAATTGCAAAGCTGCTTGCGTGCAGCTTTGCAATTCCATCCTGTGCTGAATCTGGCCCCGTCCGCTGCGAGAATATGCGAATAAATGAATATGCATGGAGACCGCAAGATGCAGACGCCCAGCCCCATTTTAAGCCACAGATCTCCCTTTACTCACAGCCTGATCAGTACACAAGATAACATAAACATCGGTAACATTGAGAACCATCAGACTCATATGCACAATAGTGGTTGACTTGACTTGCCACAGGATTTTGGCCACTTCAAGCTTATGGTATGGCTGCGTATGCTACGCTGTATTAATTATGCACGCCTCTATAACGGCGTTATAATGCCTGCGTTTGCCTGACCACCCCCCGGCACCACCCACAAACAGCCCTTCCTGTCAATCAATATCGGAAGGGTCTGCGTACACATTGGAGCTCAATCAGACCCATTCGTAAACGGCCGCTCGCTCGTATGCGGCCGAAGTTAAGTGACCGCACATGCGCACGCTTCATTCTGCGCATGTGCAAACTACTCAGAGCGATCAGAATCCGCTCGCTCGCCAAGCAAAGACAGCCCAGTGTAATGAGTGACAGGAGAGGCCATTTGTGGGTGGTAACAGGGGCAGGACACTAATAACGGGGAAGTGGAGGAGCGAACGCAAGCGTGCCTGTGTGTTACAATGCCGTTTCTAAGGCATGCATAATTAACAGCCAGCGTCATAGTACACGTCACCAGCCTGTTTTTAACACTGAAATCCTCGCAGTGCTTGCAGTAAGGTAAGGAAACCACAAGCGCTGCGAGCTCTTCCGATGGTCTTCAATGTACCAATGTTTTAATACACTTCCTGGAGATGACGTGCACTAGTGGGCGTCTCTACATATGCTAATGTGCGTCTGCATACACAAAGTGATCGCTCGCCAATACAAAGTGGACGTGCTTATGCCTTTCCGAGTGAGCACATGCCATGCCAAAGTGGGTGGCTCTGAATCAGGTCCACTGCATGTAGTCTGCGTACCATAACCCGATCGCGCTGGTTAGTTCGCGCGCATGCAGTGTGATGCATAAGCATGCGCAGAGCAAAAACATCAGCAAAGTGAGTTTGTTCTCGCCTTTGCGTTCATGCTGAATCAGGCCCTCTGTCGGGTTCCATCCGTCTGTCCAAGGGCTCTTCCGGTTCCAGGCGGTTCAAGAAAATCCGATTACAATTCCATTCAGTCCCATTCAGCTTCTACTGATTCAAGTTCCTCCGGACTTTACTTCCCTGGCAGAGAGGACGATCAGTCCGGCGTCTTTGGCGTTCCGTTGTCGGGATTAACATACTGTAGGCGTCGGTATTTCAATACCTATGTTAAATCCCTTGCTGGGATTATGCTGTAAGGATTTAGACCGGCGGCTCTCATAACTACATCCCGTAATACACGCACAATTCCCATGAATGAGGAGGCTGTTTTATCCTACAGAGAGCTGTTATATATAGCCAAATAAGAGGGGGTACCCTGACAGTAAGATTTAGGTTAGTGGCAGTTCTTCAAATACATCTCTGGGGTTTATGATTTATGGAAAGGACAGTGAACCTGTGGGACAAGTGATCTATAGACTGTACAGTCAGCGTAAGACGTAGTATCAGCACAATCCCTAAGATAAAGTGTTTCTCATGTTACAATATAAGTGACTCAAATAAAGTAAAGAGTATACTTTTTGAAACAGAGTAAAGGGTAAACTCTACTCAACATAAGGAGTATGTGATATGGACTATATGATTCTAAATGTCATATTGCTGACATAATTACGTGAATTAAGCACTGCTTAATATAATCTCCAATATTTAGGAAGATAATAAGAAGAACAGGGACACAATGGATGTATGAATTTAATCACAGTATTGATACTTTATTCACTTTTCTTTCTAATATTTTATATTTTATTTTGCCCAAAATGTATTTATGGATGAACTCCATATTTTAAATAAGCAAATAAATAAAGGTTATATTTTAAAGATATTGAATACACTATACATTTGGACACAGATGCATGATACAGATAAACTTCATTAGTGCACCTTTTGATCCTGATTCTTTTTTTCTTTTTTGATATAAGGACTGTTATGAACCTTGTAGCAAAAAGTCCACACAGACACCGAAGAGAAACTGAGGCTGCAGCGTAGTCTAACAACTAGAGTCCACCCAGACACTGCCGTGCAGCTGCGAGTGCCATGAGGTAGAGGCTGAAAGTCCACTCAGATGCTGACGTGCGGCGGAGACTGCGGGGATGTGAATAAGCAGTAGTGCGGTTGAGACTGCTGTGGTGTATATAGCAGGACGTCCACATAGATGCTGAAATGCGGCTGAGACTGTAAATACACGCTGGACACGAGAAACTGGAACACACAGGAGCATGAATTCCACACACAGGAACCGGAAGGCACGGACTGTACTGAACGCTATCACCGGCATCTGACCAACCAACAAGCGGGAAAGAAAAAGGAGAAGGAACCAATCCGGTCAAGGCAGAGATAACGGAGCAGCCAGGTAGAAGAACTTCACAGAGTAGCAGCAAACATGAAAACATAATTGATTAATGAAAACATTTGTTTCCTGATGTGCCATGTTCGGGGTTGAACTGCCATGTATTTGTGCTGCCCACTGCTGCCGCTTAGCTTAGTCAGCCAGCTAGCTTGGTGCAACTTTTTGGCATAAACTGAATGAAAACAATATTGGTAGGTGTGAGGTGGTCAAAATTGACTGTAAATGAGTGGAAATTAATGTTATTGAGATTAATAATACTGTAGGAAGAAAATAAAGCCCAAATTATGTGATTTTAGCTGTTTTTTTTAATCAATATTTAAAAGAAAATACAGATCCAAAACTAAAACCAAAAAACGCAAGAGTGGTTTTGCAAAACCAACTCCAGATCCAAAACATCGAAGGAGATACAGATCCAAAACCAAAACACGGTTTTATATTAATTATATAATTATATAATCCTATTTTAATAAATTACTGAGTATTGAGACAAGCCCTGTTGAAGTCTCATAAGGAGACAAAACGCGTAGGGTAAAGAAGCTTTGAGATCCACTATAAGGATACACAATTTAAATCTAAACTCTAGAAAAAGGGTGGAAAAATCTTGTACCTTGAGGATGGAATAGCTGCAACTAATTGTGGTGTACTATGTATTGTGAAAAGTGTGTTTTATACAAATACAGTTTAAAAAAGATACAGCCCTATGGTATTACAGGTTGAGTCTCCCATATCTAAATATTCCAAAATATGGAATTTTTTTAGCATGACTGAGATAGTGACACCTTTGCTTTCTGATAGTTCAATGTACACAAACTTTGTTTAAGGCACAAAATTATTACATATATTGTATAAAATTACCTGCAGGCTATGCGTATATGGTGTATATGAAACATAAATGCATTCTGTGTTTAGATTTGGGTCCAAAGATATCTCATTATGGTATGTAAATATTCTAAAATGTGGAAAATCCAATATCCAAAATAACCCTGGTCCCAAGCATTTTGGATATAGGAGACTCAACCTGTATCTACTAACTGGGACTGGTGATGCTGGTGACCGGGGTGGGACCAGTGATGCTGGTGACCGGGATTGGACTGGTGATGCTGGTGACCGGGTTGGAACTGGTGTTGCTGGTGACTGGACTGGGACCGGTGACCGGACTGGGACTGGTGATGCTGGTGACTGAGTTGGGACCAGTGATGCTGGTGACCGGGTTGGGTCTGGTGATGCCGGTGACCGGACTGGGACTGGTGATGCTGGTGACTGAGTTGGGACCAGTGATGCTGGTGACCGGGTTGGGACTGGTGATGCTGGTGACCGGGTTGGGACTGGTGTTGCTGGTGACCGGACTGGGACTGGTGACCGGACTGGGACTGGTGATGCTGGTGACTGAGTTGGGACCAGTGATGCTGGTGACCATAATGGGACTGCTAATGCTCGTGACCAGACTGAGACCGGTGATGCTGGTATTGCGCACACACTATGAATGCTTTGCATTTACGCTTGCTCAGAGGATCCTCTCGCAAAGTGAGACAGGTAGTCAGCGTTTGGTGGTGGTAACGGGGTTGTGGTCAGAAAAATGCAGGCATGTTTGAACGCTGTTTCATGGGCATGCTTAAATTAGCCATAAACTGCCATTTGCAGCATAAGAGCTCTCAATATGCCAGGAGAGCTGCGGTGTATGCAGGGCCGGATTAACAATGGGGCGGGTGGAGCTTCAGCTCCAGGCCCTCCCACTAAAATAGGCCCACAGCATCACAGTCACACAGCATATCCTGTGCTGCTGTAGACAGGAAAAAAAATTCCTGCTACAGCCTGTCAGCGCCCAATTGAGGCCCCTCCCATGCAGCCCTGGCGGGCCATCAAACATCCCCTCTCCCTGGCAGCCGGCACTGCAACCCGTGGTCAAAACAGTGGCCGCACACACACAAGCCTTTAATCCTGTGCTGCAACTGTCTCTGTGTCACATGACGTCATCACCACCGGTCCGCGCCAAAAAATCATGGAGAAGCCAAGCCCAAGCTCTGCTCCGTGAAGGCATCACAGTATGATGTATCAGTGAGTGCTGCAATGCTGGCTGCTGCTGATGCGGGGGTGTCATGTGCCTCCTGCTGGCTGCAGTCACTGATCAGTGTGTCCTGCTTCAGCCTGAGTCTCGGTGAGTGCCTCTGTAAATGGTGTGCAGGCACAAGGCAATAATAGAGCATTTTAACATTTATATCTCGTGACCCAATATAATCAGTTTCATACATATGTGGTTACTGATATATAACATGTATGTATGTATATATATATATATACACATACACATATCTCAAGCAAGGAGGCACTCAGTGGCTTAGTGACCAATGTTTTAATGTATTGTATACATACAATACATTTTCCTTTGTTTTCCTTTCCTTTGTATATATATTTTGCCCTGTGTCATTATTAATCCTGAGCGCCGCCTTGCTTTCTTTATATATTTGTGTAGTCTCACCCATTGGACACTGGAGGGAACCGTTGAAGTATTGCTACAAAGGAGTGCCGCTGGGATCTGTATGTATTTGGGCGTGTACGTGTAAGCATATCTATATATATATATATATATATATATATATATATATTTTTAGGTGAGTAGGCGGTAGCTATGCCCTCCATGGCCACAGCAATGACACAGACCTCACGGTAGTGTATAGATCCCCTTCAGCACATGTACATGGAAGTGACGTGAGGGTGGAAGTGCGATCCCATGCCCATAAAGGCCACCAAAAGGAGAAAATTGTTAGCTTGCCACAGGTTTATATTCCTCCTCTATGTTCACATGGGTAGTATGTAATGACATTGGACAGTGGGCCTGATTCAGAGCCGGACGCTCTGACCAGAGCGCTCGCTCTGAATCAGGGCCCTCCTACCTAAACTTGGAGCGGCCTCTTGGACGCTCGCATAGCTGTGGGTTACCACCCATAGCTTATGCGAGCGTCCATGATGATGGTCAAGACCATCGCGACCATCGGGCTTGCGATGAGACCCTGCGGTAGGGTCTCGGTGACTGCAAGCCCTGGAGTGATTTTGGCCAAAATCACTCCCACTGACATCACTAGTGATGTCAGTGGGGCCAGACCCAGACGGTAGGCGTTCCCATGGGAACGCCTCCGTCTGGCAGCCACGCCCCCAGCACGCCCACCAAAGGGGGAGTGCTGTCAATCAACATCGACAGCACGCCCCCTTTGGTGCGAGACCTGGAGCGACGGTTTCCCCGTCGCTCCCCGGGTCTTGCGCATGCGCACGACGGAGCTCCCTCCATCGTGCACATGCGCACTAGGGCACCATCGACCCGCTTGCGAGCACTCAGCGCTCGCAAGCAGGCCTGATTCAGGCCCAGTAACTGATGACGTCAGGGTACATCTATGGAAGGGGATCTATCCACTACCCAGACCTCCTGCACAGACAACACCCCAATTCAGTAGTCACACCCTCGCTGTGCTAGTCAAACCTCCTAGAGCAGCACACAATAAGCCCTTCACAAATTTCAGCTCCAGGCCCATGTGGACCTTAATCTGGCACTGGGTGTATGCAGCTGGTCAGACCTGCCCCAAGGGCAAGATGGCTGCTTGATGTGCAGCAATGTTACCGATATTTATGCAGGTAAGCGACATTGTACACAGATGAGAAGACATCAGTAGGACTATGCTCGGGTGATCTTCACAACCATTAGCATATTTTGGCTGCTGCATTGCGTACAAAATAGCAGTTGCGATCGCATTAGCGTCCAACTCTGAATTAGGCCCTGTGTTCCCAGACCTTCTTTGTATAAATCAGGGGTCTTCCATCTTTAAGGCAGTGTGGGCCACATAAAAAAAATGAAACGAAGTCTGTGGGCCACTAAGCTATACTGCGAAATTTAGACTCTGCCCCCTCCTCACACAATTATGTACATGTAATAATGTAACAATTACAAAAGGGAATCTGGAGATTAAAAGACCTACATATGGTTATAATTTAATAATATACTCAATGGCGTCACTAGGGTTGGTGTAACTGAGTGCAGTAACTCGTTGTGTCACCCCACATGGACCTTCTCCTGCATCAGACCATACAGAATCCTTAGTAATAATATACAATGGCCTCAAAAGGGGAAAAGCACACACATTTACCCCCACTGCAGGGGGCCCCACATTATAAATAAAAACACACACACACACACATAGGCCACAATATGTAAAAATCAAACATACTGTATAGGCCCCCTCATGAAAATAATAAAACACATGAATGAAAGAACCAAACACATAGGCTCCGCATGTAAAAAAACAAATTAACGTAAAAATAAAACACATAGCGCTTTGCAGAAAAAAAAACACACATAGGCCCCTACATGAAAAATAATTAACTACACACAATCGGCCCCCACATGAAAATGCATGAAGTGTTAAAGGGCCCTTACACAGCAGGACCATCCTGGGTGCTAAGCTACAATTATACCCAAAGATACATATTCAGAGAGAGGGTGACAGGGAGAGGGTGACGACAGGGAGAGGGTTACAGCAATTGGTGGCACGGAGAGGTTGACAGCAATTGGTGGCAGGGAGAGGTTGACAGCAATTGGTGGCAGAGAGAGGTTGACAGCAATTGGTGGCAGGGAGAGGTTGACAGCAATTGGTGGCAGGGAGAAGGTGACAGCAGTGGGTGACGGAGAGGGTGATGACAGTGAGAGGGTGATGACAGTATGAATACCCTTAAATTGCTAGAGAGAAATAATCGCTGTCTAGACAATAATTGTGTTTCCAACGCACAAAAGTTCTTAGTGTAATAAAAGAAAGTTACACGCTGTCATCTAGCACAATTAGCGCACAGACAATGAAATAAAGCATACCATACAGCCCAAGACATACGCGTGCGCACTGGTCCCAGCATACAGTCATCAGTCCAGAAGTCTGTGGTCATCCAAGAAAGAATGGCTGTATACTAGAACCAGCATGCAAGCTATATACCCTCCCAGAACAAAGAAACTAGTTAACAGATTTCCATTGGTTCTTGCTCCTGGACATTCTGGTACAGTGCAGATCATTGGCCAGGTCATATAGCATCACTAGGGGTATGTCCCAGTTCCTCAGATGTTGCTTTGTGTGGTTTTCCCGCCGAAGAACTGGTTTAAACTAGTAAAAAACACTTCATACATTTTCACATTCTAACCACTATTTTCATATTGTTCATATCTTGCGAACGCATGATGCGATTTCCTTGCAGGTCGAACCGGAAATCTGCAAACAAACAGTGCTTTAGAATGGTACCAAACATGATATGTTTACTAGCTTATGTACCTTAAATATCGTATACATTACATTTAATAACATAATTATTTGCTAATATAACCTCTAATATTAAGCCTTTAATGTGGAGGAACCTTTTTATAAGTTTTGGTATATGTAAGTGTGAGAATATTGCATATAGTCGCTAATATGCATGGTGCATTTATGTGAAGAGTGCTTTGATAAACAGCGCAACTGTGCGCTGTGCGTCTTGTATATTATATGTATGATTTAATGTGCGTATGGGGTATGGTAGGACTTTTAACAATATGCGGTAGCAATGCAGACGCACGCTGCTAATAATCGCATATTAGCATCGCACACAATGGTTTCATGCTGACAACGCAAGATGGCGTCGTCAGGGGCAACATAAGATGGCGTCACCCGAAATTAGCTTAAGATCTGGTCTCAGCCAATCATCCGGCTTCGACAACAGAGAGGGTGACAGCAGTGGGTGATAGGGAGAGGGTGACATCACTGGGTGACAGGGTGACAATGACAGCAATGGGTGACAGGGAGACGGTGACAACAAGGAGAGATGAAAGCAGTGTGTGACAGGGAGAGGGTGACAGTGGATGACTAATATACAGTATTTCATTTTTTTTACCTGGGCCCAGAACTTCAGTGCAGCACATGGATGGTGGCTCTTTGTTTGGACGCAACGCCGAGAATGATCACGAGATCGAGACGTCAGATCCCCAGCACCCAAGCACATCCTCCTACCCTCCAACATGACCTGTTCCATTAGGTACAAAATGCTCTGTTCCTGGACTTCCCAGGTCTGCATCCTGTCAGAGAGGGGAGGATGCCAGGGAACATAAGGTGGAGAGGAGAGAAGCTGAAGAGAGGAGAGCGCGGCCCCTCCTCCCCCTCCAGCTGGGCACGGACTCCAGTAAGGCTGTGTCCCTCTGGGTGGAGAGGGGAGGAGAGGGGGGGGCCACAGCTGCAGCACTGGCGGCGGGCAGCGCAGCGGCATGCAGTATGTGTGACTTATTGTAATGCCAGCTGCTATGGGGGACCACGGGTGCCCAGATTGGCGGGCCACGGGTTGAAGACCACTGGTGTAAATGATTTCCACGAAGAAGGTCTTGGAAAAAAGCCTGCATTTTAAGGAGGTGAGATAAATGAAAGGAATTTAGAAATCTTATTTAAAGTAGAATCCCCATCTCCCTCATACATTTATAGAGCTCCATGGTAGATGCCTATTGTGATTGAGATCTTCACTCTCCACTCCATTACCTTTACTCTGGTCACTGACTCTCCACCTGCTGAACCTTATGCACCTAGACCGTCTCTGCCGCACTGCGAGGCCAGACCAGGATGCCACTGCAACTGCACGGCAGGTGGCTTGGCTCCTCTACACGCCATGGCAGGCAGTGTAACATGATAGGAGCCTGGAGCTGTCACGCCGCCGAGCAAATCACTGTGTCTATATATCAGTTAATGCTGGAACACTATGGCCCTCATTCAGAGCCACTCGCTATTTGCGGTTGTTCGTTCTAAAACAAGGGGTGGCTATTCAAATGAGCCGTTCGCTGTTTGCGGTCTGTTCACGCCTCTATGTCTGAACGAGCGAACAAAACTTGCGTTCGTTTTTTGGAAAGATACGCCCCCTGGCCGCTCGCATCCTACGTCATGTCCGCTATTTATTAGATTAATCGAGTACATCGACATGGGTATGAACTGCTCGCTATTCTTGGGGTTGGTGTTTGCTACCACAATTTTGCGAGCAGTTCTGACTATAAAATAACCCAGTGACGTGGTCAATGACGCTGCTGTTTTAAATATGCACACCCATAAAATGCCCGTTTTGACCTTTAAGCACGCCTGCGTTCTGATCTCCACTCCCCATTTTCAAGCACCTTCCCCTGTTACCACCCACATGCGCCTCTTTCAGTCACTCAAAATAGCAGGCATTCGCTATTTTGCGAGCACATGAATTTCGGCTGCACTGACTGGTTAGCGCATGCGTATAACGATCCGTACGCATGCGCAGTTGGCCAAACATCGCTCGGAGCAAACGAACTGCCGCTTACGAGTGGCTCTGAATCAGGCCCTATATCTTGATTGTAATGTTATTGGCCAGTTGATTATGAGTTGTCGTGATGTGGTATACAGTACTGTGCAATAGTTTTAGGCAAGTGTGGAAAAATGCTGCAACGTAAGAATGCTTTCAAAAATGGAAGTGTTAATAGTTTTTTTTATCAATTAACAAAATGCAAAGTGAATGAACAGAAGAGAAATCTAAATCAAATCAATATTTGGTGTCACCACCCTTTGCCTTCAAAACAGCAATTCTTCAATTCTTCTAGGTACACTTGCACACAGTTTTTGAACGGACTCAGCAGGGAGGTTGTTCCAAACATTTTGGAGAACTAACCACAGATTATCTATGGATGTAGGCTTGCTCACATCCTTCTGCCTCTTCATGTGATCCAAGACAGACTCGTTGATCTTGAGATCAGGGCTCTGTGGAGGCCATATCATCACTTCCAGGACTCCTTGTTCTTCTTTACACTGAAGATAGTTCTTAATGACATTCGCTGTATGTTTGGGGTCGTTGACCTGTTGCAGAATAAATTTGGAGCCTATCACACGCCTTACTGATGGTATTGCATGATGGATAAGTACCTGCCTGTATTTCTCAGCATTGAGGACACCATCAGTGCTTAAAGTGGTTCTAGAGACATGGTGGAAATCACCCACTCCTGTCCTTGTTGCTTTTTCAATAAAGATACAGCGCGCGCCATAGGCACGTGGCGCAAAAATAGGCGTGGTCTCAAAATAAAGGGTTATAGTTTCAAAAGAAAGGGGCATGGTCATACAATAGTATCCCCCGTTCAACTTATGACACACAGTAGCACAATCTTATTATCATTACAACGCACATAGGGCCTGATTCAGACTGCTCGCAAGTGGGTCGATGGTGCCCTAGTGCGCATGCGCATGACGGAGGGAGCTTTGTTGTGCGCATGCGTGAGACCCGCATAGCGACGGCCAGCCATCGCTATAGGTCTCGCACCAAAGGGGGCGTGCTGTCAATGGTGAGTGACAGCACGCCCCCTTTGGTGGGCGTGCTGGGGGCGTTGCTGCCCAGACGGAGGCGTTCTCATGGGAATGCCTACCGTATGGATCCAGCCCCACTGACATCACTAGTGATGTCAGTGGGAGTGCTTTTGGCTCTGATAGAGCCAAAAGCACTCCAGGGCTTGCAGCAGCGAGACCCTACCGCAGGGTCTCGTCGCAAGCCTGATGGTCGCGATGGTCTTGACCATCGCGACCATCTTTTTGGCCGCTCACATAAGCTGTGGGTGGACACCCACAGCTATGCGAGTGGCCAGGAGGCCGCTCCAATTTTAGGTAGGAGGGCACTGATTCAGAGCGAGCGCTCTGGTCAGAGTGTCCGGCTCTGAATCAGGCCCATAGTGCCCCTGATTCACATTACTCCATATAGTAGTGTTGGTTATTCATGTTACTACACACAGTAATGCCCCTATACACAATGACTACAGTAGCCTTGCAGAAAATGCTACAAAGGGAAAAGCCTTTACCTACTAAACTCTCTAAATTTGCTCTGTTATCCTCCCAGTCCACTCAGTTATCTGATTCTGACATATCACCTGGGGAGGCAGAAGAAGCAGACCTCTCTCACGCTGGGTCTCATTCAGACCCGGTCACAAGCACCGATGTGCTCGCAACCGGGTCGATGGTCCCCACAGAGCATGCGCACGACGGAGCCGGCTCCGTGGTGCGCATGCGTGAGACCTGGCTAGCGACGGGCACTCCGTCGCTAGGGGTCTAGTAGCAGACGGGGCGAGCTGTCGATATTGAGTGACAGCTCGCCCCCTTTGGTGGGCGGGCCGGGGGAGTCGCTGCCCAAACGGAGGCGTTCTCTTGTGAACACCTCCGTTTGGGGGCGGCCCCACTGACATCATGAGTGATGTCAGTGGGAGAGATTTCGGCTCTGTTAGAGCCGAAATCTCTCTGGGGCTTGCGGCAACGAGACCCTACCACAAGGGTCTCGTTGCAAGCCCGATGGTCGCAATGGTCTTGACCATCGCTACAGCACTGGAGTTTGGCCAGTTTCACTCGAGGCCCCTACAACACCTGATCCTCTCCAGGTGGAATGGGCTACCCCATCTTCTCAAATCCAAAATGATGAGCCTCCCCCCAGAGGTTCACCTGTCCCTAGCCTGGTGGTTACAGACTCCCCATTTGAACCAGGGTTGTCCCTTTTGCATCCCAGACTGGGCTCTCCTCACCATGGATGCAAGCCTCTGAGCGTGGGGTGCAGTAACTGGCCAACACTCCTTCCAGGGCAGATGGTCCACAGTTGAGGCAATGTTGCCAATCAACATCCTGGAACTTTGAGCCAGCTACAGAGCTCTCACTGTGGGTCAGAGTATTCTGAAAAACAGGCCAATACAAGTACAGTCTGACAACGCCACGGCTATGACCTACCTCAATCATCAAGGGGGCACTCAAAGTCAATCTGCAATGACAGAAGTGTCCTGCATTCTCACATGGGTCGAATGCAATCTCCCAGCCATCTCCACAGTGTTCATCCCAGGGATTCTCAATTGAGGAGCGAATTTCCTCAGCCGTCACAACATGCATGTAGGAGAATGATCTCTACATCCAGCAGCCATTTAGCTTCTGGTGGACAAATGGAGTCTTCCAGAAGTGGATCTCATGGCCTCAATACACAACAACAAACTTCCAGTTTATGGAGCAAGAACAAAGGACCCCAACACGGCCTACATAGATGCCTTGTCGGTGACATGGACCTTCCAGTTGGCATATCTCTTCCCTCCAATATCCTGCTTCCTCGAGTGCTTTAGAAATTCAAACAGGAAAGAGGCACAGTCCTGTTAATAGCTCTGGCTTGGCCCATACATCATTGGTACTCAGATCTTCTAAGACTCTCTATAGACGTTCCTCTTCAACTTCCTCTATGAGTAGATCTGTTGTCTCAGGGTCCATGTCTACATCCAGACCTAGCCTGTCTGTCTTTAATGGCTTTGATTTTGAGACATCCCTCCTAATGGCTAAGGGATTCTCTAGCTCTGTGGTCCAGACCATGCTCAGAGCACATAAACTGGCCTTAGCCAGGATTTACCACAGAATTTGGCATTGCTACACGAAACTTTGACCCTCAGGTCTTTAAAGTTTCTCAAATTCTTGTCTTTCTTCAGGCTGGACTGGATCTAGGCCGCTGCCTAGCATCTCCAAGGTGCAAGTTTCTGCTTTGTCTATCTGGTTTCAGTGCAAGATTGCTTCTATACCGTCCACACTTTCATTCAAGGTGTTCTACGGATACAACCTCCCTTTGTCCCTATGGGGGCTCCATGGGATTTGTCAGTGGTGCTCAAAGCATTTCAGGAACCTTCATTTGAACCTTTGGAATTGGTGGATATCAAATGGCTCACTGCGAAGACTCTGTTTCTTCTGGCTATAGCATCTGCCCGTAGGTTATCGGGTTTAGGGGCGCTTTATTGCCAATCCCCCTTTTTGATATTTCATCAGGGTAAGGCTGGTCTTCTCACTTCTACCTGAATGCAGAAATTGTGGTTCCGGCCTTGTGGTTCTTGGCAGGTGAGGCATCTTTGGATGTGGTCCATGCTGTAAAGATCTACGTGGACTGTACTACTTCCATCAGAAAATCTGATTCCCTCTTTGTCCTATATGGATTCCATAAGAAGGGATGGCCAGCTAACAAACAGACTCTGGCCAGATGGATTTACATGACTATCTCATAGACTTACACACAGACGGGCCTTCCTGTGCTGACTACAGTCTCTGTTCATTCTACTCACTCTGTGGGTCCCTCGTGGGCAGCCCCACGTGGCACCTCAGCTGAACAGCTATGCAAGGCGGCCACCTGGTCTTCTGTCCACACCTTTCTTAGGTTCTATGCCTTTGATACTTTTGCCTCTCAGGATGCTTCCTTTGGGCATAGGGTTCTCCTATCAGTGCAGGAGCATTCCCACCCTTGAAACACTGCTTTAGGACATCCCCAATGTCTCCCTGTGAAGCCCTATGGACCCCGAAGAAGAAAATGAAAGTTATGGTAAAACTTACCTTTATTAAATCTCTTTCTTCGAAGTCCATAGGGTCCATAGCACCTGGCTTCTATGGGCTTGTTCTCTTGGTCACTTGTTTCCTTCTCTGTGAGTGTGATTCTTCAGTGTACCAGTCTTCCTTCTCTCCTGTTCTGCTCCTGCCTTGGGCTTGTTAACAAAACTGAAGCACCCTCTGGCTGTGGGTGGGGTATAGGGGGAAGGACCGGAGCATCCAGGGATTGAAATTTGCTGTTGGTGTCCAGTCCTCCAGGTCCCACCTACACCCCATTGTCTCCCTGTGGACCCTATGGACTTCGAAGAAAGAGAGTTAACAAAGATAAGTTTTACCATAACTCTCATTATTTAACTTTACAGTAACACGCAACTGCAGTATAGTATTCAGTAGTTGTACTGTACATAATGCTGTAGCCCAATTGTGCAGTACTATTCCAAACATACTGTACAGTAGCTTAGCTGCACAAACATTGGCATACAGTATAGTAGCATCCACCTACAGCATGAATCTTGGCCATTATTTATTTCTTAAGTTTCTTATACACTATAGTACAGCATATTCCATTACACTTTACAATTACAACAACAGCAATACAGTATCACAAAACAGTTCTATAGAAATACAGTACTGTACAGTAGGTTCAGTATCACTGAGCTTGAAGTACAGTACTTAAGTAATTAAGAGTAGGAGCAGAGGATAAGGTTGTGATCTGATATCAGAGTGGAAATGAGTGTTAATGAAATCACATTCTAATGTACACTGTAATTAGAGTTTTTTTTATCAATAGTCAATGACTGTACAGTACAGTACTAGTGAAAGACTTGATTCTGTACTTTAGGTACTGTACCTGTAACTGGTTTGTTACTGCATACTGTTTAATAAATGTAACCCTATTACTGTTCTAATACTGTATTTTTTTTTCACAGAGCAACTCATACGACTGATTATTTTCTTGAGAGTGGTGATAAACAAAATGTTGGATTTTATTTTGCATTTAATTTCATTTTAATTTATTTTGTATATACAATTTTCTTTTTTTTTCCTATACAGTTTCTGTATTAAAAAAGTTTGATCCAGTACTTTCCAAACTGTTTTTGTGTATCTTTTTTCTTAGTATTAATGCAATACTTGCATGAAGTTTAATACTGTAATTGGTTTAGGGGGATCTGTACTGTATCATGTCAGGCAGATTAAACTTCAAGTCCATGTTGTTTAGTTGGCTCTATAAAAGGATCTGCATTGCAGGGCATCATATGTTATCACACATTGAACATCCCTGAAATTCCATTACCACTGGCTGGTTAGCAGTACAAATACATGATTACTAGTAATATACTGTACACTATATTTTAAATAATATTTATAATACTGTACACAAGAAAATGACTACACTACTTTCACAAAACAATGTATTACTGTACTTACAAAAGCCCCAAATGTACAATATTTATAAAATAAAATGTATTCAGATATTTTTCATACAGTACTTGTATTAAACAAACTTTATTGTGATACTGTACAATGTTTCTTTTTTTGCAAAACAATGCACACACAAAGGTTTTTATTTTTTGGTACAGTAGATTACAGTTTTAAAGGATAATATACAGTAGTTAGAAAATACACTATTTCCTGTAATTACAACATACTGTACAGTACAATACAGTGTCCAGCTTTAATAATGCATCTTATTAATAAAACAAAATATACAGTACAGTACTAGAGAAGCTACATAGCAATAGATTGACCATTTCTTTCAAAGACAACATGTAATACTTTATACAGATGATTAATGTAATTATTACACTAGGCAGGTATCAGTACATCTTCCCAAAACTTCTGCATCCCATCCAAAGGTTCATTTCTATTTCTTGGCTTCACTTTAGACCTGATAAACCTCTTCAACTGGGCCCAGACGAATTCAAGAGGATTCATGTCCGGTGACCTACAGTACAGTATGAAAAAAAAAAGAATCATACAGTAATTCAATTAATTATTCTAGTTAACCTTTTATTACATATTGTGCAGTAATAATTGGATACATTTGAACAATATTCACTCTAGTGGTGTGCATTGCCAAATTATACCTCTCTCTTCCATGAATTTTGCAGAGACAGAGGCCCTGATTCAGAGCCGGACGCTCTGACAGAGCGCTCGCTCTGAATCAGGGCCGTCCCTCCTCCTTTTTGGAGTGGCCTCCTGGCCGCTCGCATAGCTGTGGGTGACCACCCACAGCTATAGCGAGCGGCCAAAAGGATGGTCGCGATGGTCAAGACCATCGCGACCATCGGGATTGCGATGAGACCCTGCGGTAGGGTCTCGCTGCCGCAAGCCCTGGAGTGCTTTCGGCTCTATCAGAGCCAAAAGCACTCCCACTGACATCACTAGTGATGTCAGTGGGGCCGGCCCCAGACGGTATGTGTTCCCATGGGAACGCCTCCGTCTGGGCAGCCACGCCCCCGGCACGCCCACCAAAGGGGGCTTGCTGTCAATCACCATCGACAGCACGCCCCTTTTGGTGCGAGACCCATAACGACGGCTTAGCCGTCGTTATTTGGGTCTCGCGCATGCGCATGACGGAGCTGCCTCCGTCGTGCGCACGCGCACTTGGGCAACATCGACCCACTTGGAAGCGCTCGCGAGCGGGTCTTAATCAGGCCCAGAGTGTAATAGGAGATAAGCTCTGAGATGTATTGTAAATGGGAGACAAATGGGTAATGACTTCGTAATTAATTGTTAGAAGCTTGAATTTGATTCTGAAAGGGTAGGGGAGCTAGTGTACAGTAGGAGAGGAGAGACAGACAATGAAGATGAGCTGGGTAGCAGCATTGAGGAAGATTGGAGTGGAGAGAGGCAGTAGTCAGGCAGAGTGACCAGGTACTGTAATATAGGAGGAGATTACAGTTGTCCAACCTGGAGATGACCACTAAGTGGATAAGGGGCTTATAACTGTGATTTTAAATCCTGTAGTGAAGATGTAAAAAAATGAAAAAAAAGAAAGAAAATATTGATGTCCAAGACCCACACCTGTTGTGTATGTGATGTGACATGTGCGAATTACAGCAGGGAATGTGTACAATGTCACTAGCAGGCTAAGCATGCGGCAGTATTGACTAGAAGCAAATGATGGTGGGGGTGGTGGTGAGCCATACAATGATCTCAGTGGGGTTGAATAGTAATGCGTGATGGTAGGGGGAGGTGGTGAAGGGACTTTGGTGGCCATCCACAGAGAGGAAGAGAGGATGGAAGAGCAGAGTACTGTGTTTTAAAACTATTGAACCTGACATGATCTCTCTTTATGAAAAACATCCCAAGCATCTTGCAGATGGCCCCATAATGTGTACAATACAATGTCTACTATCTGGCGGTTTAGTGTAAAATACTGCTGGGTGGCATACAGTAACATAGAAATGCCAGGTGGTGGGAAGTTAAGAGCAATTTATTGAGTTCAGTAGACTTGCATAAGAATACTACATTTCAATTGCTCAGTCTTTATGTAATGCTGGGTGTGCATCTTCTGGTCAACACAGTTACCTGTATGTTTTTTGGTTAAATGACAGAACTCACATACCAAGTGACATGATCTCTCATCTATAGCAGTTTACTGTAGTCTTGAAACAAATTTCAAGCACAAGGAGTGACTGTTTACACTGCCTGAACGTGATTGGCCAGCCTCTCATGGATTACCGTATGAGGGGCCGTTTATGAGGGGCCGTTCAAGTCAAAATTACAGCTTTCTGGATATGTCATATACCTAAATTATTGCTTTCTGGATATGACGTATGCTGAAATGGATATGACATATGCTGAAATGGATATGACGTATGCTGAAATGGATTTAACATATACTGAAATGGATATAACATATACTGAAATGGATATAATATATGATGAAATGGATATAACATATGATGAAATGGATATAACATATACTGAAATGGATATAACATATGATGAAATGGATATGACCTATACTGAAATGGATATTACCTATGCTGAAATGGATATAACATATGCTGAAATGGATATAACATACACTGAAATGGATATGACATGCACTGAAAAGCACATGACAGTGCCAGCCAATCACAGCTCTTCTATATAAGCAGGGCTCCTGGGAAGGAAGAGCAGGATTACAGTGTGGCAGAGCTGTAAAGGGGAGGTGAGTGCTAACACCATAGTCAGTGGTGTAATAACTTTTGCTGTGCTGATGATGGTAATGTAACACATAACTACTACTGCATGTACTATTAGTTATAGCTGCAGATAGGAGACTGCCTCTTTTCAGCTTGTTTCTCCTGTGAGGATCAGGCTCCTGCTGCAGGCAGGTTATGTATTAATGTTACTTTCACTTTTCTTTCTGTCCTCATTCTCTCTCATCTCAGCTCTTTCTTTACCCTCCTTTCTCTCCTTTCTCTATGTCTGATTTCTTGCCAGTGCCCCAGGTCCCTGCTCATGTTAGGGAGTGCCCTGACTCCCAGCAAGATGGCTCCTTCATAATCCAGCAGGTGGGGAGGATCTCCCTATTGTCTGGCTAGATGTACTGTTACTGTATGCAGGCTGCTGGTCAGAGGGTTATAGTCTGCCACCATCGGCAGTAGGCTGTGGTTTTCACACCCCACACATGCCAAGCATTATTATAACCATACCACCCAGTTGTCCTGCATTCAGTGGGACAGTCCCGTTTTAATGGGACTGTCCCGCTGTCCCACCCATGGGCTGCAGTGTCCTGCAGTGGAGGGGAAGTTGGAAGAAGCATACACCACTGCTCTGCATAGCAGAGTAGTGTGTACGCAGAGCGGGGTAAAGCCCGGGGGCAGCCCAGCATCTCGGAAATGCTGGGCACACCCCTTAGCGATGTAAATGGGGCATGCCGGTAGGTTATGCCCCTTTTCACATAGACCATGCTCCTTTTCGGGGATGTCCTGAGTGGAGTTCTTCAAATATTTGGAGGTATATTATAACATTTACATGGCTTTGTGTGTTTATTTAGTGCATATACTGTATAGGTGCTGTATGTGCATGTCTACATGCAATTCTATGTCTAGGGCTTTATATTGTGTATGTATTTATTCTGCCACTCACAAGTTGGCAGCGGTGGGGGTACAGGTCTGTGTCACGTGTTCCCTGCTGGTCTCTCACTTGCGTCCCTGTGCTTAGCTCTATGTAAAGCCAGTGGTGGGGGTCCCTTCTCTAGATCAAACATGTAGTGTCCATACTCAGCCACTCTTGGCTTGGGAACCTGGTTGCCTGGACTCACCCATTCTACGGGGCATATTTACTAAAGTGAGTTTTAGAAATGGAGTTGTTACCCATAGCAACCAATCAGATTGTACTTAACATTTATCTAGCACCTTCTACAAGAATCGGGTTGCTATGGACAACATCTCCATTTCTAAAAACTCACTTTAGTAAATACACCCCTACTTGTTATTATATAGTACTCTGGTAGTATGTGTTTATCAGGCAGTTGTACAGGTTGCTGTATTTGGGTTTATGTTTACAGTATTATTAGGTGGTTTATTGATTGGTGCAGGTGTCTGTGTATGGTGTGTTTATAGTTGTCATGTTTCATATGTCTGTATAGTGTATGTATATAGGGCGTGGTTTAATTTGCGTCGATGCTCGCATAGTGGGCCTGATGCATTATGGATCATAACTGTGATCACGCACACAGACCCTCTGAGACAATATGATGTTTCCAATCGCAATGTCGTTGCAGGCCAATATAAGGATTCCCCTTACTTACATCCATAATACCTTGTAAGACTCCGAAAAAATCGGTACCATCAAGAAACATCGGCCCTTCACGCAGAATTACAACAGGTCTGACCTTACTGAGGAATTATTAAGCTTGTCGCATGCATTGTGTACTCAAGCTGCGTATCGCAGTGGAAAATTTATGCATGCCGCCTGTAACGGTGTTTAAATGCACTGACACGTCTGCATTTCGTCGACCATCCCCCATCAACACCACCAAATGCTCACTTCCTATCAATCACACTGCGTTGGGTCTGCGTGATCTCTGCAATCGTAGTGCTACATTCGCGCACTCGCACTGCGATGCATACACATGCACAGTACGCAACAATCGCCTGATTGAATACAGAATTGCACCAGTATTCTGTGTTTGTCATACTGTACAGTTTTTCTTATGTATTGGTGTAGTGTTTTTTGTCTTTGCTCTTTGGCTTGTGTTTTGACTATGGGCATGTGCAGGGGTGCCGAGAGGGGGGGAGCGGGTACAAATTACCTGAGGGGTCCGGCGGGGGCCTGGGTCCAATGCCGCCCCCCCTCCTTCACAGCGGTCCAGCACACAGCATCTCCTATGCCTGTGGGGGGGAGCGATCACACTGATTGCACCCCCCCTGGCTTTGCGCTGTGCTGAGGGGGCTCAGAGTGCCCCCTTGCCAGCACCGCAAAAAAATTTTCCCCCGAAGGGGGCGTGACCACACCTCCTGCAATTAGGCCACGCCCCGTGTTACCCGGGCCCGCCCTGGCTCTTGGCGGGCCTGGGCGTGTGTATATGGTGGATAGGTGGATGTGCAGGGCTTCATTGGCAGAGCCGTAACTAGACTTTTTGGTGCCCTGTGCCAGAGAGAGCATTGGCGCCCCCACCCACCCCCATTTTTTAAATAGGGACATAAGATAGTGCACCTGAAAAAGGGCCATGGCCTCATGGGAAGGGCCAGGGAAGACATAGGGGTGGCCAGGAGATGCTGGGATAAAAAAAGAGGAAGCTACAAGTGAGAATGATATTAAGCAGGAAAATTGATAGGCCCAAACAGCGCCCCCTGACCTGCGGTGTCCTTTGCCATAGCACCGGTTGCACTACCCTAGTTATGGCCCTGTTCATTGGTATGTGCTGTGCTATTTTGCTTATACAGGTTTTTTACCTTAACTCGTGAGGTTTTAGTTAAATTCCTAAGCACATTTACTGGTGGAGGAGAGACCTGACTCTGGGGGATTCCAGAGATCTCACTCGGGAGTATCAATAGCTGGGATCCTACAGAGGAAGTAAGTTTTGGTTTTGTGTCAGGCTTGCCTACCCTCCCGATTTGGTCGGGAGCCTCCCGAATATCGGGTGCCGGTCCCGACCGACCGGAAAGGCAGGCAAGCCTCCCGGCTGCCGCCTGACCCCACCCAACTACTACAAGAACCCCCTGCAGTGGGGGGTATGATGACGCGATTTGCGCTGAATCGCATCATCGTGGCTCTGCCCCCTGCTTCACAATGCCAATATTTTCGGCATTGTAAAGAGGGGGCGGAGCCATGATGACAGGATCTCGTGGCTCCACCTTCGGCTCCGCCCCTTAAACTGGGTCATTACCCGGCCAGGCCCCCTGCAGTGCACAGACATTCAGCTGCCTCCCGGAAGGAGGGAACTGAATGTCAGCATGTATGTTTTGTATGTGATCTATCTACAGTCTCTCTCTCTCTCTCTGGTGGGTTTCTACATCTATCTATTTATCTAACCACAGTCTCTCTATCTCTGGGGGGTTTCTACATCTATCTATTTATCTAACCACAGTCTCTCTATCTCTGGGGTGTTTCTACATCTATCTATTTATCTAACCACAGTCTCTCTGTCTCTGCTGGGTTTCTACATCTATCTATTTATCTAACCACAGTCTCTCTATCTCTGGTGGGTTTCTACATCTATCTATTTATCTAACCACAGTCTCTCTCTCTGGTGGGTTTCTACATCTATCTATTTATCTAACCACAGTCTCTCTCTCTCTGGTGGGTTTCTACATCTATCTATTTATCTAACCACAGTCTCTCTCTCTCTGGGGGGTTTCTACATCTATCTATTTATCTAACCACAGTCTCTCTCTCTCTGGGGGGTTTCTACATCTATCTATTTATCTAACCACAGTCTCTCTCTCTCTGCTGGGTTTCTACATCTATCTATTTATCTAACCACAGTCTCTCTGTCTCTGGGGGGTTTCTACATCTAGACCATTTAGCCTTAAGGTCCTTTGAAGGTCAGCAAGTCCCTTTGGGCCTTTTTGGATGTTGCTCTATTTTTGATATTTGCAAAGGTGCCCCCATAACAGCTCAAGCATCATGTCCCCTAAAATGTAGATCCACCACTGCTCTTTGCACTTTAAACTGCCATTTTAGTTTTGGCATACCATGGCATGACTCGGTAGCACCAAATGTGTTTTTGTGCAAATTTGTATCTTAAAATCCCTCTTAGTCGCACAGCGATGTGAATAGGACACACAGGCATCTTTGGATTATTACATTGATATGCGGTATGCCTATATTCTGTGTGTGGCTGTGGGTGAATCTGCATGCAAAATGCTACTTTACAGTGACAGCACATGTGACGCTGTAACATAACATTTCTCATACAGATACACCCACAGATGCACACGCAATATAGGCATGCCGCGTATCATTTTAATCAGTAGAAGCTGCTTGTCTGTACTGTACACGTCGCTGTGCGTTTAAGATGCATTAGAAGTGAAAATTTTAATGTGAAGGCACTCTGTGCTACCAAGTCACACTGCACTCACATGGTTTGTGTACCGCTACTTGTAGCGCATGAAGGACAGATGTATGTTGACACATCTGGATTTGCTTAGATGTGTTGCCATGCATTGCGGCATGTGAGTAGTTGAGGGCTCTTGCTATGTCAGGGGTGTGTATGCTCCAAGCATTCTCTATTGAGGAGGGTATGATAGCAACTACATTCACAATTTTCACAATTGGATTGGAATGATGTTTATGATGGGACTGGTCATATCTATATGTTCTTGTTTTTAGATAAGTAATTTCATTTATGTCAAATACTATCTGTGTATGGGTGCATGATAAGCTATAAATGCTACATATTTTGAAATTTGTAAGTGAACTTTTTTACTCAAAAATTTTTGAACTTACCCTTTTTTATGTTTTATTGATTTCAGTTTAAAGAACCTTCTTTCAAATCTGGTAGTACAGACTGATACTGAAAGAATAGAATACACTGCACAGAAGTCTGGGATGGAGCATGTCGTGGATTAAGGAAGATAACATTCTGGCCTGAGAATTGCCTATCATCTTCACTGGTTCCTGTGGTAATGCTGAAGGAGCTATACATTTATTTGGCTCAGCCAGGGAATTTTTTAGACTTCTGATACAGTTCTTGCATAGCAGCAAATTGTTTGCAGCGCCATATAATTTAAAGACATTATACTTTTTTCTTATAATAAATATATAAATTATAGATTTAACTAAAACATTTTGCCATGACTTTCTCTTTTTGTATTTTTCTATTTTTATGTGCTAATGTATTAGTAATCAAGGCAGTGGAAGATATTCATGAATACTTTATTTCTCTAAGGTCAAGTTGTACTATGGCAGGAAGGGCTGTGTTTTCTGTTGATCTGAATTTTTTGGAGCACCTACATCGAAAACTTGAAAGCCATTTAGAAGTTTTAATTGCAATGCTCATTGTTTGTCACCATTTTTTTAGTGTAAACTGTGATTTGCTTTCCATGCTAGAAGATATATGCCGGCATACAGTTTTGTTAATTGAGGACATCCAAAACAGAATCAATCATTTATGTGACTGTAATTCAACGCCAGGATATTCTGCACCCCTTCTAAATCTTGGTGTAGGTAGGCCAAGGTAAGTGTTATTGTACTCCACTTATTCATCTTGTTTTATAAAAATACCAATAATAAGAAAAAACAAACTTTAAAGGTTAATGTACATGAATTTGAAAAATTGGTGCTACCATCCAACGCTTAAATGTACTGTAATCCCAAACTGTTTTTAAAAAATATTAAAATAAAGGGGCTGTCATCAGGATCCCGGTGGACAGGATTTCTATGCTCCTAATGTGGAAGTATCCCCACGTTGAGTATTTTGTTTAATTTTAAGCTACAGTATTGCTGTAGGGGGAAGGTTAGTGTTGTCTGACCAATGGTGAGTGTTTAGTTTAGTCTGATGAAGGGGACTGATAGGGTTAGGCTATGGGTGTGTTGGTTTAGGGCTAGGCTTCGAATAGTCATCGGGATTCATTGTCATTGTTACTTTTGGGATGTTGTGATTCTGATCATAGGGATCCTAACCACCGGCATATCGTACTCAACTGAAATAAGTTATTAATTACGTAAAATCTAATTAATTTAGTACAAGAACATGCCCTTAATGCGCCGGTCCAACACCCCTTAAAATCCCGGCTTTTACCCTGCATTTGAGCGCCAGGTCATTTTTTAGCTTTTAGAATCAACCCCCTTTCACACAGAAAAGTAAATTAAAAGGTAAATCACTTTTACCCGGTATTTTGCTGATCACCATGGGTATTTTTCTGTCTGAAATGGTCAACCCGTTTCGAAATTGCCAGGTCTCCAACCATGGTAAAAACCAGGATAAAAATTTAGTTAAGAGTTCCAATCAGGCGCTGTCGATGTTCAATAAGCAGGTATATTGAATAAACAAATAGTTTTTTACTTCAAAACCAACCAACAAATGTTCTCATAAAGTTCCAAAAATTGTTTCTAAGCTGATGGTTCTTTTCCTTGAAAGTTTGTCGTCATACACCATAGGTTTCTTTCGATATGACTCTCAAATAAAAAGATATAGTGCAATTCCATTTGATACACAAATTATGACAATACTTTTATTGGTTGCACTCACATGATATTAAAATATAAAAAACATATAGTGTTGCCTATATGATGCAATATATAATGGGATCAAATGGACACAGGTACCGCAAGGTCTCTAGATGGAAAACAGTGACAAGATGGGGGCCCCGGACACCAACCCACTCCTCACTACACCCTTCAGTCCACAATCTCCACGTCCCAAAGAGTAATCGACTCACCCGCTTAACGCGTTTCGGACTTGTTCGTCCTTCCTCAGAAGTATTGTCATAATTTGTGTATCAAATGGAATTGCACTATGTCTTTTTATAATTTTATTTGAGTCATATCGAAAGAAACCTATGGTGTATGACGAAAAACTTTCAAGGAAAAGAACCATCAGCTTAGAAACAATTTTTGAACTTTATGAGAACATTTGTTGGTTGGTTTTGAAGTAAGAGAACTATTTGTTTATTCAATATACCTGCTTATTGAACATCAATAGCGCCTGATTGGAACTCTTCCCTATATTTTTATTCTGCCTATGGGAAAATAGGGATTCCCTTGAGTCTCCAATAGGCTGCAGTTGTTGCGCATATCTAGAATTGTTTTTGTATTTCCACATGGTAAAAACCACGGTCGGAAACCCGGAAAATGCATCCCGGGTTGACCCTTGCACACAGAAAAATATCCGTGTTGATCAGCAAATTGCCGAGTATCTGATAGGTAGAGAATGATATGATCTATTTTGAATTAGTCATTAATGTACTTAAAAATTGAATTTTAAAATAAAAATTGCTGCACATGACCCGAGAAAAAAATACAAGTTCTGCATAATGTTACATTAGTATACTTTCTGATTGTTTTATTTTTATTTCTTTATCAAGGTTCATTGTTTCTAGAGAACAGATACAATATTTGTGGGAACTAGGCTTTTCATGGACCAGAATAGCTAATTGCTTAAACAGAAGTATTTCAACTCTGTACAGAAGACGACAAGAACTTAACCTGCCTACATCCTCTGACAACAGATTCAGTGATATATGTGGTGAGGAACTTGACCAGCATATTTGGGGTTTTCTAAATTCTACACCAAATGCAGGTGAAAGTTATATTCACGGTAGTTTGAGAAGCAGATCGTTGAGAGTACAGAGGTGGAGAATTAGAATCAGACTGCAACTTCTTGATCCTGTTGGCAGAGCTGTTCGTAAAAGACGGGCTATTCAGCGGAGAGTTTACAGTGTACCAGGCCCAAATCATTTGTGGTAAGAACATGATTTTGCTTGTTTCTCTCTGCTATGGACATTTTCACTTAAGAGTATACAGTCCAACTAATAACAAATTTATATCGCTTTTAAGTGTCAATTTATTCTTGTTCTGTCTAATGTACATTATCATTGCATAAAGTGCATAGTAATTCTACTACTAATAATGATGACATTTCAAATTATTTTTGATACAATATCAATTTAAAAAAACAAAAACCAATTACCCTGCATTATAGACACGAAGGCTGTTCTGCTCTCCTAGATCAATGAGACCTCTCCCAGTAGCAAGGAAGATCACAACCTTTACATTTTACACACATAGAAAATGCTATCTAAACAGCCGGGACAGGTCTGCTTTTTCCCAACCTATTCCTTTTAACACACTAAAACATTGTGATATTAAATTGCACCAATTAAATTGCAATAGCAGTAGCTGATACTGCTATTGCAATTTAATTGGTGTGCAAGCGCACGTATGCTCTGAGATATGCAGATTTTTAAAACAAACACCGATCTGCATTCTTCAGCTACGTCGTGATGTACATCTTAAAGCGGTCATTGTGCTTAAATGTTTACATAAGGATGTATCCCTTGGTTCAGTATTACACAATATTTAACCTACCTCCAGTATCATAATTGTATTATTATATGCTCAATTGTTAAAACCTTCATATCTTTTAACGCAATATAAAATCTATAATAAGAAAGTCTTGTTAAATTTTATAGAGTATTAAATCATTTTTTTTTATTTTTGAAACAGGGTAATCATAATAACCAGTATTTCTCCCTTCTTTTAGGCATATTGACAGCAACCATAAGCTAATATTTTGGAGATTTGTATTCCACGGATGCATAGATGGCTTCAGCAGAAATATAATTTATCTTAAAACGGCTACAAACATTAAGGCATCAACCACACTACAATTATTTCAAGAAGGGGTATCCAGGTTTGGTCTTCCATCACGAGTAAGAGGAGACATGGGTGTTGAAAATGTTAACATAGCACGTTACATGATTAACAGAAGAGGACCTAACAGGGGAAACTTCATAACTGGAAAGAGTGTTCACAATCAACGTATTGAACGCTTATGGGCAGAATTAAACAGAGTTGTTATCTATTACTTTAAAGATTTATTTTCATGGATGGAGCAAAGAGGAATACTTAATACTAACAATGAGTGCAATGTATTTGCTTTGCATTATGTATATCTGAGAAGAATTAACAGTGCAGTTAGAGTTTGTACAACAATGGAATAATCACCCCATGAGTACTGAACGATATTATTCCCCAATGCAGTTATGGTCTACTGGAATGCTTCATAATCCTATGTATGACACAGATGTAAACATTGCTGATTATGGCATAGATAACTTTGGCTCTATAGCCACAATTGAAACCAATAATAATGTGGTTGTTCCAGATAATATAATTAGCTTATATGTTAATGAGATGACAAATCTTTGTCTTCAAATTGATCCCACAATAAATGATTTTAACCATGGAGTAGAACATTTTAAAAGTACCATTGATTATCTGGAACAGCTAAATATTATGTAGTAAAGTTAATGGCTATTTATCTAAAGATTGTAAGCAGAGCCTTTCAACCTCTGTGACTTTATGTTCTTACACATGTTTCGTAACTTTTGTCTCCACTTGTAAAATGCATCAAAATTTTCTGCATTACATAATAAACTGTAAATAAATTAATATACACTAATTCTGCACTCTCCTTTATTCATTCATCTGTATATTAACACTGTAATTTAAATTATTAAAGTAGAGCGTGAAACAGAATTAAGTTAGGGTTTGTACTTGGTGGGGTCTCCATTCTTTAGGTATTGTTACAGCCCTATGTTCACTTTTATAGAGGTGGATTCGCATTAGCAGTTATGGGCTCTCCCCTACAGCCTGTCTTCAGCACACTTTAACAAGATAATGACTGTTGATTGCACATGGAGGTATAAAATCAACATTCATTACCTTGTTAAAAGATACTTAACAGGTATGGAAATATGCTCAACCCCTACAGACTGGAGAGACTGTAGGGGTTGAACATATTTCCTTACCTGGATACCCTCAGACTCAAGGTTTCTTTGTTCTTAAATCTTTGGAAACAGGTTTCCTTGATGCACCATGTTGTTAACGAGCATTACTGGATTGGCAACCACAAAATATCGTACCTGGTCACTGAAAATAGCCTCCAATTATTGTGTACAATTAACTGTATATTATGCTAAATATGTGCATGGAATCCCATAAAGAGCACACTACTGTACATCTATTCCAACGGTTCTCAAACTCGTTCCTCAGTCCCCACGCAGTTCACGTTGTACTGTTCATCCATCATGGGAAAATGTATCACCAATTGTCACATTTTAAAACTCCACATGGTGAACTGTAAAGCTGGCCACACACTAGACCAACTTACATCCAACCAGCCAACTTGTTGATTGGCTGGAATGAAAATCTGGTAAGGAATGAAAGCAAATGACAATCAGCAATTTGCTCCCAAATGCCGGAAAATGAACAAAAACTGTTGTTTGAACAAATTGTTTAGATCAAACATTTAACAAACTTGTCTGATGACCATTTTCATCTGTTTTCTGGCATTTAGGAGCAAATTGCTGATCATCATTTACTCCCATACATAACCAGATTTTCATTCCAAACAATCAGCAAGTTGGCTGGTTGGATGTAAGTTGGTCTAGTGTGTGGCCAGCTTAAAACATGAACTGTGTGGGGTCCCTGATGACAAGAGTTAAAAAACCTGTGATCTATTCCTTGATACTGGCCAAGTATGCCACTCAAACATCTTCATGTGCTAAGGGTCTCCTACTCATGCTTTAGTTAGAATCATGTCAGAAACAGTTTCTATATGCTATAACAGTTCATTCATTTATTTTAAACGAACTGTTGCACACTGGTTACATGTAGGACTGGAGGTGTTTTTACTCAAATTCAAAGACTAATTTTGTTAATTGTTTTTATTGAAGCACAAACATTAACATCTCCTAAACAGCAAAGTAGAATTGTATGACATGCTGAGAGTGAAATTACAATTTTCAAAATAGAATTTAAAAAAATTGTACATGAACAATATAAAGATAGACACCGTAATAGATACATATTAAAAGTCCATAGGGATTGTTTGCATAATATACAGTGTAAACATTTAATACAATGGTTAGCACAAATAAAATTACAGAATTTCAGTTCAACAATGGGTCAAATGGGCGATGAAAGATATGGTTAATGACCAGCAGGAGCGTGCATCATTGCTCGTTGATGGCATACACACTGGCTGATATTGTGAACAATTAAGATATAGTTATCGTTCAAAATAATGACAAGTGTGTATGTGGCTTAGAGTTGAATTAACACTCTCCTATTTATAACTTTTCTAGGCATAGTGGATCTGCCCATATATTTGTCACAAAACATATTGTAAGTTAACTTTAAAACAGGGTATAAACTACCATTTCCCTTACAAACATTTTTACCTTCCAAACTTACTAAGGACGACCAAATCCAAGTGAATTTTGGATTCCAAAATCCAAATTTGTCTTAAATTCGTTATAACTTCTGTAAAAGGGAAGTCTTAGAACTTTTCCACACGTGTTAGCCTCTGGAAATTTGGAATGTTCATCCAGAAATTCAATAGATGGCTGTGGGTCAAGCCCAATTGGTGGAATTTGGTTGGCTCCTGTCACAAACAATAGAATATCATAAAGCTGGGTGCTGCATTCTTTCTCTGAAATAGATAAAGGAACAAGCAAATGTTTAAAAAAAAACTAAACACCTTTCTGTTATTTACAATTGTACTAGTCTGTCATAAATATATATATTTCTTATGGGGCACATCCACTAGACGATCTACTCCCTGTCCAACCTCTTAACGATTTTCCCTTGAAGTTTCCCTTGAAATTTGATCTTCCACTCTGAACTATTTGCAAAGGATTTGCAAAGGATCTAACGATAAACTATGTTGTTTCAATCTGTGATTGAGAGCTTTCAGCTGTAGTGGGCAGATAGTGGTTCATCGTTTGATCGTTCAGTGAGAACGATGTGTAAACGATGTGTAAACGATTTGTAAGCAATCAAGTGAAATTGACCTGCATGTTCAGTCGATGGAGGAGACGATCAAACGACCAGCGGGAGCGCGCATCGTACATCGTTAGAAACAATTACTGCACGATTTGCAAACGATGTTCAAACGATGTTTGAACGATTATCGAACGATTTTATCATTATCGTTCAATCGTTCAACTTTATCGTCTAGTGGATACCCCCCTTTACACTCTCACCCGCATTCAGTTAGAAAATAATTAATTTGCCATCACCCAACATGTAATAGCACATTCTTAATATATCAGTTTTATGCCAATGTGTCCGAAGGTAATTTGGCAAATTTAAAGAAAGAATAGCATCCCACCGGTCTGCGATCAGGGCTGCCCTGGATACTGGTTAAAGCAACCAACCTGAAGCTTGCCACTTTCTACAAGTGGGGCACAATTTGCCTATGCCACAGGTTCTCAAACTTGGTCCTTAGGATCCCAAACAGTGCATGTTTCCCAAATAATTGGCTCCATCTGTGGATCTTTTAAAATGTGTCAGTGAGTAATGAATACACCTGTGCAAGTGCTGGGCGACCTGGGAAATGTGTCAGTAAGTAATTGTAACCCTGGTTAGGGTTACGGAGATAATTCATATATACAATTGAAACAGGTATATATTTTCATTCATCTATTTACAGCAAAGTGCCATTTATGAGGTAAATGTTAAATATACTGTAGGGATAGATGTGATGTGATGTAAATATAAGTAAATATGTGGAAATGTATGTACCCTGTGCATGTTAGATATCTATGATGTCAGTGGACTTTGGTGCTTCATGCTGCAAATATACATTTCACAGACATTGGTGATAGTTGCAGAAGGGGGCGGAGTAATATAGATGGGAGTGAATCGGTTCCTGTCAGGAAAATAGGATCCGGTGAGGGAGAGGCTATATAACAGCTGTTAGCAGCAGCTGAGAGGCAGTCTCCTGATCCCTCCCTCCAGTGCCTGCCCTCCTGTGACCTGGGCAGCCGGTGAGCAGCTATGAGCTGCCGGGCGCAGGGGGGCACAGCCAGAGAGGGAGCCCAGCCAGAGCTGGGGAAGAAGGTGGGACAGCGGCACCCACCCTGTCATGCCGATGATGCCAGAGAGTCGGCGTCGCGGGAGGTGGACCTGCACCGATCTGGGTGATCCCTGGTGAGAGGAGGCGGCTGGCTCAGACAGCAGGCCAATGGTCGCAGTGGGACTGCCGGCGTCATGGAGCAGGCGCCAACTACAGTTGGCCAGGAGGTGGCAGTCGGGAGTCCCCCTGTGACGGAGGTCTGAGAGGCGGGTCCTGGGCAGGTATATCAGCCTGAATTCAGGCTGACTGCAGAGGCTGAAGCAAGCAGCAGCTCCCACTACAAAGGACAGCCCGGAGGCTGTATCTCTATACCGCAGGGGTGTGACTACAAATACCAGCACCACACTCACAGTAATCACCAGCTGCCCTTCATACATTACTCAAAGGCTTAATTTCTGCCTAATCATATAACCCACTTACTAGCAAGCTGAGGCAGCAAAGAGGAGATAGATAACTCAATATCTATAACAGACTGGTGGGATTTAGGGAAATTAAAGCTCTTCCCTCAGGGAATACAGGAAGAATTTGCAGCCTGAGGCAGATATAGGTCAGGGGGAGATGGTGTATTCATCTACTGTACTATCTAATATAGTGCCAGTTACACTTATAATCCACAGCACCAAACTCGGGTGTTTGCATTGGCAGGACTGCTGTATAAATATCATTATTTTGGAGTATGAATAGTTATGTTCATTGTGACTGTGATGGAATAACCCCACAGGACTATATATGTTGATATTGCAAGGCTTATATACTTACCAAGGTATCAGCATAAGCACATTATATGGACTTAGATATATTGTGGAGGGGAGTCCAGTTATACTAATCTGTGACATGACAAAGTCTATAATACGACCAAGGAAAAGTGAAGGCTTGCTAGAGGAAAAGCCCCATAAGGATAATTAACAAAGACCTGGACTATAAACTCTGGATTGGAACTATTAATAAATATAGGGCCTGATTCAGACCCACTCGCGAGCGGCTGTCCGCTCGCAAGTGGGTCGATGTTATGCACTGAGCATGCGCACGACGGAGGGAGCTCCGTCGTGCGCATGCGCCAGACGCGACGAGCGAAGGAAAGTCCTTCGCTCGTTGCGTCCGATCAAAGGGGGCGTGCTGTCAATGTAGATTGACAGCACGCCCCCTTTGGTGGGCGTGCCGGGGGCGTGCCTCCCTGACGGGGGCGTTCCCACGGGAACGCCTCCCGTCAGAAGCCGGCCCACTGACATCACTAGTGATGTCAGTGGGAGTGATTTTGGCTCTGATAGAGCCAAAATCACTCCGGAGCTTGCGGTTGAAAACCTCAACCGCAGGCTCCGGCTCGCAAATTCGATGGTCGCGATGGTCTCGACCATCGCGACCATCACAATGCACGCTCGTATAGCCTGTGGGTGGTGACCCACAGCTATACGAGCGTCCAGGAGGGCGCTCCATGAAAATGGAGGCCGGCCCTCATTCAGAGCGTGCGCTCTGCTCAGAGCGTACGGCTCTGAATGAGGGCCTTAGTCTCCTAACTAATGTTATAACATTGTTTAAGTTTAAGGGTTTTGTATATTAAGCAATGTATTGATGTAATACATGGAGTTGTGTTTATCCTCTGTATATTAACAGCAGTTTATATGCAAAGTACAAGTGAAGATCCTTTACTTATATTCCTTAGAAAAGTAACTTTAATGTTTTTTAAATACTGTGTGTTTACTTACCTGGAGTGATTACGGTGGGAGATCCATTACTGCGGAATCTGCGGAAGGAGAAGACATTGATGGTAAATGTGAAGTGAAATGATACAGTATTGTATGTGATTACACATTATCTATACACCACACTATATATTCTATCACTGGGTTTTCCCAGGTGAGCCCTTTTGACATTCAAAATAATTAACCTGGGTGGAGGCACTGACAATGGGGACGTACACCACCAATAGAGGGTAAGGGTGGGTACATTAGGAGTAACAAAGGTGTTAGTAACCTGGTGACCCTTTAGTGGTAAAAGGGGGGTTACATAATGAATACACCTGTGCACCTGCTGGGTGACCTGGAAAATGTGACCTGTGTGGGGCCCTGAGGCCTGAATTTAAGAAACTCTGGTCTAGAGTAAGAGATGTTGTATGATCAAACAGGTGCATGTCACCCTGCGGGGGTGATAGTTGAATAAAGTTATTGCAGGATGAGGCCCGGTGGATTCATGTTTTAAATGTTATTAACACTAATGGACTTAAAAAATATTTTCCCTTTGCAGCTTTGGCCACTTAAATGATATTCTAGATTTTTTTTTAGGAAAATGAGTCTTATATATGCATAATATAGATGTTATGCTATTAATATATACTATTTTAATTATGGAATTAAATTCAACGCAAATTGAATAGTGCTGTGAGGGAGATCCCGTAGTTATCCAATTCAGCTTGCTTTTATGTAGGAGAATGCCGATTCTCTCGACTTAACATGGTGTTTAGGCGTGAGAACCGGCATTCTCTGACTAAAGTGCTGGGTGCGTGGCTGTTAGCGCCGCGCTAAGCTAGATAACAGCTGAATGCCTGGCCCTTTTGTTGTATTTCTCCTTGCATCCCCAGGAGGGTGCAAGAAGAAATCCTTAGCCTGTCTAAACACTGGTGTATTGAATAGCTTCGGGAGCTCCCTCCTGCAGCTATTCACAATTGCGTTGACTTGAATTCCCCCCCCCCAATGTGAGTAGGCATTATAATTTGTGTTAATGTGTGACAAAGCTTTTGCGATGCATTGTACTGCAGTTTTTGACATATCATTTTTCATTCATTTATTGTACTCTTTCAAGTTAAGGTGTTATGTTAATTTCCTTGGGAATGGGGTAGACACAGTGAGTGAGGCACTTAGTAACTGACGTCATGTTCTTGTGTCTCTGGATGGGTGTTGGGTCCCATTCCGGTGTTCGCACTGCATGTGGGTGGTTCTCTTTGGGAATATTAGGTAAGAATTTTCTATGTTTTCTTTTATATTCAGAAAGCAGTCCTAAATAAAAGAGGAATGAAATGTTGAAATCTAACATTGGCACTCGTCATTGATTATGACCTGAGTTCTGCACTTCTGTGGATGTTGTACAATATCTCAGTGAAGTTTCTGGGAACAGCATTGTAGCTTTGGGAATCCCAACAGCCAGTATATCAATTGTAATTATGCTGTTCTGGGTTACAGTTAAGCCATGTGGGTGCAGTGTTTTGATGTTAGGTTTAGGCACTAGAGGCTTCGTGTTAGGCTGGGAAGGGGGGTGGATATGGTGAGGCAGCAAGGAGGATGGGTAAGGCACTAACAAGCATGGTTTAGGGTTATGCACTAAGGAAGAGGCTTAAATTTAAGCAATAACTGGGTAGGGTTAGCTTTGGACACCACAGCGAAGGTTAAGGGTTAGGCTGCAGTGGTGGGAGGGTTATGGAGCATACACACTAGACGATATGCTCCCTGAGCAATATAGTCTAGTGTGTCCCCGGCAGGGTGTCATTCTTGACATTGAGCACAGCTGCTGAATGATATCATTAACGATATCATTCAGCACCGGGCTCTCTCCCCCCATTCCTCAACATGCAGCAACCTGACAATATTGTCAGGTTGGCCTGCATGTTTGCCCGATGAACGATAAAGATGAATGACCTGCGGGAACACGTTGGTCGTTCATCGTTATCATTCATCGTTTAGGTGAAAAAATGGTTGATAAAGTCCATTATCGTTATCATACAGTCGTCCACTTTAATCGCCCAGTGTGTACGCACCTTTAAAGTTAGGCATCGTGTAGGAAGGCTTAGGGGGAAGAGGGCTATTATACTTATCCAATGATTGTTGGGATCCTGAGCATCAGATTGCTAATGTCTATGTTCTGACAGCAGGCATCCCGAATGCCTTCCATCCATATGTATTCCATATAGATAGATTGATAGAGAGATAGATACATATAGATATGCATTGATAAGTATTAACAATCTAGAGCTTACTTCGTGTAATATACGAACCTTCACAATCCAGAAGAAAATCTCGCCAATAGCCAATAGTTCGCTCTTGCAAAAATCTGGCATTGCTACCTACTGCACTATATGATACTTTAAAGAGAGCAGACATATCATCTGCATTCATCACATCCCTCATCCAGATGAATGCGTTTTTAAATAACTCTGGATGTGCTGTCATTGCATCGAGGACACCTAAAGTCTTTAGTCCCTCTTTAAATCTGAAATGAAAACATTTATGCAATAATAGGTTAGCCATTAATATGTTTTGAAAATAAAAAAAATACCTACATACATATTATGAGTGAGCCATACTGCTTACAACTGTAATAGCCACATTAGTCCATTATCCAAAAACAGGCTCAGGCAGTCAGGGGGTGATGCCATGGCAGGGAAATACCACGGGATTCACTTGTTAACACATTAACCAATCTCAAAAGTGGTTACCCCAGGCCTTGAATTCCTTAGGAAAGGTTCCCCCTAATAAAGGAGTACCCCCTCCCTAGGAAAAGACCAAGACCTGTGGAAAAGCCAGGGACTATGCTCCCGGGCGCTGGGTGCGGAGTTTGAACAGTCAAAATTACAAATATTATTCTTTACATTGGGACTGCAGGTCCCAGCAAGCATCCCTGCAATTATAGAATCACTAGCCATAAGTGCCTGAATGTCTGGACTTGTATGGGCCGCCGGCACTTGTCCTCTTGCTATAATGAAATTATTCAAAATAAAAAAAGAATAAGAAATTACAAAGTTTTTATTAAAACTCTATTTTTGCAATTTCGCACGAGTTACATAAAAAAGTAAACCAACCACAATTATTCAATCTTAATTTTAATCACTATATTTAGTTTTGTTTAATTAAATCTACTAATACAGTAACAAATATAATTTTACAGATACTAAAAAAAAATATTTTGCATCTATTTTATCTTTATAAATTATTATTGCATACAAGGCAACTTGTAATGGTTTCTAATTAACAGTAAAATACACAATATAGTCATAATAAGACCACTTGAAAATTCCACGCACCTAAAAGAATGTTGCACTATTATTTATAATTTTTAGTCGTTTTATTAACTTTCTTGAGAACGCATTGTTCTATCCCGTAAATACCAATGCAAGTAGTCTTGCACTATTTGGTGTTTATCTTCATCTGTCTTAATTACACGGAGACAGCCAGCAAGGTTAAGGAGCATGCAGTTTTCGTATACCACCTCTTGAAGAATGTCAACTGATGTAGCATTGATTATCTGAAATTCAACAAAACAAAAAAGGTGATAAATCTATAGCTCAACATGACACTACTAATGGTAGATAAGTAAATTAGTAATTGTTATGTGTGTGTGAAAATAAAATAGAACACACACCTAATTAACTAGAAGAAAATTTCAAAAATTAAACCTAAGATTTTTACCTTCTGCATAATTTCTTTTGCTTCCACATCTCCTAGACTTTGTAATCCGAGTGGAGTATTTTCCCAACCACAGGTCAGGGTGTTGTATAACACTGGTGAGAGAAAGTTTGGAGCTGGCCCACCGTGCACTAGTGACACTGCAATGGCTACCCCAGCCAGAAAATATTCATCATTCCGCAAAGCTGTAGAAAAACATTTACATAATTTTTTAAAAAAAGATTGACAGTTAAACTGTGCAAAACAAGTTGGGAATAATAATAAAACACAGCCATTACCTCAATATAAAACTGTAATAACTATCTAAATAAAAGTATAGCTATTAGAAGCCCACAGCAGATTTACGCAGCAGGAGAACTAGCGACAATGTAGCTTGTGCATTGCACAGGGTCACATCACCCTTTCCCTGTAAGTCACCCGCTGTCTACCTTTCACCCTCTCCCTGTCCGTCACCCACTGTATATATACCTTTACCCTCTCCATGTCAACCTTTGCCTATCCCTGTCACCTTCTGCCTGTCTAGGTCACGTTTTCCTTTTTGCCACAACTCTCCCTTTCCCTGCCACCCTTTGCCTCTTATGGTCACCCACTATTGTGTTGCCTATTGCGAACTTGGGGTGGGACAGAGGAGTGGGGCCCAAAGCATAATTTTGAACCTGTGCCCAACACTACAAATTTACTCCACTGGATCTATGACTACACCCGTTTAAATATCATATTGTGCTTGGCGCAGCAAATGCACATGCAAAGAATTTATATTGTGTATACCATATCTATAGTCCCTTGAGTAGGATTTCTGGATAGATAGTGCAGTACTTTCCACATGTGCTCTGGGAGCATGCTACAGATGACCCGAGACCCTCTTCACAAAATAAATGCTGTGCGCTCGAGCACCTCTATTTATTACTTATGCTACCAAGCAAAGCAGTGGTTGAAACTCCTTTCTGCCCAGCTGGACACTACTGCCCATCAGTGACATCATGAGGAGGGTGCAGGCTGCACCCGGGTGTCACCCTTGGATGAAGTGACACCAGAATGCCGGCTCCTTTGCAGTGGCAGGAGATAAGTGTTGCAGTGTGATAGGAGCCTGGTGCTGCAGGAGAATGTTATATAAGAGGAGCCGAGAGTGCAGACTGTCCAGCCTTTGGGGACAGTCCAGCATCTCCGGTGATGCCGGACTGCCCCCAGAGTGATGTTATTGAAATCCACTGTAAGGTCACGGCCCCTTTATTTAGGCCATGCCCCCATTTTGGCCAGATGTGCCTCCAGTGAGTTGGGGGCATCCAGAGTGTGCACTGGGTGTCACCAGACCCAGTGCTACCTCTGCTGCCCATGGCTTTGATAGCAGGATAGTGTCTGAAAAGTAGGACTGACCAATAGGGGCAGATTATGAAGAAAAATGTCCTTTGTCAGTCAGTTCTACCAGCCCACATTAGGTTCAAGTATAAAGCATTCAATTAAAAAAAAAAAATTAGCCCTATACCAAAGCAAGTATCCAATGGAAAAAATATAATACCTTGAGCATCACAAGTCAATGTCTTTGAATTATCTGGTCCTTCAAATAATTTGCTGCTTTGCATGAACTGTAACAGAAGTCTCATAAATTCCCTGGCCGGACCCCCTAAATCTACAGCTCCTTCTGCATTACCAAATGAATCAGTGAAAACAACAGAAATGCAATTTTCAGGCCTGAATGTTTTTCTCCTTACTCCACGGCATGCTCCATCCCAAACTTCTCTGCGGTTTATGTTGAACTTTGAAATACTTTCAGTCTCGGGGGCCTATTCATTAAACATAAAAATTCAATGGAGATAATTAGCTTTAGAACTCTCATGGAGTTCGAGCTAATTATAGGTGGAATTCATCATTCCACCTCTCCATAAGTATCTATTACGAAAAGCTGTCATTTTTGCGATGACAGCTTTTCGGGAAATAGATACTTTTCCCTCTCTACACTACCTTATCGCATCTGGAAACAGTGCTGCGCATGCGCTGTTACATCTGTAAAACCAGCGCATGCGCAGCACTGCCTACAGATGCGTTAAGTTTCGTACCCCCCCCCCGATCCCCCCCACCCCCCTTCCCCCTCCGCTCACCTTCCCCCCCCCGACTTACCTGTCCGCGCAGCAGCCTCCGGCTCTGTCCTGCTGGTCTGTCATGTGTGCTCCCCAGCAGACCACATGACAGATTAGAAAAAAAAAAAATATCTTTTTCTTTTTCTAAACTTTCTTGTTCTCTGCTGGGGAGCACACATGACAGACCAGCCTCCGGAGCCTGAGGACGGAGCAGAGCGCCGGAGGGACTCGTCGGGGGACCTGCACACGCGGATACAGGTTAGTGGATTCTGCTATTCGCCACCTCACAGTGGTGAATAGTAACTGCATCAAATTCTGAAAACTTATAATTTTCGGAATTTGATGAATACCACAATTTCCACATCCCCATACTAATGTATGGGGAGTGTGGAAATTAACGCAGGGGAACCTAGCAAGGAGATATCTGTGATATCTCCTGTGTTAAGTCTGTTCATGAATACCAAAATAACGTTATTTAAGGAAAATGTCCTTAAAAACGTTATTTTAGTGTTGATGAATAGGTCCCTCAATCTGTACTGCCAGATTTAACAGAACATCCTTCAAAGTAAAATCACTAAAACATAAAACAGAGACATTTCTAAATGTTTTTAAAATAAGTTCAAATATAAATAGATTCAACATTAATAATTTAACATGCACCCATACACAGATATTTAATTTCATTAATGTGAAATACTATCTATCCACACACAAGCACATACAGAAGTGTCTAGCCTCATCATAGACATCGTGCCAATGCAATTGCAAAAAGTGTGCTATTGAATGTACATGCAGTTGCGATCATATCCTTGCTGAATAGAAAATGCTTGTAGCATACCCTCCCATGACTTAGCACGTGCCCTGGAATACTCACCAAATGCGATGCATGGCCACATATCTCGGGAAATATGAGGCTATGTCTACCTGATATACTATACTGCTACTGTGATGCTGCAAGTCTTGAGAAAGGTCATCCTAACTGACATGAATTTCACCTTATAAAAGAACATAGTGGGGTCAATCCAATTGTATGTGATGTACTCACGAATGTGAGCAGAACTAAGCGAAGGGTGTGAGGTGCTTTGCCATTACTGGCATTTTTACATTGTTGCAATGACAACTCACACTCTTCGCATGGAATAGGATTGACCCCAATTTGTCAGAAGTCAGGGGAGTGTGCACTTTATATAAATATACACAAACATTCTGCCCTCTGAATGTGTAGCGTTGTAAACTGTTAATGTGATAAATCACATACCAAAATGACACATTGGGCGTTTTAAATTTATCACATTAAAAGTCTATTTTGAAGTCACCTCACCGTGTGACACTGCTGTTATATATATATATATATACTGTATACATATAAGCTTGAAAACATTTTGATTCTTTTAAACTAATGTTTATGTCAAAGGGATAAAAAAAAAATACATGAGAATACATTTTACCTGTTCCAGTCTTTATTTTTATTGTGATCTACACTTTCTTCAGTGCATGCAATGTCCTCATCTGAAACTGGTAGCCCATCCATAAATAGGTCTGTGTAATGTCTGAATGATGAAAATTTGGTCAGCATTCAAATAGGGCAATTCGGAAAAACAAACATACCAAAAATAAAGCATTAGGAGCCTAGAAAATGCTATCACCTTTGACAAAGAACATCAACTGTTAAACTGGCCACACACTAGACCAACTTACATCCAACCAGCCAACTTGTTGATTGGTTGGAATGAAAATCTGGTAAGGTATGGGAGTAACTGATGATCAGCAATTTGCTCCTAAATGCCAGAAAACAGATGGAAATGGTCATCAGACAAGTTTTGTTAAATGTTTGATCTAAACATTTTATTCAAACAACAGTTTTGGTCCATTTTCCAGCGTTTGGGAGCAAGTTGCTGATTGTATTCCTTACCAGATTTTCATTCCAACCAATCAACTAGTTGGCTGGTTGGACAGATAATCTTTAGATGTGTGGCCAGCTTTAGTCTGCTTTGCCTCACAAAAAAAGAAAAAATGCATCATAAAAAAACATGCAAAAAATATAAAACCAAGTACAATTAAATTTAAATTTTTTTAATAACATATATATATATATATATATATATATATTTATTAATTAAGTGGATAGTTGATTTTCATGTTCAGATTTGTGTTAACACAGTTCAAAATAAGATAAATGTGTATATGCTTGGATATAAATAAAATTTTGGTGGTGTACTTCTGAATTCTGGAGATGGCACAGCAACATGACACGCCACCACCTGAATGAGAACTTTATGCTGGCCACACACCTGCACGACCAGCTTAAGATAAGATTCACATACGACTCCCCGGAGCTCTCTGGCAGTCTCGGCGGCACAATTTGTTGTTTTTCTTTGCACACGATCTGTGTGCCTCACGCGCTTATCAGGAAAAAGTCATTGAAATGAATGGATGCACGATGCATCGAATGCACAAAATACATGGTATGATCTGCACATGATACGATGGACCACATGGGCTGCACATCTGATCATATGGTCCATTTTAGGAGCTGCGGGAGCACGCATCGGATCGTATCCTACTCCAAAAAACAGGATTTTGGTACTTACCGATAAATCCCTTTCTCCGATTCCACAGGGGACACTGGCGTTCAAGACAGTGGAGTATAGACGGTGGTAGAGCAGAGCCTGGCACTTTAATTAATTTAGAAGTGTGACTGGCTCCTTGCCCTCTATGCCCCATCAGCCCCAGTTTAAGAACTGAGCCCGAGAGGAGACGGAGGACAACAGAAAAAAAAGGAAAAGGAGAAGACCACAGAACAGAACAAGACCAACTGAAGGAGAACAGAGGAACCCACTGCAGGGAACCATGCAGTCACACAACTATAGAAGGTACCAAACAAAACGGCAGGTACGCAGCGCAGGGCGGGCATCCAGTGTCCCCTGTGGAATCGGAGAAAGGGATTTATCAGTAAGGATCAAAATTATGTTTTCTCCTTCATCCACTAGGGGACACTGGAGTTCAAGACAGTGGGGACGTCCCAAAGCCAACTTCCTGGGTGGGAAGCGTGGAGAACTTGATGATCCCTGGGTCAACCCGAAACAGGGATTGCCAAGAACCTGAGGCCCAGCTGAAGCTGAGGAGCAAGTGTCGTAGAGCACAGGAGACAAACACTATTCATTGCTAACAGTCACAGAAACTTCCACAACGTACAGCGTAAGTCAAAAGGAACAGAACAGCTGGCGAGAGAACAAACACAGTTGAGAAACGTCAGAATCTGTAATCTCAGCTGAAAATAGACCAAACCGGACCGTTGGTAGCAGAGAGACCCAACAAGAATCCCTAGGAGAAGGGCAGTAAATGAGAACAAACTCGAAAACCGTACTAGAGTCTAAAGAGGAAGCTGCAACAGCCGCAGACAGCAGAATCCCAGCACTGCTGGACAAAATTGAATATATAGAAGTGTAACAATACCAATATACAGATACGGAGCTAATCCTGTCCAGACTCCGAACAAATAGTATGCAGGGAGGCAAAAGACAAGATTGAACAGTCGCCCCGAACCATCCTTGAGGTCCAACTACAACAAAGTTGTTAACCAGTGGAAAGGTCAGACCATAGAAATCTCCAACGAGTGGACATCCCACTGGACATGAGACAGAGGTGAAAGAGAGAGGATTGAGACTACAATACCTTTCAGAGGGTGAGATGGAAGTACAACCCATTCTGAAAACAGGGATAAAACAGCAACTGAAATGCTGCCGCTAAAAGGAAAACAACAGACAATTTCCAACATGGTGGAAGTGCGTAGTCAGTACCAACTGCTGGTCCGAACATAGGGCCCCATTTACAAACGAAGGGAAATACCAGCGGAAATTTTCGTTTAGTATCACTGTGATACAAACGAAAATTCCACTGGTATTTAGTAATACTTACCCCTCCGGTGAGGTCCCGCGAAGTCCAGCGGAATCCTCGTCCTCGACAAGGTCCTCTGCTGGGCTGCTGGCAGCCTAACGCTGCCAGCGACAGGGCTCCAGGGTCATGAGCATGCGCGACGGTCCGTCTGCGCATGTGCATGACAGGGAGACCAGGCAGTGCCTGGAAGGCTTCGTTGAAGCCGGAAAGGCACCGCCGGGTCTCCATTGCCGGCAATGGGGCCCGCATCGCTTTAACCATGTTTTAAATGGTGAGAGCGATGCTGTACAAAGAGCGGTAATCTAAGATTACCGCTGTATACTAAATACAGCAAGATGGTATAACCCCTTTAGCGAGCGCTAAAGGGGTTATATTTCGTTTATAAATTGAGCCTTTAGTATGAAAACAACCAGGAACCTAGCAGTAAAACAGCCGAATGCAACAGCCACCCAGGGAGAGCTACCAATATAGGGAAGCATCCCATACAACAAGGCCAGAGCACTAGGACAACTATGTCAGTGTGATAAAAATATCAACAGATACTGAACAAGAACCCAACCAGGTCCCCTGCATGTATCACACTTATGTAAAGATGTGCACTAGCCTATAGGTGCGCTTCGGTCCATAACCCCAACAGGTTCTAGTAGAATAGCGTTGCTAATTCAATGTTGTAATTATGCACCCACACACCAGGTAAGCTCTAAAGTGTAGAGCCAACTGATTAAAAGAGCGGATGGCTGCGAGGACAGCAGCTAGGGTGCGTAAGGGAGAATAAAGCTATGTATGTCAGGTTGCATGAAATAGGAGCATCATCCGAGGCATATGTAAGGTCTCACCTGTGAGCGACCAGAAGCCCTCTGGACGCTATGTAGAATGTCACTGACCTTTACCATCACAGAGCAACCAGCCATGTTAGGTATAGGGAGTAGCTTCAGTGGGCTAAGACCAATGCTCTACAGCACAGATTTCTGTCTGGGGATGTGCACTAGAAAATACTGTGGAAACTAGCAAAATGTTAGTGGAGACAAGAAGGCCGTAGAACAGGACTCTATACCTGAGCCTGTTCCATTAGGGATGTGTATCTGTATAGCCATGTTAGATTATACATATACCCCAAAAATAGTCTGCTAGCGTAAGTATCCTTACATAAATATTTATAATGGTGAAGTGCGTATTATGCCCACCAATTGAATACAACCCAGGCCTGACCCTGCCTATATCGGCGGGTGGTCCTAGGCCTTCAAGATATGAATCGTACTTAAAGGCCCTTTAGAGATGCATTTATTGAGATATACGACATAATATGGAGTACCTGAATCGATACTAAGAAGGGTCCTGTACCTAAACATAGAACATGTTGGTTATCCCAAGCAAAGAAGGGATATATCAGTAGTGACAACCCCAGTAGGGGTTTCTTTTTCAATTATTAGGAAATATTCATACAAGGAATGGGTGTCTTATAAGTTTGCTACCAAATGCACCACTGTAATGATAATAAGTCCCCCAAAAGGGGGCGCCTTAGATATAGACTGATGGGAACCGAACTATAACCCCAGGAAGGTGTAAGTACATATCTTTATATACCTGTGAGGACATACAGTAAGGCCCCAGGACATGAGAGTCCATACTAGAAGCAATGCCTTAGGGAATTGTGACTATCACTATGTAAGCCGCAGCACATGTATGGATATAGCCTACAGCTTCTGGTAATCCCAGGTGGCTTCCCATCCATGGCATTATAGGTAAACCTAATGATTGTGGAATCAGACATAAAACTGGTAAGAACAGATCCTACCGCTGCTCTTTCGGTAAGGATAAAAAGCGAAATCCACATATGCATACGCATACCTACATACAAGTTTAGTAGGAGATGATAATAATTTATTAGAATATGAGCGATAATTAGAGCCATGGAAGGAACTGAGCCCAAGAGCAAAATTCACTCCAGCATGTATATGTTCTATAGCAGGGCTTAGTATAAAATTATATATATATATATATATACACACACACACACGTGGCTTAACTCCACGCAGGGAGACTGCTCATGTGGCGCGTGTGGCCGTCATTCTACAACGGCGTAGGGGCAGGATATTATAGCAGCGCGCTTCGATCTTGGGACCCTTCCGATACTGGTATACTCGTCTTATCAGATGAGCCATTTTAGCTCCAGATGAAACTGCTTTTTTTTTTTTTTGAAGAGAGAATCAAAAAGACTACCTCAGTGCTGTGAGCCAGCAATGCCAACCACTACACCAGCCGTGCGTATTCTCTGCCTGTATGTGCTACCTAAGGGAACACCTAAGATAATTTTATATATATATGCACATATGCATACCTTCTAAGGTAAGCACAGAAAGCTGGTGAGAAAGGTTTTAAGACCACACTATAATGTACGGTATGTGGATGGGAAGAGTACTGCCCCTCTTTAAGGCGAGCCAATGTGAGGCATAAGCCTGGGGATGGGACGCAAAATGTGCTAACCCTGGTTGACTAAAGACCTTGGGTGGGACAAGGGCAGAGTACACTCTGGAACATGTACATTACAAGTCTACAGCTGTGGTCTCCCCTCTGCTTAGTTCCGAGATCAGACAAGACTGGGTGTGTACAGTGTGTGCCCGCAGGCTGAACTACAAGAAGCAAACAAGTTGGTATATAATACAATACACTATGAGGCTAGCATGGCTAACCATAGTGCTGACCTTTGTCCCTGTAGCGCTATCAAAACAGGGACTGTATTGGTCAAGTTTGTATTAATGTATGTGCTGTCGAAGCGAGCACATATAATATGTATTAGTGTATGTGCTGCAAAAGTGAGCACATATAATATTTGGATGTGTATTGACACAGATATCTTACCTAGTATATAAATATATTTATATACCTGTATAGGGGAGGATTACATAGAAGCCTAATCACCAGAGGCCACCGCGGGAGACAGCACACCCGGATATATAATATAGTATGCTGTCTGCTATGCCTAGCAACAGCATCCTCATTATGAACTGCCTTTAATGAGAGCTCCGCTTATGAAATAGCAGTACTACAAGAAGCGCACAGAGGCACGCGCCGGGGTCTCCTAAACAGCGGGATTACAGTACTATCAATACTTCTACAGCACCTGGTATTCCCAGGCATTAAAAATATGGAACGCTTCACGAATTTGCGTGTCATCCTTGCGCAGGGGCCATGCTAATCTTATCTGTATTGTTCCAATTTTAGTATATGTGCTGCCGAAGCGAGCACCCAAGTACTAACCAGGCCTGACCCTGCTTTCAAAATTGCGGGGTCGCGCTGCAAGATCACGGCTATGGGAGCAGTGGGCTGCCGCGGTCTCCTCTCCAGCACGACCGGGGAGGAGGAGCCCCCCTGGGGGGCTGATTGGTCACAGTGGCTTAGCGTCGTGGGGACGGCTATTGTCTCCTCCACTCTAACAGAGGAGGCACCATTTTGTGACTGTCTCAGTAGCTCTTAGACACCAGACAGTCCACTCCTGCTAGACATGAGGACTAGTAGTTACAGCCCCCGTGAAGCCAGTGCCGGTGCTTAATACAGAGGGCCCTGCTTAGAGCTCCCTATTCCTCTCCATAGCTATGGAGAGTGCTGACAGCCTGAGCAGGGAGCAGCCAACATAGCGGGAGCTGAGCGGATACTGACATGGCCGGGTTGCCGCGAAGCCCCGCCCCCAACGCAACATTGATGGCGGTAAACCTCTGAGGGGGGGGACACACGCTGAGAAAATCACCCCTGTATGCTAACGGGGACTTCGCTATGTAGGCACTGCCAGACATGACCCCCGACGCGCACACTGCTGTGCAGCAGGGCAGGGTGAGAAAGTCTGTCCAGCAAAGCAGCCATTTAGATCCCTCATTAATGAGGAGGGGGAACTGGCCAAGCTGGAAACAGTGAGTTTACTAGGCAGGCATAACTGATTGTGAGAGCCAGCGTCGGTGCTTTCTTCCTACAAGCACCGGCGCAGCAACCTACAGCTGAGAGCGCTGTGAAGAACAGACGTGCTCTCCAGCGGCTCTGGGCATAAGTCAGCACTGGTGCTTCTCTCATACAAGCACAAGCGTGGCAACGAACAGCCGCGCTGAGCTGCTCCCCTTGAGTCCCGCCTCCAGCCCCGTTATGCAGGGCTATAGTATAAAAATAGCGGAGCTGCTGTAGACTCCCGTTATGGGAGTAGCGGGACGCAGCAGTCTCCCTCCCTGTTGTGCATAGAGGAGGGACGAGCCGGCATCCTCGGTGACGTCACCAACACTCCCCTCTGTACAAGACATGTTGTAGAGGGCCACCAGCGCGGCAACAAAGAGCCGCACTGAGCGGCTCCTTGAGCCCCTCCCCAGCCCCACTATGCAGTGCTATAATTGCGGGGCTGTACATGTAGACTCCCGTTATGGGAGTAGCAGGACGCGACAGGCTCCCTCCCTGCATAGAGGAGGGAGAAACAGGCGTCTACAGTGACAGCTGCAGCTAGAACCGCGCTGTCACCAATGCTTTAGTAGAGGGGCCCGCGCGTATTCCTCCCCTCCTATAATTAGGAGGGGGAACAGTGGCTAGGCTAAACCAGAGACCCGGACGCTGACTGCCGAGTGCAGCGGCGGGTCTTATCAGCAGCTCCAAAACTGCCACGTTAGCAACGCTGGCAGGGGAAAGGCTGTGCAGCACGTGTTGTTCTGAGCCCAGCGTTTTGGCCCACCACTCCAGCTAGCCAGGAGTGGTTGGATATATTCACAGCTGTTGCAGCCGGGATGCTGGGCTGAGGGGGCGGTGAGGAACCCGGACACATGCTGGTGTCAGCAGTGGCGGGTCCTCGCAAGGTCCGATGACTCCATGTGTGCCCCCTCCACAGGATCACCGGACACAGGCTGCAGAAGCCGTAGCGGTGCCCTTCTCAGCGGCTCCCACGTAGCAGGCAGACTGCCACAGTAAGTAGCCTGCCTATCCTCAATACTTGTTAAATAACTTCCCCAAGGCACAGTTAAAAATAAAAATTATATGAGAAAGGCTGGAGACAGCCTGATGTGCGACCGGTTCTCTCGGGCACATTCTAAAAACTGGGGCTGATGGGGCATAGAAGGGGAGGAGCCAGTCACACTTCTAAATTATTTAAAGTGCCAGGCTCTGCTCTACCACCGTCTATACCCCACTGTCATGTACTCCAGTGTCCCCTAGTGGATGAAGGAGAAATACACGATTTCTACACGATTCATCGTAAGACTCATCGAAAATTGGGCAATTGGCCCAAAATTGTGTAAGTGTATGGCCAGCATTACTATCTCATGCAAATCCGTGCATAATTCCAAACACATGCCGTTTATCCACCATCTTTTTCCTGACATAATCCTGTAAATTATATCTTCTGTTACTACCTCACATAGCACACATCACATCAGATTGAAACAAACACTCCACTATTTTACCTTACTCTCTTTCACTAATGCAGGAAAACCTGCCAGCATTGATTACATTGCGATTGTATCAATTACATGTCCTGGGGATGTCATAGTTTCCTTTCAGTGAAGTGAATCTAGCCGCCACCATGAGAGGTCTTTGACTGAATGGATTTCTGGATAACCAGAAATCCACGCTCTGCTTTATAATATATGAGGACTCAGATAATTAATTGGTGCAACAGCTAATATCTTCAATATGTGTCTGCCTCATCTGGTTGATTTTTTTCATTAACATTGAAAAGGTGGGGTTTCTAGTAGACCAGAACCACCTCTCTGCATGCACCACTATTTCCAAGTGTGTCTTCAACCCTCTCTCTTGACTTCTAGGTCTCCAAAACCCACTATCAATATCAACCTGTATCTCTCCAACCCCCATTATCTTTCCTCTTTTATCTCTAATGCCCATTCTCTACCCCCTGTGTCTTCCTAACCTTCCTCATTCCATTACCCTCAAACCCCTACTCCCTATTCCCCCATTACTTTTTAATGTAACAGCTTTCGTGCATGTTCCACTCCCTGTGGCTTCACAGAAGCCCTCCAGCAGCAGGACGGTCTGTTCATTAGACGCCTTCAGTAATCACATGCACTCACCAGCGGTAATGACAACTGACAAGCCTCAGTGGTAAATGCTCAACATAAACTACATGAATAGGGGGGTTTCCTGTGATAAGCCACCAGCTTCACATACTAAATATGTTGAGCGCTTATCTCTGAGACTTATAAATTGCCATTACCAAAGGGGATCTGGAATGCATTTATAATCGGCAGTCGGCACATGAAAATATTGTCCTGATGACAGGCCAGCACTGTGGTGCCTTGTCATTAAAATAAGTTAAAGCAACTTAGCACATATGCACACGCCCATGAACTTGCACCCTGGGTGTGGACAACTGATGCACTGACCTCCCTGGGTATAATGATTAATTCTATATAAACTATAAAAACTATAGAGAATTTAAAGTTTATGGCCCATATTCAATTACAGGTGAAAAGTCTGGACTTTTCACATGCCAGACTTTTCCCACCACATCGGCAGTTTTGCATGCGAAAACTTATGGAGTGCTTCCCCGCTTATCCCCATATTCAATTCCAAAAGACGCAAAAATGCGTCCCGGTAAAACTTAAACAGGCGAAAAGTGATGGAAGAATTGGGGAAATCAGCCTGACACCCCCCAAAAGATGTTCTGACTTTAGAGATCACTCTGGATACCCCCGAATAGCCTTGCTTGGGGTTTTTAAATGGTCTCAATCAGAGCATTTTGCATTTTTGCATAAGTGGTGAAGAATAGCATTTAGTAGGTTTTTTTTGGTGAAAATAACAACTCCCATCAAATTTGGGGTACATGAAAATGGGTGCAAGCATGTTTTTAATTGTCTAAAGTAAAGTGTTAGAAAGCAATTAAAACACATCATCAGCAATCAGCTAAAACAAAAAAAACAGCTGGGGCATACAAGTTTGTCCCCCAACTTTGAATTTTACTGCCCCCTTTTTTAAAGTGCTTTTTTGGGGTGTTCGTTGTATTTTTTTTTGGTTTTTAAAGCAGTTAGCGTCAGGGGGGTGTACAAAGGGTGCAGAGTGGTTTCCGCACCTCTGCACCCCAATTCTGCACTTTTTTTTCCACCGGCTATTCATAGGCGAATCTTCTTCGCCTATTATATTGCATTGCGTTTTCGCACCGGCAAAAAGTCGCTGCAATTGAATACGAGCATAAGTTTCTACTGGCAAAATACTTTTTCGCAAATTCAGACTTTTCGCTCCTAATTGAATACGGCCCTAAATTTCAAAAGTATGAGCTTAGGTTTTTGTTTTTTTTACCATATTTCCTTCATTTCTACTATTATGCAATAATGGATGCTTACTTTGTAATTCTCAGCAAATGTGGATTGCCCAGAAGGGCTGTCTTGGTTTTCAGTGGCTTGGGAAGCAATAATTGCAGGACCCTGGATGGTCACAATGCTAGCCCCATTAGATGGCTCACAAAGAGATCATTTGAGAGCTCCTGGTGGTCAGTCTTCAGTGATTCATCAACAGAGGAAAAAACATGATGATCAGGGCAAACTGTTTTGTCAAAAAGTTGCATTATGGAGTCCTCAAATGTTTCGCCATTGTTGACAGTGTCTTGAGTCAACTTTTCATTTATTTCAAGTAAGCAGCTCTCCTAAAAACGTACAAATTAAGTAATGCAAAATATCACATACATATTAATTTAACAATAGACAATCCAAAAATAAAAAATTAGACCATTAACTTACATTGTGAGTAACATTATTTTCAGTGTATAGAAGTACTTTTGAAGGCTGGATATAAACGGATTTCTGCTTGAATATCTTTGAAATCATTAGGCCTGTCAAATGCTGATTCTCCATCAGTAACGGCTTAACTAGTTTATTGTGGCAAAGCATCAGTAGATGTATGCTAAAAGAAAATGTAAATAAAAAGTAAAAAAAAAATAACTAAAAAAATGTTGCTGTGTTAATACACTTCTCTAATCTATAAAGGACTGCCTTTTCGAGCTCCAAAGTGTATTGAAATTAAACGCATAATTATAAATAGCATTCAAATATAATTTAAAGGACAAAACTAAATGAATAGAAAATCAAAATAAAACATACTCTGTATCGTCTGTAAGTTTCTTGGAGAATGCCTTTCTGACATTCTCATAGACCTGTTCTTCACTCCAATATTTGTTGAATTCAAAAGCATTTACTATGTGACCCGCTTCATATAGTTCTTGTTTTGATCCTTGCTTTACAACACTGGCCCTCATTCAGAGCCGCTCGTTAGCGGCAGTACGCTCGTTCCGAGCGATGTTTGCACATCTGCGCATGCGCGAACCAGTCAGTGCGGCCGAAAATCGTTTGTACGCTATATAGCGAGTGCCTGCTATTTTGAGTGACAGAATGAGGCGTATGTGGGTGGTAACAGGGGAAGGTGCTTGAAAATGGGGAGTGGAGATCCGAACGCAGGCGTGCTTAAAGGTCAAAACGGGCGTTTTATGGGTGTGTATATTTAAAACAGCAGCGTCATTGACCACGTCACTGGGTTATTTTAGAGCCCGAACTGCTCGCAAATTTGTGGTAGCAAACACCAACCACAAGAATAGCGAGCAGTTCATACGCTGGTCGATGTACTCGATTAATCTAATAAATAGCGGACATGACGTATGATGCGAGCGGCCAGGGGGCGTTTTTAACAAATAAACGAGCGTATGTTTTGCTCGTTCGTTCAGACTTAGAGGTGTGAACAGACTGCAATGTGCGTACGGATCATTTGAATAGCCACCCCTTGTTTTTAAACGAACGACCGCAAATAGCGAACGGCTCTGAATGAGGGCCCCTATCCATATTGGGGCCAGGAAGCATGATAAGTTCTTTGTTGAATGTAAGTGGCCCCCTGACATTACTAAAAAACAAACAAAATAAAAAAAACAATAAGACAAATCAAATTTAATTTTCAAAGTAAAAAAAATTATAAAGTAAACATACAAATAAATCAACCTAACCTTTGCATTGCTTTTGGATGAGTAGCATTTCTTTTTCTCACAGAACTTCTTGTATAATGAAATTGTGGGCTTTTCCGTGAAAACAGACTTCTTACTTCACTTTCTACACTTTGGCCCTCATTCAGAGCCGTACGCTCTGAGCAGAGCGCACGCTCTGAATGAGGGCCGCCCTCCATAAAAATGGAGCGTCCTCCTGGACGCTCGTATAGCTGTGGGTCACCACCCACAGCCTATACGAGCGTGCAGTTTGATGGCCGCGATGGTCGTGACCATCGCGACCATCGAAACTGCGAGCCGGAGCCTGCGGTTGAGGTTTTCAACCGCAAGCTCCGGAGTGATTTTGGCTCTATCAGAGCCAAAATCACTCCCACTGACATCACTAGTGATGTCAGTGGGCCGGCTTCTGACGGGAGGCGTTCCCGTGGGAACGCCCCCGTCAGGGAGGCACGCCCCCGGCACGCCCACCAAAGGGGGCGTGCTGTCAATCAACATCGACAGCACGCCCCCTTTGATCAGACACAACGAGCGAAGGACTTTCCTTCGCTCGTCGCGTCTGGTGCATGCGCACGACGGAGCTCCCTCCGTCGTGCGCATGCTCAGTGCAGAACATCGACCCACTTGCGAGCGGACAGCCGCTCGTGAGTGGGTCTGAATCAGGGCCTTTGTGTCCTAGTAGAAGTAGTGGGGCATAAATTATCCCTAGGTTCAGGAATTTCTTGTCTGTGGCCTCTTTTTTGAGCCTGCATTCCAGAATCCAGCATTTGCCCTAGCTCATTTACTTGATCAGGTTTTGACAGCAATGCATGTATAATGTCACACACTGCCTTTGAATGATTATTCATTTTTGTTCCTGTAAATAATATATGAAACATACAGTAGTTACCAACTACTTAACAAATGTTGTACTTAATCATTAATATTGGGTACACACAAAACAATTATTAGCCTGGTATAGTGTGTATTCATAGACAGGTGCTGATTATTGGTCGCATGCTGTAATCGTGTTGGGTGTGCAGCATAAAAGATTTGATAGAGGTCTTATGACCAGTGTCGTGATTACGTCGCAAGGATTTCGGCTGCCGGCATCTCAAACACAGGCATGTTGACTATAACACACACACACTTATTATCAAAGGAAAACAGTTTCATGACCTACCTTTGGTGGAGGATTCCAAAAAACAATAGATATCCAGTGAGGAAAAGGTTCAATACACTGTAAAGAACACCTATATAAAGAACACCTATATAAAGAACACCTATATAAAATATTAAAATAATGAATAATACTTAAAAGCAAAGTTCTGCACTCTTTCCTGCTGTCACTGTCTCTCCCACCATCACGCTCTGAGGTAAATGTAGGTTTTAGAAGTGGAGATGTTGTCCATAGCAACCAGATTCTAGCTATTATATTGTAGAAGGTGCTAGATAAATGTTAAGTAGAATCTGATTGGTTGCTATGGTTAACAACTCATTTCTAAAACTCACTTTAGTAAATATGCCCCGTAGAATGGGTGAGTCCAGGCAACCAGGTTCCCAAGCCAAGAGTGGCTGAGTATGGACACTACATGTTTGATCTAGGGAAGGGACCCCCACCACTGGCTTTACATAGAGCTAAGCACAGGGACGCAAGTGAGAGACCAGCAGGGAACACGTGACACAGACCTGTACCCCCACCGCTGCCAACTTGTGAGTGGCAGAATAAATACATACACAATATAAAGCCCTAGACATAGAATTGCATGTAGACATGCACATACAGCACCTATACAGTATATGCACTAAATAAACACACAAAGCCATGTAAATGTTATAATAATGCTTGGCATGTGTGGGGTGTGAAAACCACAGCCTACTGCCGATGGTGGCAGACTATAACCCTCTGACCAGCAGCCTGCATACAGTAACAGTACATCTAGCCAGACAATAGGGAGATCCTCCCCACCTGCTGGATTATGAAGGAGCCATCTTGCTGGGAGTCAGGGCACTCCCTAACATGAGCAGGGACCTGGGGCACTGGCAAGAAATCAGACATAGAGAAAGGAGAGAAAGGAGGGTAAAGAAAGAGCTGAGATGAGAGAGAATGAGGACAGAAAGAAAAGTGAAAGTAACATTAATACATAACCTGCCTGCAGCAGGAGCCTGATCCTCACAGGAGAAACAAGCTGAAAAGAGGCAGTCTCCTATCTGCAGCTATTACTAATAGTACATGCAGTAGTAGTTATGTGTTACATTACCATCATCAGCACAGCAAAAGTTATTACATCACTGACTATAATGTTAGCACTCACCTCCCCTTTACAGCTCTGCCACACTGTTCTCCTGCTCTTCCTTCCCAGGAGCCCTGCTTATATAGGAGAACTGTGATTGGCTGGCACTGTCATGTGCTTTTCAGTGCATGTTATATCCATTTCAGTGTATGTTATATCCATTTCAGCATATGTTATATCCATTTCAGCATACATCATATCCATTCCAGCATACGTCATATCCATTTCAGTATAAGTTATATCCATTTCAGCATAAGCCATATCCATTTCAGCATAAGTCATATCCATTTCAGCATAAGTCATATCCATTTCAGTATACATCATATCCATTTTAGCATAAGTCATATCCAGAAAGCAATAACTTAGGTATATGACATATCCAGAAAGCTGTAATTTTGACTTGAACGGCCCCTCATACACTGGCAACACAACCCTTGTGGTCGACGTTTCGGAGTTTTATTCCTTTATCAAGACATATATATATTGCATAGCTGTATACGAATACCAGACAGCCAAATAGATACACATTTGTACATACTTACAACATACACACTCATATATCTGTATACGGATACACAAATACATAGCCACACACAGATACCCCATATACAGACACACATATACATAGGTACATAGATGTACTCATATAGTTGTCACTCATATACCCATTACAGAGGTACAAATATGCACACAGATAGACATATACATAGGTACATACAGACACTCATATGCATATACCAATACACAGGTATATATATTACATACAGTCACTCATTCATATATAGCGTTCCCGCTAGGCTGTTTTAGCGGGGCGCGGCACCCTGCCCTCCTTCTGGAGGGCAAAAAGCACCCTGCCCTCCAGGAGGAGGGCAAAAAGCGCCCTGCCCTCGCAGCCTGCGGGAGCCGTTCTAACCCGCGGGACGCAGTGTCCCGCGGGTGGAGAAACATGCGGTGACCCGGTCACCGCCGGAGAATAGACGCCGGGCGCATGAGCCCGACATCTATTCTCCCTGTCTGCAGGGCTTGGGGGCTGCCCGGCGTGTCCGTAAGTGCCGGGCACGCCCCCAAGAGTGACGAAAAGGGGACGCGTCTTATAGATACGCCCCCTTTTCCGATGACCATGCCCCCTTCTCGGTCGTGTGCGCGCACAGGCATGCCCTCTCTAGCTCCGGCGCCCTGCCTCCCGCCGGAGCTAGAGGGAACACTACATATACAGATACACATATACATAGGTTCATATAGACACTCATATACATATACAAATAGGGACTTATTGCACCCAAAAAAGGGGAATGGCCTCATAGGGAAGGGCCAGGGAAGAGATAGGAGAGGCCAGGAGATGCTGGGGATGAAATAAGAGGAAGCTACAAGTGAGAATGATAATAAACATAAAAGTGACAGGCCCAATCAGCGCCCCCTGCCTGTGGTGCCCTGTGCGATGGCACCGGCCGCACTACCCTAGCTACGGCCCTGCTGCTGGGAACAGGCACCTGCGCTCAGAGACACAGGCACAGCGGAGCTTGAACACACTGCTCGGTGTGTGAAGATGAGGCACAGCACAGTGGGGATGGGAATAGTGGATGGCAGCGGCTAATAAGACCCGCTGCCGCCATCAATGCTATGCGATAGGAAGATGTTTTTTAGAGAAATTCTCAACGACCCCTCCAGAGGCCGGAGGGCTGCTAGTGCCTGTGAAGGCACAGACTGTTGGATGCGCTACAGGGCAGCGGGGTTGCTGACAGGTGCCGGGCCGCTGGCGGGCTGTCAATTGTCCAAGAAGGCCCCCGATTAGTGATGTGGGGGGCTGTATTAACCATCAAACAAGTACCAGAGCAAAAGACGCGCTACAGGGGGCGGGGCCGCTTGCAGGTTGGGGCTGTCAATCATACAAGGCCCAGCATGAGTGATGCCCTACTGGGAAGTGGAGACAGACGGCCCCCTAGTCTAGTCGGCCCACCGGGAAACATCCCGCTGACTTTAATGGCCAATCCGCCCCTGCCGTCACCTCATAATGTTGACATTGTGAATGCTGACAGTCAGAATGTCAAAAAATTATTTTAGGGTTAGGTTTCACTTAGGGATAGGGTTAGATTAGGGTTAGGCTGCAGTAAGAGTTATGCCGCGTATCCCCATGGCGATTAAAATGAGCATCAATCATCGCATGAACATGCCGATCAATCTGCCTATAATGACAGATTGGGCATGTTCGGGGATGAGGGAGGGTGCTGGCACTGAACGACATCATTCAGTGTAGGCACTACAGGGGATGAGGAACGACTGTACGATTATAATGTTGTAATCCTACTGTCGTTCTACTATCTGCTAGTGGATACGCACCTTTAGTGTTAGATTAGGGTTAGGCTGGGTACCCATCAGGTGATCTATTGGATGATATATCGTCCTGATGCAGATCAGAATGATATACTGTATTGTTCATAGCTCTCAATGACGTGCGTCGTCAGTGGGGTTGCCCCATCGGATGTGCTGCATGTCAGATGGGCCGACCACGCTGATGTCATGCAGGTGAATGCGGGATGGAAGAGCATATTGCGCGGTTGGGCAGTGTGTACAGCACCCCGATATATCCTTCCTTTGGGCGTTGGGTCGGCTGGGATAAACGTCGTTGTGATGTGTACCTAGCCTTAGGCTCCAATTAGGGTTAGGGTTAGGCTCAGTGTAATGCTGCCCATCCACTAGCAGACCATAGAAACGACAGCACGATGACAATATTGTAATTGTGCAGTCGTTTCTATGTCTGTGATAAGCCTACACTGAACGAGCAGTCGTTCAGTGCAGGCTCATCAATCATCTGGCAACATGCCGTTATCGTCAGGTTGACTAGCATGTTTGCACGATGATAGATGTCTAAACGACCAGCGGGCATGCGCATCGCTGGTTGTTTTAGAAAAATTTGCAAACGATTTGCAAATGATTGAACAATTGAACGATCGTTATCGTTCAATCGCTCAACTTTATCGTCTAGTGCATGGGCAGCATTAGGTTTACATGTAAAATCAGATTGTCGACATCCTGTTGACATTCACAGTATCAACATTCTGGCAATGCCTAACAGAAAGAGGAAAATTATATAACCACAGGCGCGTGGAAGGGATCCCAATATCAATAAATGCAGTTTAATCTAAAAAACAGATGTAAATATAAAAAGATCTATATATATACTAATAAGAGACAATAATACCAATAATCGCACCAATTATAAAACAATGGATAACACCCTACTGATGTTAGAAATGGTTCCAAGCCAAAACAAGTAATATAACAGCGCTTTAGGTGTGTCTGACTCTAACAACTAAATTGCAAATGTGCCAAGAAGATATGTAAACCATACTCATGTAATATAATAAAAATAAGTAATAAAAATATAAACAGCCAATAAAATTACTTAATAACAATAATTCATGCCAGTAAAAGGTTCAAGTTCCATAACTGAAGATTGAAACACTGTATCAGCCAATTAACACAATCCTTGAGGAAAGGAAAATGGTTATACAGTAAGTGTCTTGAAATCCCAGTATGATACAGAGCGCAGAACTTATACTATAACAAACAGCCGGGTCTGGCTGTAGGCGGCTGTAGAGCAAATATAAGTGATCTCACCTCGAGGCCCATTTATCAAAGTGTTTGAGGGTGTTTTCGGGGGTTTACCTCTAAGTATCCCCCATATGTATGAAGGAGGGACCGCAGCAGGTATCTCCAACACCTGCTGTGATCCCTCCATTACCGCTGGCAGCCGCATCCCCCATAGGTTTCTATGGGGGAAGCGATGCTGGCAAATTTACCAATATCCGGAATGCGATGCATTCCAGATATTACCCCCCACAGCTAACGCCATCTGAATATAACGTTAGCTGCTGTAGCCTATGGGCTACACCGCGCACTATTAGCCCTCGCAGCCTGCGGGAGCCGTTCTCACCCGCGGGACGCAGTGTCCCGCGGGTGGAGAAACATGCGGTGACCCGGTCACCGCCGGAGAATAGACGCCGGGCGCATGAGCCCGACATCTATTCTCCCTGTCTGCAGGGCTTGGGGGCTGCCCGGCGTGTCCGTAAGTGCCGGGCACGCCCCCAAGAGTGACGAAAAGGGGACGCGTCTTATAGATACGCCCCCTTTTCCGATGACCATGCCCCCTTCTCGGTCGCGTGCGCGCACAGGCATGCCCTCTCTAGCTCCGGCGCCCTGCCTCCCGCCGGAGCTAGAGGGAACACTACATATACAGATACACATATACATAGGTTCATATAGACACTCATATACATATACAAATAGGGACTTATTGCACCCAAAAAAGGGGAATGGCCTCATAGGGAAGGGCCAGGGAAGAGATAGGAGAGGCCAGGAGATGCTGGGGATGAAATAAGAGGAAGCTACAAGTGAGAATGATAATAAACAGAAATGTGACAGGCCCAATCAGCGCCCCCTGCCTGTGGTGCCCTGTGCGATGGCACCGGCCGCACTACCCTAGCTACGGCCCTGCTGCTGGGAACAGGCACCTGCGCTCAGAGACACAGGCACAGCGGAGCTTGAACACACTGCTCGGTGTGTGAAGATGAGGCACAGCACAGTGGGGATGGGAATAGTGGATGGCAGCGGCTAATAAGACCCGCTGCCGCCATCAATGCTATGCGATAGGAAGATGTTTTTTAGAGACATTCTCAACGACCCCTCCAGAGGCCGGAGGGCTGCTAGTGCCTGTGAAGGCACAGACTGTTGGATGCGCTACAGGGCAGCGGGGTTGCTGACAGGCGCCGGGCCGCTGGCGGGCTGTCAATTGTCCAAGAAGGCCCCCGATTAGTGATGTGGGGGGCTGTATTAACCATCAAAGAAGTACCAGAGCAAAAGACGCGCTACAGGGGGCGGGGCCGCTTGCAGGTTGGGGCTGTCAATCATACAAGGCCCAGCATGAGTGATGCCCTACTGGGAAGTGGAGACAGACGGCCCCATAGTCTAGTCGGCCCACCGGGAAACATCCCGCTGACTTTAATGGCCAATCCGCCCCTGCCGTCACCTCATAATGTTGACATTGTGAATGCTGACAGTCAGAATGTCAAAAAATTATTTTAGGGTTAGGTTTCACTTAGGGATAGGGTTAGATTAGGGTTAGGCTGCAGTAAGAGTTATGCCGCGTATCCCCATGGCGATTAAAATGAGCATCAATCATCGCATGAACATGCCGATCAATCTGCCTATAATGACAGATTGGGCATGTTCGGGGATGAGGGAGGGTGCTGGCACTGAACGACATCATTCAGTGTAGGCACTACAGGGGATGAGGAACGACTGTACGATTATAATGTTGTAATCCTACTGTCGTTCTACTATCTGCTAGTGGATACGCACCTTTAGTGTTAGATTAGGGTTAGGCTGGGTACCCATCAGGTGATCTATTGGATGATATATCGTCCTGATGCAGATCAGAATGATATACTGTATTGTTCATAGCTCTCAATGACGTGCGTCGTCAGTGGGGTTGCCCCATCGGATGTGCTGCATGTCAGATGGGCCGACCACGCTGATGTCATGCAGGTGAATGCGGGATGGAAGAGCATATTGCGCGGTTGGGCAGTGTGTACGGCACCCCGATATATCCTTCCTTTGGGCGTTGGGTCGGCTGGGATAAACGTCGTTGTGATGTGTACCTAGCCTTAGGCTCCAATTAGGGTTAGGGTTAGGCTCAGTGTAATGCTGCCCATCCACTAGCAGACCATAGAAACGACAGCACGATGACAACATTGTAATTGTGCAGTCATTTCTATGTCTGTGATAAGCCTACACTGAACGAGCAGTCGTTCAGTGCAGGCTCATCAATCATCTGGCAACATGCCGTTATCGTCAGGTTGACTAGCATGTTTGCACGATGATAGATGTCTAAACGACCAGCGGGCATGCGCATCGCTGGTCGTTTTAGAAAAATTTGCAAACGATTTGCAAATGATTGAACAATTGAACGATCGTTATCGTTCAATCGCTCAACTTTATCGTCTAGTGCATGGGCAGCATTAGGTTTACATGTAAAATCAGATTGTCGACATCCTGTTGACATTCACAGTATCAACATTCTGGCAATGCCTAACAGAAAGAGGAAAATTATATAACCACAGGCGCGTGGAAGGGATCCCAATATCAATAAATGCAGTTTAATCTAAAAAACAGATGTAAATATAAAAAGATCTATATATATACTAATAAGAGACAATAATACCAATAATCGCACCAATTATAAAACAATGGATAACACCCTACTGATGTTAGAAATGGTTCCAAGCCAAAACAAGTAATATAACAGCGCTTTGGGTGTGTCTGACTCTAACAACTAAATTGCAAATGTGCCAAGAAGATATGTAAACCATACTCATGTAATATAATAAAAATAAGTAATAAAAATATAAACAGCCAATAAAATTACTTAATAACAATAATTCATGCCAGTAAAAGGTTCAAGTTCCATAACTGAAGATTGAAACACTGTATCAGCCAATTAACACAATCCTTGAGGAAAGGAAAATGGTTATACAGTAAGTGTCTTGAAATCCCAGTATGATACAGAGCGCAGAACTTATACTATAACAAACAGCCGGGTCTGGCTGTAGGCGGCTGTAGAGCAAATATAAGTGATCTCACCTCGAGGCCCATTTATCAAAGTGTTTGAGGGTGTTTTCGGGGGTTTACCTCTAAGTATCCCCCATATGTATGAAGGAGGGACCGCAGCAGGTATCTCCAACACCTGCTGTGATCCCTCCATTACCGCTGGCAGCCGCATCCCCCATAGGTTTCTATGGGGGAAGCGATGCTGGCAAATTTACCAATATCCGGAATGCGATGCATTCCAGATATTACCCCCCACAGCTAACGCCATCTGAATATAACGTTAGCTGCTGTAGCCTATGGGCTACACCGCGCACTATTAGCCAGCGGAGGGATCCGCCGGAACCCTCCCCGGCTATGGCGGATGTGCATGTGCAGTCCACGGAACTGCACATGCGCACCACCCTTGTAGTGGCCGGGCGCTCTCCGGAGACATCCCAGGGATGGGTCTCTTTCGGACCCCGCGTCCCTGCATGTCCCGGTTGATACATCCGGCCGATAGGATAGCTTTTTGCAAAGCGATCAGGGGCGTTACTGGCATGCCCTGATCACATTGCAAAAGCGATCCTTGATAAATGGGCCCCCTCATCACTTTCTCATGTCCACTAGGAAGTGTTAGTGTATTATGCATACTGTGTAGCACAGGTATAAACAAATGACCACCAATGCGGTTTACTTCAGACACTGCCCTATGTCCTACACTTTGGGGGCTGGGCCCAAGAGTCCTCTGCTGACTATTTGCCGCAGCTGTTACATGTGGCGTCACGCCTGCGGCACTGATATATCGGCTCCCAGAAGCACAACAGCAGATGGCAGCGGGGAGAGAATGTCGCTCAGGGCCAGTGTTAGCTGCTGAATCCTCCGCTGTTTTGACCGCTATATATGCAGCGTCTCGCGTTTCTTCCCCAAAAGGGGATTTCTTCATAAGACATCCCATTTTGGGAAAGAAACGTGTTAGGGAGATCACTATTGGATCGACCTGCTCTGAAACACTGTATCAGCAGGCAGCCCCCTCTGCGATCCTGACAAGTAGCACTTCGAGATGATACGCCGCAAATAGCGGTCAAAAACAGCAGAAAGGCACTGTGTACTGTGTACTGTGCATTCTGTGTACTGAGCATTCTGTGTACTGTGCATTCTGTGTACTGTGTACAGTGTACTGTGCATTCTGTGTACTGTGTACTGTGCATTCTGTGTACTGTGTATTGTGTACTGTGCATTCTGTGTACTGTGTATTGTGTACTGTGTACTGTGCATTCTGTGTACTGTGCATTCTGTGAAGAAATTCTATATAGTATCTATAGCACTGGCTCCCACTCCTACAAGGCTCATTCATTTAATTTGTAAACTGATGATCTAATGTTAGATTTGTTTTGTGTAGCCCTTTGTCAGCGTTATATAGAGGAAGGGAGATAGTGGAAACATGGATACACTGACAGGGCTCATAGTAGGTACCCAGGAGCAGTATATTGACTTGGATCCTAAATGTTTTATTGCAGAAACAACGAGACTCAACTTACATAACTTCAGTAAACTTTGGGACTAGTGAGATAGACTCTTTAATCTTAGTGTATTACTTTTAGAGAAGAGGAATTAGGGTATCATATAATCCTCAGACCTGTGTACCTGTTATGTAATTTCTATTGTATGCTAGATTGTAAGCTCCTAGGAGCAGGGTCCTCCTCCCCACTGTCTCACAGCCTTCTTCTCTAGCACTTCTATGACAGCCTTCACCATCCCAGCTGTATTGTGTATGGAGAATTGTGTTGCTAATTGTTACTTGTGTTCTGTTTATATTTTGGTTACTGTATTGTAATGTAATGTTCTGTGTACCCTTTACTGTATGTACGGCGCTGCGGACCACTTGTGGCGCCCTATAAATAAAATGTAATAATAAGAAGAAGAATGTAGCAAGGTAATATGTAACTCTGTGGGTCTAAGCTTCCCACTATAAAGGTGTTTATCAAAAGAAACCTAATACCCGGGTATATGGTAATGCAGGCAATAATTAATGGTTATAGTTTGTATATGCTTTAAGTATGATAGACATCTATATTAAACTACAAGTCTGCTTAACTGGATTACTCAATTTATTATTACATTGTTGTAATATTTGCATAATAGGGTTTTCCCAAGTAGGCCCACATACTAGTACTTGGGTGGAGACACTGATAATATTATATTTACCACTTATAGGGAGGAAATAGGTGGGTACATTAGACTAGTGAAATGGGAGTTAGTAACCTTGGGGGCCCTTTAGAGGGTAAAAGTGGGGTTACATCTTCCTAGTAACATCTTTGGGAAGATGGCGCTGGTACTGTGCCATAGCCTTTGACCTCTTGTGTGCATGCGCCATCTTGCCGAATATAACTGGGAAGAAGATGCCGTGGCGGAGGAGGGGGGACCCCGCTTGCTGGAGCAAGTAAGATGCAGGGCTCTTGGGGGGCCCACTACACACTGGCACCCTCGGGCGTTAATACGCCCCTGGTGAATGAGTTCTACCCAGCTGTATCGGTAGCGGTGTGGGGCTGAGATATTGTTATAAACTTGTTTTAATTATCAAAGGCTCTGATTTTATCAGCCCTTACGTATAATCCCTAGTCTCCATGGAGACCATCAATAAAGGAGACGGCAGACAAATCCAATTCATTAATTAAACCTATTAAACAAACAAACACGACTATGTTGTCCGTCATACTGTAACTCTATATAATAAAAAAATATATATATGACAAATATATCCTCAACAGGCACATTAAATAAAACTATTACAGTATGTTTTATGTATAGGAGGGGACATTAGTAATTTCTGCTACATTTACATTTATGGATATGAGCATTATTCCATCTGTTGTCTGGTAGGAAGTCATTTCTGCTATTTGTTTTCTGACATTTTACCCTTGCATTTTTATTGCATTTGGGTACATGGCCCATCATTGAGGAGATACACTGGAAAGATAGCATCCTAAGAGGACTCCTGAGAGAAACCTTGATGAGCAAAGTACAAGAATTAGTTGCGTAAGCTTCTAACCTAGTGTCTCTGGGGGAGATGTACTAATTCTTGGAGAGTGATAAAATGGAGAGAGATAAAGTACCAGCCAATCAGATCCTACCTGTCATGTTACAGGTTGTGTTTGAAAAATGACAGTTAGGAGCTGATTGGTTGGTACTTAGTCTCTCTCCACTTTATCTCTCCCCAAGGATTAGTACATCTACCCCTCATTCTTGGTCTGTTATCTTTATTTCATGTTTGGTGTGGTTTTCCGATTTATCTGGTGACACATGAAGAAACCTTTTCTTAGTGGAAAAATAAAGGAAATTTGGTGTCGGCATATATACTGTATACTCATAAGGACTTCTCCCAATCTGTACTTTGTCTGGGAGACTGTTCTAACAATGGGGTCACTTGACTTTCTCCTTCTCCCTTGGCACACCAAGGGGAAATTTACTTTAGTGATAGTTTTTAGAAGTGGAGATGTTGCCCATAGCAACCAACCAGATTTTAGCTATTATCTTCTAGAAGCTGCTAGTTAAATGTTAAGTAGAATCTGATTGGTTGCTATGGGCAACATTTCCAAGTCTAAAAACTCTCACTTTAGTAAATATACCCCCATGGGTGATCTATATCTGACAGAATTACGCTATGAGGTATTGTTTTCTGGTTTACTACATGCTTTGGAACCACCACTATTAAGTGATATCACATGGAGATTACAAGATCTCTCTGATGCTGGGACTATATACACACACCTATTCTTGTGTATTATTATTGTCTATATGGGATTATTAGAGAATTGTGAAGTGTCTCTTGTCTGCACAATAGGCTGCCGTATAGATAGGAACCCGTGATTCTTTCCATATTTATATTCTCTGTGAAACTAGTAAATATTTTACCTTGACATATAAAGGACAAAATATTTGAATTTGCATGCTTTATTGTGGTACACAGACCCAGAGTTGTAAGGACATTATTACACTATAAATTCCATTAGCTGAGATTTTGTTTTAAGTCTGCTCTTATATTCACTCTGTTATCACGCGGTCAGGAAAACTGCGCCATTGACTTTACATTTAAAGATTTCTCCTTTCAGTGAGAGAAGCCATAGGAATCCGGCATCATAGGTTACGTGCCTGATACTGAAAGAAAAATCCATTTTTATCCACGATGTTCCAATAGGATTCTCAGCAGTGACCCCCTCCCTGGAATAGAGGGAAGGATGATTGAGTATAGGACATTGACATGATTATTGTAATAATAAGATACTGTAATTGTAATAGATGAAATCTGATTGGAAGTCACCTGTCATCTACGTACTGTACACTGGTGGTGGCAGACATTTTATGAACTGGAGCAATAGTCATGAGAATGCTATTTACCACTGCCATCTCTGTGCTCTTACATGAGCTGAGCCAGTAAGTACAGTAATCATGAGAATTCAACCTGCCAGTTCACTAGATACCAGTGTCCTCTCTAAGGGGGAGATGTATCAAGGCTAGGGGGTTAATGCAATAGCCTGCGACTTGTAGGTATCAGCAAGTCCAGCCGAAGTTTTAAAGTAGCAATTATTTAAAGTCATTTTTAAAAAAATATATTTTTTACAGTTGGTCTACAAGTTCCAATGGCCCTTGAAAGTCCGGTTTGGGGCTGGTTTTACAATAGAGCAGGGGGGCCCCACGCTGTGTGTCTCAGTGCTATAGTTCAGTGGCTGGCTGGTTCAGTCTGGTGCTGGTTACTGGAGAAATAGGGGGATACCAATCTGGTTTTCCCCCTGATTTTCCAGTACCAGACTGGGGTCAGAGGACCTGTACTGGAATTCAGAAGCGATTTTGTTGTGATTTTGTACAATTTTTAGTAAATCCATGATTTCTATTGTGGTCTATGTAAAGCATACAGGGCCTGATTCAGACCTGGGCGCTAAGCTGCAAACGCACGCTATGGCCGCTAATCGCACATTTGCTCATGTGTATGCGGCAACATGCGCATGCGCGAGTCACTCATTGCGGTCAGGAATTGAGCGCTCGTAGTACAGACTGGACGCTACTTTGAGTGACAGCGCCATTTGTGGGTGGTAACAGGGGAAGGTGCTTGTGAATAGAGGAGTGGATGTGCGAACGCAGGTGTGTCTGGGTGTCTAAATGGCATTTTAGGGGTGTGCATAATTAGCAAGGAAGCGTCATTGGACACGTCACTTGGTTGGATTTCAGCCTGCAGTGATCGCAGTGCTTGCGGTGGGGTATGGTCTACATCAAACGCTGCGTGCTACTCCTATGGCTCTCGATGTTACCGATTAATCATACACTTCCTGGTGATGACGTGTGCTAAGAATGAAAGGTGGGCGGCTTTATACTCCGGCGTGCGTTCGCTCTGCCGTCGCTCTCTAAGACATAGAGGGCGTCCTTCCACCAGACAGTGTGATCGCGACATCTGCATACCCGGCCTCTTTTAGCTGCGTTAGAGCGCAGCTTAGCGTCCGGGTCTGAATGAGCTCCAGAGTACAGTGTTTTGACTGATGGTCTAATACCATCTAAATTTATTTTTGACTTGCAATTTCAGTGTGAGTTTGGCTTTAGTTATGCCGTCCATACACTATACAGTTATCGGGGCGATCTGCCCTGATATCAGCTGATCCCCCCCGATAATTGCACCGTGTGTGTGCGGACGACTGAGGGTAAAATATCGATCGGTCGGACATGCCGGACTGTCCAGCATGCCTGTCCAATGCGATATTTTGTATGTTAAATGTCGGCTGCATCGGGCAGTGAATGCCCAGCCGCGGCCGACAGACAGACATTTTTCCTGTTCCTTCACAGGGAAGGAACAGGGAAATGTCTCCTCCTCAGGGGCGGATGGCAGATATCGGGGGGACAATACACTGAGTTATCTCACAATGGGCGGGATGCATTAAATGGAAAATGCAATAAAAAAAACAGTTTTTGGGGTTTTACCGCATTTTCCATATTCACTATTGGGTGTCCGCCGTGGCTTCGTTGTGGAGGGTAATAACAGCTATTGCTGGTGTTACCCTATAGAAGCCTATGCAGGGGTGTTTCTAGAGAGGAGGGGGCTCGTGTGCAGTCTCCGACATGGGCCCCCTCCTCTCTGTCCGGCAGCCGGCAGCGCACTGAGCTGTGCACGGCCAGCGCCGGAGTTATAGACTCTGGGCACTAGAGTGCGCCCAGAGTATATAGAGTATGTGCAGGTCACCGGGAAAATGGCCATGGCGGCCATTTTCCCTGTACTGCGCATGCGCAAACGACGGGAAAATGGCCGCGGTGGCCATTTCCCAGTCGTCTTTACAGTGCCGGACCCCTCGCAGACGTGGGACTCCAGAAAGGTAAGTAATACTATGGGTGCAGGGTGTGCGGTGCTGGGCCCCCCTGGGCCCAGGGGCCCGTGTTCCCCGCACACCCTGCACCCATTATAGATACACCCCTGAGCCTATGGGCTTCAACCGCATCACGCTGCTATGAGGGATCAGATCCCTCCCAGCATGCCCCACAGCTGCTGCGTCACTCTGCGCATGCACAGATGGACTCCTGGGTCATAAACCCGGAAGTCCAGGGCGCAGTGCTGATCGCAAAGGACATCTCTTATCGGAAGAGCTGTCCTTTGCTGTACTGATCACATGTTAGTGCATATGTGATCAGTACGGATGCGATGTCTGGCGGTATGTACAGCATTATGTTAGTGCATATGTCATCAGTACGGATGCGATGTCTGGCGGTATGTACAGCATTATGTTAGTGCATATGTCATCAGTACGGATGCGATGTCTGGCGGTATGTACAGCACTAGGTTAGTGCATATGTGATCAGTACGGATGCGATGTCTGGCGGTATGTACAGCACTAGGTTAGTGCATATGTGATCAGTACGGATGCGATGTCTGGCGGTATGAGCAGCATTATGTTAGTGCATATGTGATCAGTACGGATGCGATGTCTGGCGGTATGTACAGCATTATGTTAGTGCATATGTCATCAGTACGGATGCGATGTCTGGCGGTATGTACAGCACTAGGTTAGTGCATATGTGATCAGTACGGATGCGATGTCTGGCGGTATGGGCAGCACTATGTTAGTGCATATGTGATCAGTACGGATGCGATGTCTGGCGGTATGTACAGCATTAGGTTAGTGCATCCCACCCATTGTTGGCCTGACTGGCATTGTATCCACGGATTGGGGTGATCAACTCTAAGTTGTATATACTTATGATCAGGCACATTAGACCCCTCACCGGATTACCGGTCTAAATATTATTCTAGGAGTGTTGAATATAAGCTACATGCTTGATAATGAATCCAACCCACATGCTCTGAGAATGAACAAATAAACACACTTTGTATTATTGAGACACACTGAACAGATTTATCTATTAACTAGTCGACGATACATAAACCATCTTTGCATGATAGATATCTATTATCTAGCCTCACAGCAATGAGACACATTATAAAACACTTGGATTAATTTACCATGATAAATGGAACCAATGTGTTTTAGGAGTGTTTGAATTACATACAAAAATGGAATGATTGGATAGCCTTTATTTAGACTGAGAGTGGACACAACATTTTATTTTCATGTTAGTTTTGTCTTACACTAAAAGTACTTTAACACAATTTTGCACAAAATATTTCGCTAATATTTTAATAGACCAATTAAAAGTTAATTTTTAAGACTTTCATTTTTCTTGGGCTACCAGTAATGACACTCCCATAGCAGTATGCTTCTATATAAAATAGTCCATGACTGCCCCTCTTTGGAACACTTTTTCTTTTTGTAATATATATGTATAATTGTTCCTGGGTGCACCCCCCTTTAAGTAATAATAATAATTTTGTATTAATGCCAATACCATATAGGGGAAGGACATTGTAATAATATATAGGTCTGTGCGGACAACCTTTAGTTTTGAGGCATTGTATCTGGCAGTGTATGCCTAGCATAAGTCTCTGATTTGCAAGATTGGGTTATATTGCAGAAAAACAAAAAGATCAAAATCGACCTTTAGTAAATTTACCCCCTAAAGCCTGTAAACTGAGCACAGTCCTAAACGCAGTCTTGATGCTGTACCAGTCACACATGGGGCCGTGAATACAGAAGTGGGCGTAGCCACTGTAGGGGACGTGACTATGCCCTGATCTATACAGTATATTGCTACTGTGCACACCGGGCATACTCGCAGCATCACAGGGGGGCATGGTTACGCCTCCCCTGCACTTCTGGGCCTTACATAGTCCTGGGCATAGGTCATTTGGGCCCTCTCCCCTCCTTTCGGCAACCCTGGTCATTCCATCTGCTGGAATAGAAAGATGCTACATCTGTATCACTATGATCCTGAAAAGCTTAATAAAATGTATTGAAGTTAAATAATGTCATTTACTTTACAAAGCGACCCCAGCGCTATACCTGTAGAACACATCGCCATTGGAGTCCACGCCATACACAGAACCATCAGTACCAACTTCCACCATGACTAGACTCCCTGGTATCAGCCGCCATTCACTTCCCTGGCAGGCTGTGGGTTTCACATTGTAGCGGTAATATATATCGCTGTAGCGGTTCGCTCCCCAACAGCCACGGAGCCCACAGCTGTAATATTTCAGACTCCCATCTATGCCGGTGTATGATGGATCTGGAGGTGTGGAATCTGTTTGTCCCTCATTCAGGCAAAAAATGGCATCATTCATATTCACACCAGAAATGAACTTGTTGCCTCCAGCATCCACCTGTTTCAGAAGACCTGTAGTGAGAGAGTGGACATGGATTAGTGTAACATGGATACATGGAGGTGATCACTTGTGTACTTCATTGGTCTAAAGCGGCCCATACACGGTGCGATAAAGCAGCTGATCCGACTGATTGGTGCGATTTGGCTGCTACATCGCACCGTGTATGGGCCTCATGTCGGCCCAAGGGCGCTCCCGTAGGGTCGTACATCGCATATCCTCATCGTACTGCAAAACCAGTCAATCAGGGGATTCGATGTGCGATCCCATACAGCGCTATGCAGTTGAGGCAGGGGGAGCCGGCATATCGGGCGGTCAGCCACCCGATCGCACTGGGTGTGGGGACCACCCGATATGTCGGACATTGGATCCCCTGTCACCATACACGGTGCTATCGCACCGTGTATGGCCGGCATTACAGACCTAGAAAAGGTCTTTACTGTGTATAACTATAGTATGTTTACAGGGTTCCTATATGTTCTGCTCATATTGATTTGTATCATACTGAAACATTGCAAGCATGGCTATTGCCCAGGGTGTTGCAGCTTGAGGGCATGGCCGCAGTCACCCTGCCGGCACCACTACAACCGCCACTGATACTATCCTTGTACACCCTTGCCCGCCAAGGCCACCGCCACCATTACCCTCCCAGAACTGGCCGGCATCAGCATCAGACTGTGACACCCTGTACAGTGTTGAATAAGACACTCCGCCAGTGAAGCTGAGCACTGGGGTGGGGGCGGGGCTGCCTGATGACTCCTCAGATCTCTCAGTGGTCCAATGAGTCATCATTAAACAAACCCGCCTCCAACTCAATGCTCAGCCTCTCTAGGTACTGCCCAGCAGCAGCTACCGGCCGGTGAGTAATAATAACTTCTATGAAAGTAAAAGTTAAGTGCAGTACAGTGAGGGGAGCCGCGGCCACCAGAGGGGGTGGGGTTATTTTATGCTGTAATATTAGGAGGAGGGGAATGAGAACACAAGTGTAAAAAGGATTCCTGTGAGGGTTGTGGATAGGGGAAGGGGAGGGAGCCCTGTGTTGCTGTAGCTATGAGAAGGGGAGCACTGTGTGGGTTGGGGAGCACTGTGTGGGATGTAGAAAGAGGAAGGGGAGCTCAGTGTGTGGGATGTGGGTGGGAGAAGGGAAGCTCAGTGTGTGGGATGTGGGAGGGAGAAGGGGAGCGCAGTGTGGGTTGTGGATGGGGGAAGGGGAGCCCTGTGTTGATGTAGCTAGGGAAGGGGAGCCCGGCGTGTGTTGTGGATGGGGAAGTGGAGCCGTGTGTTGCAGTAGCTAGGGGAAGGAGAGCACTGTGTGGGTTGTGGATGGGGAAAGGTAGCCTGCGTTGCTGTAACTAGGGGAAGGGGAGCCCTGTGTGGGATGTGGGTGGGAGAAGGGTAGCGCAGTGTGTGGGATGTGAATGGGAGAAGGGGAGCGCAGTGTGTGGGATGGGAATGGTAGAAGGGGAGCGCAGTGTGTGGGATGTGAATGGGAGAAGCGGAGCGCAGTGTGTGGGATGTGGGTGGGAGAAGGGGAGCGTAGTATGTGAGATGTGGGTGGGAGAAGGGGAGTGCAGTGTGTGGGATGTGGGTGGGAGAAGGGGAGCACATTGTGTGGGATGTGGGTGGGAGAAGGGGAGTGCAGTGTGTGGGATATGGATGGAGAAGGGGAGTGCAGTGTGTTAGATGTGGGTGGGAGAAAGGGAGTGCAGTGTGTGGGATATGGATGGAGAAGGGGAGTTCAGAGTGTGAGATGTGGGTGGGAGAAGGGGAGTGCAGTGTGTGGGATATGGATGGAGAAGGGGAGCACAGTGTGTGGGATGTGGGTGGGAGAAGGGGAGTACAGTGTGTGGGAAGTGGGTGGGAGAAGGGGAGTGCAGTGTGTGGGATGTGGGTGGGAGAAGGGGAGCGCAGTGTGTGGGATGTGAATGGGAGAAGCGGAGCGCAGTGTGTGGGATGTGGGTGGAAGAAGGGGAGCGCAGTGTGTGAGATGTGGGTGGGAGAAGGGGAGCGTAGTGTGTGAGATGTGGGTGGGAGAAGGGGAGTGCAGTGTGGGATGTGGGTGGGAGAAGGGGAGCACATTGTGTGGGATGTGGGTGGGAGAAGGGGAGTGCAGTGTGTGGGATATGGATGGAGAAGGGGAGTGCAGTGTGTTAGATGTGGGTGGGAGAAGGGGAGTGCAGTGTGTGGGATATGGATGAAGAAGGGGAGCGCAGTGTGTGGGATGTGGGTGGGAGAAAGGGAGCGCAGTGTGTGAGATGTGGGTGGGAGAAGGGGAGTGCAGTGTGTGGGATATGGATGGAGAAGGGGAGCACAGTGTGTGGGATGTGGGTAGGAGAAGGGGAGTGCAGTGTGTGGGATATGGATGAAGAAGGGGAGCGCAGTGTGTGGGATGTGGGTGGGAGAAGGGGAGTACAGTGTGTGGGATGTGGGTGGGAGTAGGGGAGTGCAGTGTGTGGGATATGGATGGAGAAGGGGAGTGCAGTGTGTGTGATGTTGGTGGGAGAAGGGGAGCGCAGTCTGTGGGATGTGAATGGGAGAAGGGGAGCGCAGTGTGTGGGATGTGGGTGAAAGAAGGGTAGTGCAGTGTGTGGGATATGGATGGAGAAGGGGAGTGCAGTGTGTGGGATATGGATGGAGAAGGGGAGCGCAGTGTGTGGGATGTGAATGGGAGAAGGGGAGTGCAGTGTGTGGGATATGGATGGAGAAGGGGAGCGCAGTGTGTGGGATGTGAATGGCAGAAGGGGTGCGCAGTGTGTGGGATGTGGGTGGGAGAATGAAAGAGAAGTGTGTGGGATGTGGGTGGGAGAAGGGGAGCGCAGTGTGTGGAATGTGGGTGGGAGAAGGGGAGTGCAGTGTGTGGGATGTGGGTGGGAGAAAGGGTGCGCAGTGTGTGGGATGTGGGTGGGAGAATGAAAGAGAAGTGTGTGGGATGTGGGTGACAGAAGGGGAGCGCAGTGTGTGGGATGTGGGTGGGAGAAGGGGAGCACATTGTGTGGGATGTGGGTGAGAGAAGGGGAGCTCAGAGTGTGGGATGTGGGTGGGAGAAGGAGAGCGCAGTGTGTGGGATGTGGGTGGGAGAAGGGGAGTTCAGAGTGTGGGATGTGGGTGGGAGAAGGGGAGCGCAGTGTGTGGGATGTGGATGGAGAATGTGAGCGCAATGTGGAATGTGAATGGGAGAAGGGGAGTGCAGTGTGTGGGATATGGATGGAGAAGGGGAGCGCAGTGTGTGGGATGTGGGTGGGAGAAGGGGAGCGCAGTGTGTGAGATGTGGGTGGGAGAAGGGGAGTGCAGTGTGTGAGATGTGGGTGGGAGAAGAGGAGTGCAGTGTGTGGGATATGGATGAAGAAGGGGAGCACAGTGTGTGGGATGTGGGTGGGAGAAGGGGAGCGGAGTGTGTGGGATGTGGGTGGGAGAAGGGGAGCGCAGTGTGTGGGATGTGGGTGGGAGATGGGGAGCGCAGTGTGTGGGATGTGAATGGGAGAAGGGGAGCGCAGTGTGTGGGATGTGAATGGGAGAAGGGGAGCGCAGTGTGTGGGATGTGAATGGGAGAAGCAGAGCGCAGTGTGTGGGATGTGGGTGGGAGAAGGGGAGCGCAGTGTGTGAGATGTGGGTGGGAGAAGGGGAGCGTAGTGTGTGAGATGTGGGTGGGAGAAGGGGAGTGCAGTGTGTGGGATGTGGGTGGGAGAAGAGGAGTGCAGTGTGTGGGATATGGATGAAGAAGGGGAGCACAGTGTGTGGGATGTGGGTGGGAGAAGGGGAGCGGAGTGTGTGGGATGTGGGTGGGAGAAGGGGAGCGCAGTGTGTGGGATGTGGGTGGGAGATGGGGAGCGCAGTGTGTGGGATGTGAATGGGAGAAGGGGAGCGCAGTGTGTGGGATGTGAATGGGAGAAGCAGAGCGCAGTGTGTGGGATGTGGGTGGGAGAAGGGGAGCGCAGTGTGTGAGATGTGGGTGGGAGAAGGGGAGCGTAGTGTGTGAGATGTGGGTGGGAGAAGGGGAGTGCAGTGTGTGGGATGTGGGTGGGAGAAGGGGAGAAAATTGTGTGGGATGTGGGTGGGAGAAGGGGTGTGCAGAGTGTGGGATATGGATGGAGAAGGGGAGTGCAGTGTGTTAGATGTGGGGGGGAGAAAGGGAGTGCAGTGTGTGGGATATGGATGGAGAAGGGGAGTTCAGAGAGTGGGATGTGGGTGGGAGAAAGGGAGCGCAGTGTGTGAGATGTGGGTGGGAGAAGGGGAGTGCAGTGTGTGGGATATGGATGGAGAAGGGGAGCACAGTGTGTGGGATGTGGGTGGGAGAAGGGGAGTGCAGTGTGTGGGATATGGATGAAGAAGGGGAGCGCAGTGTGTGAGATGTGGGTGGGAGAAGGGGAGTGCAGTGTGTGGGATATGGATGGAGAAGGGGAGTGCAGTGTGTGGGATGTTGGTGGGAGAAGGGGAGCGCAGTGTGTGGGATGTGAATGGGAGAAGGGGAGCGCAGTGTGTGGGATGTGGGTGAAAGAAGGGGAGTGCAGTGTGTGGGATATGGATGGAGAAGGGGAGTGCAGTGTGTGGGATATGGATGGAGAAGGGGAGCGCAGTGTGTGGGATGTGAATGGGAGAAGGGGAGTGCAGTGTTTGGGATATGGGTGGAGAAGGGGAGCGCAGTGTGTGGGATGTGAATGGCAGAAGGGGTGCGCAGTGTGTGGGATGTGGGTGGGAGAATGAAAGAGAAGTGTGTGGGATGTGGGTGGGAGAAGGGGAGCGCAGTGTGTGGAATGTGGGTGGGAGAAGGGGAGCGCAGTGTGTTGGATGTGGGTGGGAGAAGGGGAGCGCAGTGTGTGGGATGTGGGTGGGAGAAGGGGAGCACATTGTGTGGGATGTGGGTGAGAGAAGGGGAGCTCAGACTGTGGGATGTGGGTGGGAGAAGGGGAGCTCAGAGTGTGGGATGTGGGTGGGAGAAGGGGAGCGCAGTGTGTGGGATGTGGGTGGGAGAAGGGGAGCGCAGTGTGTGGGATGTGGTTGGGAGAAGGGGAGCTCAGAGTGTGGGATGTGGGAGGGAGAAGGGGAGCGCAGTGTGTGGGATGTGGATGGAGAGTGTGAGCGCAGTGTGGAATGTGAATGGGAGAAGGGGAGTGCAGTGTGTGGGATATGGATGGAGAAGGGGATCGCAGTGTGTGGGATGTGGGTGGGAGAAGGGGAGTGCAGTGTGTGAGATATGGGTGGGAGAAGGGGAGTGCAGTGTGTGAGATGTGGGTGGGAGAAGAGGAGTGCAGTGTGTGGGATATGGATGAAGAAGGGGAGCACAGTGTGTGGGATGTGGGTGGGAGAAGGGGAGCGCAGTGTGTGGGATGTGGGTGGGAGAAGGGGAGCGCAGTGTGTGGGATGTGGGTGGGAGAAGGGGAGCGCAGTGTGTGGGATGTGGGTGGGAGAAGGGGAGCGCAGTGTGTGGGATATGGATGAAGAAGGGGAGTGCAGTGTGTGGGATGTGGGTGGGAGAAGGGGAGCGCAGTGTGTGGGATGTGGGTGGGAGAAGGGGAGCGCAGTGTGTGGGATGTGGGTGGGAGAAGGGGAGCGCAGTGTGTGGGATATGGATGAAGGAGGGGAGTGCAGTGTGTGGGATGAGGGTGGGAGAAGGGGAGCGCAGTGTGTGGGATGTGGGTGGGATAAGGGGAGCACAGTGTGTGGGATGTGGGTGGGAGAAGGGGAGCGCAGTGTGTGGGATGTGGGTGGGAGAAGGGGAGCGCAGTGTGTGGGATGTGGGTGGGAGAAGGGGAGCACATTGTGTGGGATATGGGTGAGAGAAGGGGAGCTCAGAGTGTGGGATGTGCGTTGGAGAAGGGGAGCTCAGAGTGTGGGATGTGGGTGTGAGAAGGGGAGCTCAGAGTGTGGGATGTGAGTGGGAGAAGGGGAGCGCAGTGTGTGGGATATGGATGGAGAATGTGAGCGCAGTGTGTGGAATGTGAATGGGAAAAGGGGAGTGCAGTGTGTGGGATATGGATGAAGAAGGGGAGCGCAGTGTGTGGGATGTGGGTGGGAGAAGGGGAGCGCAGTGTGTGGGATGAGGGTGGGAGAAGGGGAGCACAGTGTGTGGGATGAGGGTGGGAGAAGGGGAGCGCAGAGTGTGGGATGTGGGTGGGAGAAGAGGAGTGCAGTGTGTGGGATATGGATGTAGAAGGGGAGTGCAATGTGTGGGATGTGG